>JAVCKU010000065.1:4306022-4317388 GCA_032273985.1 Hypsolebias coamazonicus | reverse complement strand
TTTTTATTTTAATATTCAAATTTTTTAAATTTAATTTTTTTTTTTTTTTTTTTTTTTTTTTTTTAACCTTGACTGAAAACTAAATTTAGTTCTCAAGTTCTTTTTCTGGCTCTTGTAGGCCTTCTTGTTTTTGAGGAATGAAAGTTATTCTCAGCTGTAACGCCTATATTTGTTATTAAAACCACAGAATTATAGTAAATGCTTTTGGTCAATAATTGGGAGTGTTCTATTCAGTTGGTCACATTAATGTTGTCAGAATGAGCCATTTTTACACCTTTAATAAAAATAAAAAAAATTACATGAGATAGACAGCTGTGTGAAGAAATAATATTGACAGATTTACATTTAATAAAGACTTCTTAAAAATAAAGATTTTGATTTCTGTAAAGCTAACATTTACCCTAGTGACGTTAAATGGGCTTGTATGGTTGAAATAAGAGGTGGGCATGTGTCGAGGCATGTTTTTTTTTCTTCTTGCTTTAGTCTCAGGGAGATGTGGTTCTTTCTCAATAGCATAACTTTTTTTTTTCCATTCTGAAGAACAAACACACTTTTGTGTTCAGAATATTCAGAGCATTCAGTGAAAAGTTCAACTTTGTTGGGATCTTATTGTGGAAATTGTTAAAATTTACAACACATGGCCCAAAAAAAAAAAAGATTGATTGTTCTTAAAGTTTAAAGTGGAGTTTTAGGGACATTAACAGTAAATATCTTACCTGTTGTAGATAGTTTTTTAAACGACTACATTAAACCCATAAAGCACAGTAGTTACGACTCTAGAAGACCTAGTCTGAGTAAGACCAAGCTCAAGTGAATTGCTGCCGTTTTAAAACTCTTCCAATCTTCAAAATGTAACTTTGGTTCACAAAAACGTTGGTTAATAAACCTTGAAACTGATGTCAGGTTTGCATTAAACTGTTAATCCAGCAAACGCGTGATCTTGTTTGATTCTCGGCCTCACTTTGACTAACGATCAGTCTGGTGTGAATTAAACTTTATCCAAATGGAAGGCATTCAAAGAGACATCTACAACAGGTAAGATATTAAATGTGCGTAGCTTCTCCACAGACACCACTTCAAAGGGATGTTAGACATTGTTTGGGTTGTTTCATGACATTCCAGCAGTCGTTCTTCTAAATAATTGTATATTGGTGAATACAAAATAATTATACATTTTCAAACCATTTGAGTTCTGGGGTCATAAGCAGGTAAACGTTGAAGACAAAACATTACAAGTGTGAATCGTTAGATTAATCATGGCTGCCCTGAGTCAGCACTGGTCTCCTGTCTGGTTCTACGTAGGAGCCAGTGTTGGTGAGATTCCTCTCCTCCAGCGTCACGTCCTTCGGTGGGGCTCTCACCACTTCCCCGTTGTGTTCTCAGGAAAGGCAGCTGGCTGTTTTTCTTGTTTATCGAACAGGAAGTGGAGTGGACTGGGCGACCGGGCTCAGTGTTTAGACACTTGGTAGCAGGGACCGGCTCGGGCCCAGAGCCCATTGTTCTCTATCTGGCAACAGCCGAGGGTTATTTCTGTTGTTGTTGCTTAAATCTGTCTGACATTGTGCAAGTCCCCAGCAGAGGAAGGGGCATGTATGTGTGTGTTCCTGCTTCAAATCGTTTTGTGGAGCTCTGAGCCCAAAACCGTGGTGGAAAATGAGATCCTGAAGCCCGCTCCACAGCTTTGAACCCACTTACCTTTTCAGAAATGTTGCATGCTAAAGGCTGAGATAGGGCTGGACGATATGGCCAAAACTTGTATCACGATATATTTCTTAATTTCGGTCTAACAATATAATTTCGATATCGATATAAACAATATAAAAGCCTAGGAAAATCTATACAAATAAATTAATATTCATTTTTTTATCTGTATTTAGCCTTAAAAAATTAAATCACTGTAAAATAAACATGAAACTCTCAACTTTGTCAATATTAGTAGTTTTAACTTTGGGTTTCTCTTGACGCAGCTGGGGTTGGTGTTGTTTCAGCGACACGTTGGCTAAACTTTTATTGTGCTTCATCTTCTGACTCGGCATTTTCTATCAAGTGGAAACTCTTTAGATGGAACAAGTTAATGTGTTCCCACCGCTAGTTTGAGCGACTCTCCGTCACATTTTGCAGCACAATGAAACCTGCAGTTTATAGGATCTTAGATAGCCAAACCATGTCTGCACCGCCGAATTAGTCTTTCCGCTCTTATCAATTATGTCTTCTTTCTCTTCGCTTGTGAAACCTTGTTCAGTCACATATCCTGATGCATGCTCAATATCCTGATGCAGGATATTGCTTGTTCAGTCACATTCTGATGGTCATGGGCACTCATTTTGAAGCAAAAACTTAACGTGCATTGGAGATTAGCCTAGCCTGTTACTGCTAATGCCTTCCAGACGCGAGCTCTGCGTAAGATCTACGTCACCACACACTTACGTAGTTGTGTCGCGGCTTTTTCTGTTCAGGTTGAAACTGAAGCGGACGTCTCAACCCGAACAGAAAAATAAATGCGTCACTGTAATCATATCGAAAATGTGCTTAAAACTCATATCACCGTTATCGAATAAAATTATATTGTGATGTATATCTATACCAAATTATTATCCAGCCCTAGGCTGAAAGTACCACATGGTTTCATGACAATGCGCATCTAAAGCTCATTCGCCTTCACCAGAGCATGGATAAATTCAGACGATGCATTTCATGACGTTCAGGAGTTAAATTTCATGTGTGCTATGATGTGAAAACATCTCTACGCTGAATAAAATGCATTGCTCTTACTTACAGCAACTCATTAAAAGCAAACGGCCTTCCTGAAGGATTTGGTAGGCTTGCCGATTTGTGTATTTTTAAAGCTGTTTTTTAGTTTTTGAATAGAACAAAACTTTAATTGTTTGAATTGTTGCGTTTGGATTCACGTAACTCAATAGTAGAACCTGGTCAACACGAGAACACTTCCTTTATAAAACTGTTTTCCCCTATCATTATATAAAGAGGACACCCCGCCCTGGCAATAGAACCAAGCACCCTGCCTTCTGAACTGTCTTCTACACCCCCGACAACTGCCGACATTTACGTAGCATGCAATATAGATGCGCTAGCTAAAATCCTACAGAGGTAGCGCTCTGTCTCCCTCACGCTGAGCCCATTTTTCACCCCCGACAACTATCGGCACAAACAACGCGCAACACAGGCGTGTCTCTACCCACCCCCCGTCGACAAAACTCACTGAAGAGATGACCACCCTGCCAAGTCAAGTAATGTAGGGGGAACCACTGAAACTATTTTGTCATTTCTAAAAAATATCCTTGTTGGCAATGTTTGTGGAAATATTTACATCCATACAGACGCAGAAAAATGTCCCAAAATGTAAAACTATGTACTGTACTGTAGTAGCTATGCCAGGCCTGTGTGTGGCGCTGTCACTGAAATGTACCGAGAAATGGAAACATGTGGAACGGACATTCTAAACTGTAAATAGGAGACGAAAGAGACGAGGATGGCCATGGCAAGGGCAAACATGAATTAACTAGTCAAACTACTAATTGTGTCACATTAAACCACTATTTACTACAAACCAAATGCTTTGACGTTATGGACATAACGAATGAACGTATATTATTATTATTATTATACCGGAGGTGGAGAAAAGGATTTTCCTCAGGGTGTCACCCTAAATTTTTGAACACAAAGTTTTTATTTATTTTTTTAACTGTTGGTTTTAGTTTATTCGATGTGTTAATGTTCATCAGCCTGTCTGTCATTGAAGTCGTACGGTACAATCTGTTGTTCTTACCGTCGATACGTCAACGGTCCTAGTAGGCTGAGGTTGCATTCAGGCTGTCCAAATTCGAAGATAAAGATTTAATTTTCTTTTCTTCTTTGGAACGTTTAAGACTGTGTTGCTGTGTAAACCTAATGTTGCAACAATTTAAAAACAAAAAAACATTTGCACATCCACAAAACGGTGTTCCTGTGTGGGCGGAGCCTAAGATTCATTAAAGTTGTGTTGCTTGATACAGTTTTGGGTATCTGAACAGCTAAAATGGTAAACTTGCTTCTACTGTAGGATTAAGTTTCATTCAAAATGAAGCTTTTGATCATGAACAAATGTGGTTGAAGCTCATTATCTTCAATGTTGGTTTTACCAACCGTTGGTCGTTTCTGGCTCTAAACACTAAACATTTCTGTCCTGATTTAGTGAATTTAAATATTTGCAGATACTTTTTACTGGAGAATGAATAGCCAAGTGTTAATTCCTGTACTTTTCTTCCCAGATGACTCTAGAGCTTGTCCAAATCATACAAACTGCAAGTATTTTTTACAGAACAAAGAGCACATTCTTTAGTCATTCCAGACAAGTTTCTACAAACATAACTAGAGTCTGTATTTGTTCTAATAGTTTGTGTGTAACTACACTATTATTTTTTATATACTTTACAGTTATACTATTCAGTAGGAAGAGAACTAACCTGAATGTTGTTCATTTTAACTGGAATTCCTTCAGAATAAACCATCCTTGACCCGCCTTCGTCTTGTTTCAGATGGGGAGGAGCTCCTGATCGAGCGCGGCACCCACGCCGGCATGATCAACCCAGGCGATCCGTGGCAGACGCTCCTATATGACGGACCGGTGGCGCGTCTCGTTTATCGCATCCAGGTGCGGTGTGACGAGAACTACTATGGGAACAAGTGCAACAAGCTGTGCGTTCCTCGGAACGACTACTTCGGCCACTATCGCTGCGAGCCTTCTGGGGCCCAGGTGTGCCTGGACGGCTGGATGGGCCCGGACTGCACAAAGCGTGAGTCGATGTCTGAAAATGGCTCTATGTATCGTGTATACAAGTATCTAATAGAATGTTAGAGAGTCTAGTCAATTTTCAATAGTCAGTACCTCATCAGCTGCGACATCGGTCATAAGCATTAGCCTTTATTGAACCAGAAAAATCCCATTGACGCCAGAGCCTGAAGGCAGCATAAACATGCATGTTTTGGACTGTGGGAAGAAACTGAAGTATCCGGAGAAAACCTGCGCAATCGAAAGGATGCATACTCCTTAAAGACAGACCCCAGGCTCAACCTGGGGCTTGAACCCAGGACTGTCTTTGAGGCAACAGTGCTAACCGCCAAGCTGCCGTGCTGTCCGTGGAGGTGGAGGGTAGAAATCCTCGTCCAGGCCTGGCTAACGGCTAGCCACACATGATCAAGTTTTAAAAATTATTTTTCAGGCTCACTTGGACATTTGCTAAAAATCCACCGCTACACGTTTACATGACACAACGTCCGTGTTGCTACGTGAATAACGCGGTGGTTCGGTGGAGAAAATGGCAGCAAGTGACTTAATGTTGCATTAAAGAGATTCATTATTAACTAAAGCTTTCATGTCAGTATATGGAGTTTTTAAATTTTTTAATTTTAGAAACTTGGAAATACAATCTCAAACTGACCCTCACTTTGCAGCCCCCGTTAGCCTTGTCTGGAAAAATCTTCTTCCCTTTACTCGAGACTCTGTCTGATAACTTTTGGACCCTCTTTAAATGTCCTCAACCTTTTCTTTTTTATAATTAAAAACTAAAATTAAATTACTGGTTTGACAATGGAAACTGAAATATTTAATAATCCAAAGTTCAGCTGCGCCAACACAGACTTTTCGCAACACAGACGTTTTCAACAGCATTTGAACGCCTCGTCCATTTGTTTTTGTTTTTTGGGGGTCGTGATGCCCAGTTTAAACTCATAGATGTTAAAAACACAACGGAGGAAGTTGTACAGTTAGTTTTGCTGGTTCAAAATGTCATTTAACTCCATTAACTGCACTCATGCATTTTTAAAATTTTTAACCTGTTAATTTTAACTTCTTTACTGGCTATACAGCGTGCGTGTGCATGTGCATGTGTTGGGTGGGTCTCTGCATTCTTGTCTGGAAAGATGTTTTTAGAAACGGGAGGAAAAAAAATATCCGGTGTTGCCGAGGCCGCTTTTTATTTTCTGTTTCTTTCTCTTTTCTAATTGTTTTTCGTTTTAAACATTTTTTTTTTTAAGTTTCAGAGCAGTAACGGCTCATTGAGTTGCAAATGGCCATGTTACACTTTTTTAAACAAGATAATTATTTGAAATATTAAACGTTCAATTTAAAACATTCAGACATTTATTTGCAGGAATGACGTCAAAACTCAACACGTGAATGTGTTTTGTGCGTATTTATACAATTTTTATTTTGTTCATTTGTTCACGTTTGAAAGGGGTTGGGTTTCCAACAGGAGTGTGCAGCTGGGTGTTTAGATGAGTGATGGTGGACGTGCTTGTGTCGTCGTGCTTGTAGGTGGTGGTGTTGGGGCGGGGGTGTCTTCTATAAATCGTCTGTCTGACCTGAAGAAGGCGACGGGTGAGAAGACGCAGCGTAGAGTTGTTTTTATGGAGGCGGGCAGAATTTTATCTACGAGCTATAAACGTTTCTCATCTACATCTCCGTTCAGGGGCGCCGTCGATCTTACGTTAGAAATATACAGAAACCACCACCGCCTCTGTGTGCTCTAACATTTCAGGTGAAATTATAATTTTAATCGTCTTTTCTTTTATTCCCCCAGCGATCTGCAAACAAGGCTGCAACCTGCTACACGGTGGCTGTTCTGTCCCGGGCACATGCGTGTAAGAATGACTTTTTATTTTTATTTTTTCTTACAAAGATTTTTTTTTTTTTTTTTCCCCCTTCACCTTCAGCCTTTTGTTTTATTTAGCGAAAACAGTTTATTTCTCTTTTGTGTTTAACATCTGTCACGTTTACAGCTTTTGTGTTGGTTTTTTTAACGAGGCTCTTTAAAATTAATTTATATTTTGATGTAGTTGGAAGCTTGTTTCTGCGACCAGTGGTGGTTCTAGGGCAGGGGTCTGCAAACTTTATGATCAGAAGAGCCATTTCTGTTCATTTATAAACTAAATAAAATGTCTATGGAGCCACAAAACCTGCTAAAACCGTGATTATCAACTGGTGGCCCACTTCAAGTTTGTTGGAGGGGGCTTTTCCAACCAGTAGGTGTGATATTATGAAACTAAAATAACAAATTATTATTAATTTTTTTATATTTATGGGCAAAAGAGAATACTGGATATATGTACAGAAGAAAACTATATAATTTTTAACCAATTTTCTTTTTAATTGTGGAAAGGATTCATAAAGTATCTTATTATGAAGTAATAAAGCAAAAAGTTCAAAATTAGGCCAGTTTGTTGGATACATAATGAATTTTAAAATAAAAATAAAACTTCCATTTATTGATTTCTTTTTCTTTAATTTTTATTATAAAGTTGAAGCACCATATTTCTTCTCAGCAACTTGCCTTAAAGGTATCCCCCCCCCCCCCCCCAAAACATTTGGATTTGCTAAAAACATCACACCATAAGAATGGACGAGAGCTAAAAGAAGTGGCTAACAAACTACTAGCATGACGTAGTCAAGTTTTACTCCTTGTGTTAGTACTATCAGTCACATGTTGGCAAAATAATTGACCTGCTAAAACTAGACATTTCTTGTTGGTACAACAACCAGTAGACTTCAGTTTTATGCTAGTTTTGTGACTAAATGTGGCTCCAGAGCCGCAGGTTGCAGACCCCAGTTCTACGGGGTGGCACAGAGTAGGGGGAGTGAAAATACCTTGCCACTCCCTATTTGTTGACCAGTTTTTATGCAAGGAGCATGAATCTCCACCCAAATCATTGATGTAGAACTTGCACAGACGTGGTTTGACCCGTCACAGGGTTCCCAGGGACCCTGAAAATCAGGGAAAACCTGGAAAAGGACTATTGTCCAGACCGGGAAAGTTCAGGGAATTTGAACACCGATCTGCTGATTTAAAAGATCTTTCTGAAAGTTTAACGTGTACATGTACTAATACGGGTATTCTAATATCATTTACTTGCAGAGTACATGTATATTTTTAGTATCTGACGTAATTATTAAAGATCGCTGTGTGCATGTACTGTAGGCTACAATGCACTTCCTGTGTGTTCGCCACCTAAGGCACTAAGTTCTGAGCGTTTTGAGTGCCTGGAATATCTCCTGGGATTTCAGGGAAAAATCATGGAGCTACAGCAAACCTGGAAATTTCTCCAGGCCAGACGATTTCAAGACCTCCCAGTGATTAAAACAGAGTCTGAATCTGAGAAAACTGTGGTTTCTGGTAAAGACCACCCGGTTACGTCGTGTCATGGAATTCAAGTTATTAGTCATCACGGACGAACAGCCTGAACGCATACGTTACAGATCAAAAATAAAACTTCCTGCATACAAATACATTTTGTCCCGATGCTTGGACCTCGTGCCACACTTCTGCTTCCCTAAGAAAAATGTTTGGGGTCTGTCTGCAACAGTTGTGGATTTAAATCCAAACGTCTCTTGTGCACACGACTGAGCGCGGCGTTGTGAAAAAGACGAATTTCCCTTTTCAACCAGGAGCACCTGTACTTGTCGAAGCCTGTTGTTTTCTGTGTCAGCCGTTCCTTCCCTTGTGGGCATCTCCACCTCGCTTCAGAAGAGAAGGGCAGCGCCGCGTCTGCCTCCTCGTATTTTTAGCCGCCCCCAAAAACCCCTCTCCGGAATACCAAGCGGCTCGTCGGCTCCCAGCGCCTCGAAGAACACGACTCGGCGGTGTGTGAATCCGACCGCTGCAAAACGTGCTGGGAATTGTCAGATCCCCCTTCCTCATCCGCATTGCAGTCCTCTCCTTGAAGGGCAAGGGGCAGGAGAGGAAATGAATATCCCACTGTGTTATTTACATTCCCCCAAAGTGGAAATGACAGTTAAATAAAGTGACGGCGAATGTCCCGTCCTGTTTCCAGGATGCGGGAACATCCCGTCGTCATCTGTGGAAGCTCCTCTCCCCACCTGCCGGACGTAAAAAACACACTTGCCTCCTATTATTGGAGGTGTGTGGGGGTGGGGGGTTGGCTGTGAGCCACAGTATGAGGGGATGAGCAGTTTCAGGAAACGGCGTCACTTCATTTTATTTTTTACGCCGTCCGTATGCAAACGGCAACATATTCAGAAGTAACGTCAACAGGAAAGACGACATGAAAAGAGGAGCAGCAATTTAAAAAAAAAAAAAAGTCTTCCTGCAGCAGCATGAATTTTATGACTCCTCGGGGCACACAAAAAGCTGGCATTAAATCGTTTGCCATCTCTTTTCATTCCCTTTATTTTATCACGCCTTTACGGGCTTTATCGTGTTGAGCCACAGGCTTTTTTAACACAACCTCGCCTGTTGTTACCGTGCCCCATCGAGTCCTTTTGTTACACGGCATTAGGCCTGTTCTGACACATTTAGCTGGCCTGTTCTGAAAATCACCTTAAATATGCAGTTTAACTCGTCATCGCCCAACGCAGAAAGGCGTATCGTTGGTTTAGCCCCACTTTTTTTTTTTAACTAAGTATTTTTATTAAGTTTTTCCGTTTAAAACTCTCACAAAACAGGAAACATAAAAAAATATAAAACACTGCACCCCTTCCCTCCCACCCTGGATCAGTCAAACACACGTGTACAAATTTGACAGGCATTGACATTACATAGAAAATAAAGGGCCGCCAAGTGTCCCAAAACATTTTTACAGAACCCTTTCGGGTGTACCTTATTTTTTCCAAATGGATATGGTGCATTATCTCTCTGACCCAATGTACATACACTGGCAGTGGGGGGGGGGGGGAGTTCTTCCAGTTGCACAAAATTAGCCTCCTGGCCAAAAGAGAGCTGTACGCAATCACATCCTTCTGGCATTTGCTGAAGGATGCATCCCCAGGGACCACCCTGAACCGTGCAATAAGTGGTGAGGGGTGTACAGTTTTACCACACATTCCAGATAAAGTGACAGATTGCCAAAAAGTGTGCAGTTTGGGACAGGTCTAGAATGTATGCAGAAGTGTAGCCAGAGTTTGCAACGATTGCATGCAGGGTCCAGGTCTGCCTTGATTTTGGACAGTTTGTCTTTGGACCAGTGCAGCTTGTGCACTACCTTGAATTAAATTACAGCATGTGTCAGGCAGACCAAAGATGGATGATTGTTAATTGTCCTTTTCCAGACTGAGTCTGATGTGGGTTCCTCCAAGTCCGGTTTTGCCCCACTTTGAGCAAAATATCTCATGAACCACTGGACGAATGTTGAGACTTTCAGGAAGTAATTAGATGTACGTTCAATTCAAGATGGCTATTGTTATAAACATTAGTTGACACAGACATGCCTACAACTCGGTCAGTTTTATTGATGTTGAGCTAAAGTTGGACGTAGTAGTAGTCGAGTTGTCCCACGCCGTGGAGCGAACAGGGGGAATTGGAAATACATGTTGTGAGCATAACTTGGAAAATAAGTGAGGTACTGATGACCATTTTGGTGTGTGGCTGCATCTAGGCGTAAATGATAAATGGACTATACTTATATAGCACCTTTCTATCTTATCAAGACACTCAAAGTGCTTTACAACACAATCTGTGCCCTCTTTTACCCATTCATACAGCACTCTACTAGATCTCTACAAAGCTAATTGAACAAATCGTTCTAAAGAGATTAATCAGAGCTTTATCGCATTCATACACCGATGGGACACACATCGGAGGCATTGAGGGTTCAGTGTCTTGCCCAGGGACACTTCAGCATGTGACTGCTGGTGGACTCGAACCCCCAACCCTTGCAATTGAGGACGACTGCTCTAACCATTCAGCCACAGTCGTGGTAAGAAAGGTCCCAAATAAAGAATTGGGTTGCCACTTAAAAATCCAGTCTAGAGAAACACCCAAAACTACAGACATTTACTAATCAAGTCCCTCAGCAACAGAGGTGTCAGCTTGTTTAACAAATACATGGGGTAGAGGCAGGGCAGCAGGCTTGGGACCTGAAAGTCCCAGGTTTGATCCCCAGTCATTGCACATCTCGTGGTGTCTCTGAGCAGGACACCCCATCCCCAATTGCTCCCCGGGCGCTTTCAATAGCTGCGCACTGCTCCACCTGAGTGTATCCCAATTTTGCCATCGTATGGGAACATACAATGATAACACATTATTATTATTACATGGAGCTTTAGATCTTTGTTTTGCACAAGATTTGACTTGCTACAAAACGATCTTAGTCTAAAACGATGTCATGAAACGCGGCGACCTTTTGATTTAATCAGGATTTAGCAAACGTTGATGAGTGGATGCGCTGGAATCCACCTTTGATATTACGCATACAAACATAAGGACTTGTTGAGCAAACAGCGTGTGGACATGAGCCAAACTGAAGCCACAAAACAACTCTTTTCAGTAGTTCTTGGTGTGATCGCTCCCTTGCTGCCAAAGCCCTCTTGACGCTAATCACATACAGTAGAAGAAGCAGGCCAAGTATGGGGGGGG
>JAVCKU010000065.1:4243958-4255387 GCA_032273985.1 Hypsolebias coamazonicus | reverse complement strand
CATCCATCCATCCATCCATCCATCCATCCATCCATCCATCCATCCATCCATCCATCCATCCATCCATCCATCTCTACAGCCAACCAGCCAGCCATTTGTCTATCCATCCAACCAGCCAGCCAGCATCCATCCATTATCTACTGCTTAATCTGAAGTCAGGTTTCAGGGGAAGCAGCTTGATCATGGAGGTCCAGACTTCTCTTCCCACAGCCTCTTCCAGCTCTTCTGGGAGGACCCCAAGGTGTTCCCAGACCAGTCAAGATGTGCAGTCTCTCCAGCATGTCCGGGGTCTCCTCCCAGTCAGACGTGCCCAAAGCACCTCCCTGGGGAGGCGCCGAGGGAGCATCCTTATCAGACGCCCGAACCACCTCAACTGGCTCCTCTCGATGTGGAGGAGCAGCGGTTCCACTCTGAGTCTCTCTGATGACTGAACTTCTCACTCTCTCTCTGAGGGAGAGTCCAGCTACACTGCAGAAGAAACTCATTTCAACCTCCTGCATCCACAGTCTCATTCTTTCAGTCACTGCCCGGAGCTCGTGACCAGAGGTGAGGGCAGGAACATAGAGGATCCATCCAGAACCGGACAGGAAGTCGACCTTTTGACCTCAGCGGTAAATGACACCATTAGTGTTTCTACGCCTCACTGACCTCCTCCAGTTGTCTTGACGCTACGAGTTTCTGGCTCAAGATGCACAAAACGGCTTCGTCTTTTCATTTTGTTTGTAAATTAAACGTAGAAAGATCAGACATTTCACAACTTAGTTACAAGATTAAAAATAATACGTAGGCCTGTCGCGATAAACAATAAATCGATTAATCGCACGATGACCAGGTCACGTCAAGGGGCCTCCCTCCCATTTATTTTAGACGCTGCTCGCTCCCTCACTATCCATCCTTCAGTTCAGTCTTATACTGCCATCCGCTGGTCAAAAAAGGTACACATGCAAGACAAATTGACCATCATTTCTTCTTAAATGACAATAATTACTAATTATTGTCAATTTTCAAACAATATTATCGTTTATCGCAATGATTTCTGAGACAATTAATCACCCAGCAAAATTTGTTTTTGTGACAGGCCTAATAATACGTTGTTTTCAGAGTATTTATTTTAGTGTGTTGTACAATAATTTTAGTTTCTTGCAGCGTCTCTGTTTCCACGTGTTTAATTTATGGCGTGGCAGAGTTACCGTATTTATCAGTCTATAAGGCGCATTAAAGCGAGACAAGTTCATTTTGACAGATTTTTGTAACATAAAATCGGTTCGAGGTCAGTAAGCACAACCAGAATTAATACACAAAGCTCACTGTCAATTTTTGAGAAAATTAAAATATTTTATGTGCGCCTTATTGTCCGAAAAATACGGTACAGTTTGTACACGGTTCATTTAAAAAATACAAGAATTCCCTTAAATTTTGGACTGAAAGTTTCTTACGGTTTTAGAACAACTAGTCCTAAAAATGAAAATCTCTCTAACTCAACCAGGATTCAAGAAATTTATTTTAAAGGCAATAAACTTACTGTAGTTAGTAATGCCTCTGACAAACAAACTTTTTTTTAAATTAAGAAATTATTTAAAAACAATTTACACAAATAAGAAGAGTCAGAATGTTTGAGATTTTTTTTAAATTGAATTGAATTTAACTTGTCTCACACGCGCACGTTTGAGTTGTATGTTCAGCAGTCATGTGTAAGTTCGACATCTGACCGCCAGGGGGCAGCATTGTTCAACATTTAACTCGAACATGACACTTTCAAAACGTAGCAAAATAAATCTATCCATGTTGAAAAGAAAATGAATAGATTTTTTTTTTTTTTTAAGTTTTGTTTTTTAAAGAAGTTACTGAAAGGAACCTAAAGAAGCTCAGAAGTGTCAGTATTTATTTCAGATGAACTGTCAGAAAAAGGTCATTTTTCAAACTCAAAAGTTCAGTTTTATCTTTTTTAGTGTGTGTACAGTAAATATTTTTATTTAAAGAAAACATTGCAACACTTAAATCAAAACACATAAAAAAACTTATTTGTTAAGATTGTATTTTTTTATGACCCATTCCTGCATTTTCTTGTTGGTAAAGTTAAATAATTTACAAAGTATAAAAGATAGAATCACAGTGCATCATTCTTGGTTTTAAAAGACACTTTTGCTGAAATAGCTTGCAGTTTTCAGACATACTGAAGGCCTTTTAAAGCTTTTGTGTGTGTGTGTGTGTGTGTGTGTGTGTTTCATTTAGAAGTTATTAAAAATTGAAGAAAGTATAGTAGCATCTTTTTAATATTACAGCAAATAAACAATAACTGAAAATCACACCTTTAACAAAGACTTGACAGGGGATTCTAAATATTCATCGTCCATCAGTTTATCCAGAAGTGTCAAGTTTTTAGTAAATAACTCTTCAGAATTCATTTTGTTTGTCCAATTTTTATTTCACGTGTAAAATTCTGATATTTTCTTTTGTGTGTTTGACTCAAACAACAAGACCAAATTGTGTTTTTGTCCCAAATGCTGAATTGGAAGTTGTTTTTTTCCTTTAACATCACTTCACCTCTTGAATTTAGGAGCCCGATGATCCACAGTGAAGTGACTCAGTGGACCACCGAACTGAAAAAACAAAGCATTTCTCTGATGATATTAAAGTACTGGACAGAAAACGAGGGAAGAAAGAAGCTCAAGTCCAAATAAATACATAAAGAACACCAAAAGTTTGCTTGGAACCAAAATAAATAAATAAAAGTCCACGACTCAGGACTTTTGCACAGTTTTGTACTAAGCACTATTAATTTTTCAACACTTGATCTGATCAGGGAACCAGAAATGTGTTAGCTGATATTGTTGCTTCATATTCCTGCCTGAGCAAATTAAATAAAGTTATAGAAATTGCATTTCCTGCAAAAATGCAGTGTGAATGCTTATAGCTGAAGAACTTGCTGAAAAACAGCTGAAATTAGCTTAAAAAAAGTTGCAACTGCAATGTAGCTGAAATGAGAGAAAAAAAGGCCAAATTAGCAGAAGAAAACTGAAAGAACACATATTTGCTGAATTAGGTTTAAATAAGCAGAAACTAGCACAAAAATTAGAAGATTAGCTATAAAAGCTGAAATTAGCACAAAAAACAGCTGAAAATTTGCTAAAAAAGGCAGACAGATATGAGAAAGAAGAGGAAAGAGCTGAAATAAGGTTAAAAAAAGTGTAATTAGCTAAAAAAGCTCAAATTTGCATGAACAGTGAAATAGTAGCTGAAATAGTAACAGCTAACACTAGCAGGAAAAAAAAGCTGAAAGGAGCTTAAAAAGCTGAAATTAGCATGAAGCAGTTAATTAGGCTGAAAGTAGCAGAAATTACCAACTATAATTTATCTGAAAACAGCTGAAATTAGGTAAAATTATTCTAAAAATGTAGCTAAAGGTAGAACAAGCTTAAATTAGCAGAAGAAAGCAGAAACAACAGATGTTTCTCTAATGAGGCTG
This sequence comes from Hypsolebias coamazonicus, assembly GCA_032273985.1. Lineage (NCBI taxonomy): Eukaryota > Metazoa > Chordata > Actinopteri > Cyprinodontiformes > Rivulidae > Hypsolebias > Hypsolebias coamazonicus. The sequence continues at coordinate 4,251,921 of JAVCKU010000065.1, read as the reverse complement.
AAAGAAGCAAAAAAATGTGCAAAATGTGGAGATTATCTGAGAAAAGCTGAAATTGGCACAAAAAAAAAAACTGCTGGAAAAGTAGCTAAAAGGCAGAAAGAAGCTGAAATTACAAGAAGGAAGTGACGAGAGGTCATTTTTGCTTAATTAGACTGAAAAAGTTTAAATGAGTGCAAGAAAACATGGAATTAGTGGAAAAAGCTTAAATTAGCATAAAAACAGCTAAATAGCAGAAAAAGCTGAAACTTGCATAAATCAGATGAAAGGAGCACAACAAGCTGAAATTAGCTGAAGAAAAAGCTAAAATTTTTACAAAGAAGCTGAAGCAGAACAAAATGTGAAATGAGCAGTAAAAGGTTGTGAACACATCTAAAGATTTGAAGGATGTAAAATGAGCTCAATTCATTTTCTATGAGGGAAAAAAGTGGCAAAAAAGGCTACATACCGGGTATTTAAAAAAGCTAAAGCTGCACCAACACCAAAAGACATGGAAGGCTTTTGCTAAAAGAACTAAACGTTTTGATTGAAGATTAGTTGAAATAGATTGAAAACTGCGGGATGAGAGAGATGATAAAAAACGTAGGGAAGACAAATTGATCACAATAGAGTGAACGCTTCATAAACATCCACACAATAAATAACCAATGTCGCACTTTGCTGCCCTCTTGTGGACAAACTGCGCAACTGCAGGTCACTGCTCCTTTATCTTCTACAAAATATAAACACAGCGTTGCATTCTGAAAAGGTTTTTTTCAATCTCCACAACTAAATATTGTTACTCACGCAGCATCCAGCAATACGAGGTCGTTCTTTCCTTTCAGCCTCGAGGATTCCAGTTTCACAAACAACCTGCCCTGTACGCCCGAGGGCGACGAGCATTTCTTGTCCGAGCTCAGACAAAAGTCCGTTTAGACTCCTGCCAGGAGTTTAAAACTGTCAGTCTTTACAGTGCACTGTCGTAAACTCGGCGACATCTGGACGCGAGCGGAACAAAATAAGTCACTGATTTAGTGGGGTGAATTTCAATGCGTGCGTTTGAAGCTGCATCTGCCTCGTGGTGGAGGCCGAGCGTGGACGGGCCCGGCCGTGGCCAGTGAGCTCTTAATCTGTCGAGAAGCAACAGGTCATGGAAGGAAACAACGCGGCGTTAAATTATCCCACACTCGTCTGCATGATTCACTCGCAGAGTGAAACCGGAGTTTCCATTAAAAGAGCTTTTAACTTTGCTCCCAGCGACTGCTTGAGTTCTGCACGTTTCCTCGAGGACTGGAGGCAAACGGGTCTTGGGTTTGCAGGAATCTGATTCGAAGGAGTGAAATTATGATTTTCTTTTTTTTTTTTTTTTTTTAAACTGAGGCAAAACCACAGGTAGATGTGTAAACACCACAGGCAGGCTGCTCCGTGTATTTATTTTTTATTTTTTTTTACCCTGAATGGTTTTAATTGCTTTTCGGAAGAACAGCATTTACTCCCACATCACAAATTGTACCGAAAGAGAATGCGAGGCACGGAGCTCTCCTGCAATAAATAACCTCTTCAGCCTGTTACTGGAAACCAGCAGCAAAACAAAAAAAAAAACATCTGCTCCGTCTCACACTCTTTAGTCAGAACAAACGCACGTTTTTCATCCGCCGTTACACTTACCTCGTTTTTTTTTTTACATCCCCACCTCCTCATGTACAATCTACCTGACAGTTTCTGTCAAGTGACATTTCTTGGAGCTCTTAAGTCTGAATGGTTCTTCTGACGGCAGCCGTTTCATCAAATGTCACAGTGAGAGGAGAGATTTTGGCCTTTTCTTTGTCTCTGCAGCCGAAGCAGCTCCAGGTCAGTCTTTTATCTGAAAACATCAACAGGTAGTTCCAACTGCACACGTGCTCGTATCTGCACCTTTCCACAGTTTTAATAATAAAGATAACAAGGTGCACAGCTGGTGCGGGAGTTTGGTTTGTATTGCCAGCAGTAAGCTGGACTCCACTCGTTGTCACGATTCTGTTTTAACTTTATGGACGGAGGGTTTCCGGGTCGGTGACCCCAGGATTCCATCTCTGCTCTTTGCAGACGATGTGGTCCTGTTGGCGTCATCGTCCCGTGATCTTCGGCTCTGGCTGGAGCGGTTCGCAGCCGAGTGTGAACCTTGGGGTCCTCCCAGAAGAGCTGGAAGAGGTGGTTGTGGAGAGAGACGTCTGGGCCGCCCTGCTCAAGATGCTGCCCCCGTGACCCGACTTTGGAACAAGTCGAAGACGATGGATGGATGGATGGATGGATGGATGGATGGATGGAAGGAACGAACGAAGGAATGAAGGAACGAAGGAACGAAGGAACGAACGAACAAACAACTGATGTAACCGAAGCCAAAAGGCTCCCGTGTATTTAATCCTCAGAAACTTTGAAGGTTGTCAACATGTTTTAGGTCGTTCCTGTTTTGGACGTTTGTGTTTTTTCTGCTCATTTTTCGCTTGTGGAGGATCAGAACGTGACCCAACACGACCTTTGACCTTAGCTTGAATGGTTTGGACGGTTTCCTTGGCTCTTTTTTTTCCTACGATCCATATCCGTCTGATCAGCATGGGGTTGCATTTCTTCTTGCGTCCACGTCCTGGGAGGTGCGGTGAGCCTTCTTCTGCTTGTCTGGGATTGTCTTCGTCACTCCCAGTGCGACCACATTGGATGGTTTACTGCCAATTGGGCGGTTTTCATTCTGATTTTGTTGGGAACTCTGGGAAGATTTTTGTTGGATTGTTGCATTTTGCCACATGTTGTTAAATGACCTTGACTTGTACTGATGTGCGTTCATGTTCAAACAGTAAATTTACTGTAACAATATATTGATTGGGTGGATTTGTGTGATGTGGAGGTTTTTAACAGATTTTTGGGCTGGGAAACCTCAACTCTATCTGGTAACGCAAGAAAATGAGAAGAGAGTGGGTGTGGGAGAAGATGTCTGCCATATAACATCAGTTATAAAATGTGGCTATTTAAATAAAAAATAATATACTTGTAATTAATGCAACTATATGGTTATCGTTGGTCTTGAGTTATGAAGAGCATTTTGCAGGTTTTTAAGACTTGACATGTGATGAAGCTGCTTCTAGTTTAACAGTTGTGCAATTTTATTGCTGAATCACATGAAGTTCGGCCACTGAATTTTTTTTATGTAGCTTTGAAATTTTATAAAAACTGATCTATTCATTCAAAAACAAACAAAGTTTCAGTATGTGACTGTTATAAAAAAATCCTTTATATTTATTTTACTTGAGGTCTTGGTCTTGAACACAACACCTTTCCTTGTGCACGTTGTAGCTCCTGCTCCTCAGTTCCATGCTCTCTGGATCCTCCTCGTGTTTCCTCCTGGGTCAAGCTCCTTGGACCACCTTCTGGAACTGCCATCTACAAACCACAACCACCACCTCAACGTCCCACCATCCAGCACTGAGGTCGGTCCTGCCGCTCTTCCTTCACCACGTCCTCCTGGTCACCTTGGTCTGCTCCACCATTTTGGAGTCCCCTGGTCTCTCCTCTCCACCTGCAGACAAAGACAAGCTAACCTCTGATCAAGACCCTTGGTCCTCTCCTACAGAACGTCTGATTAAAGCTTCACACGAACGTCCGGAGACGTTTTTTGTCTCCGGTTCAAGGCTGCAGGAGTTTTTAAACGAGGCAAAACTCGAGGTTTAAAAATAGTTTCTGCCACGTTTAGCAGCGCAGACAGAATCCAAATGTTTGTTTGAAGCAGAACTTTCACGTAGAACATTGTAAATTCAGTTCAGAGGTCAAAACTAAACTAAAGGGAACATGAAATAAACTGTTCCACTCATGACTCCGTCCAATTAAGTTCAAAACAGAAGTCATCTCTGACACTGCGCAAAGCAAAAAACACGTCCAAGTAATAAATTTAATTCAGATCCAGTCACTTATTACAAACTAAAAACAATGCAGTGATAAAATGTCACTAATCTTCTCTCTACTATCTCCTCTTCTTTCAACGAGAAGACGCCTCCAGCAGAACCAGGCTCAGGATGCACGCCCTCGTCTTCGTCTGCTGAGGTTTGAGAGGAGGAGCGAGTCACACAGACTGGTGCAGGTGTGGTTTCTATGGTACGAACAAACGGGTACAAACTGGTTAATGGGAGTAGTATCATTCAATCCCACAAACGGAGCGGGTAAAGACGGCAGCAGAGAGAGGAGATGGGCTCAGTTTGTCCTCCAGTCTGCGCCTGCAGCAGCGCCGCTAAGGGATCGCTCAGGAAACCCACTCCTAGCTGCAGGATTTATCAAAAAGGAAAGTCCAGTTTGGTTTTAGAAGTGTGGAAGTCACTGATAGAAGCTTGAAGCTGGAACAGGAGAAGGGTCTCGTGTGGGCTCTGCCTCCCATTTTAGAAACTCTAGGAAGCACGAGTAAACCCGCAGTCTGGGAGCGAAGGGCTCTGTTAGGAAAACACGACACGTTGAAATTAATGTAAAATGGAGCTGTTGCTTTTCAGATCGTTGTAAGACAGAGGACCATGAGCTCTGTTGTAAAATCAAACCAACGGAGGGAAGAGAGAACTGGAGAAATCTGATCTCTGGTCAGACCTGCTGCTGTTTGTGCTCTGTGCTCACACCACCAGCCTGCAAAATACCCAGAATGCACCGCGGTGCCCTCAGTGTCACCTCGTGTGCCAGGTTGCCACAATAAGAGCAACAACTTCCCACTCTCACTTCTACAAAGCTGCCAGCATGTGATGCCTGCCCCGTCCCATGCCTCAGAGGTCAGCGTGAACCTCTGCCCTGAGCCAGACCCAGGTCAGCCTGGAGGGCAGGAACCTCCGATTTCCTGTTTTTACCGCTGCTTTTGGTCCATTTTATTGGAAGGTGGCTGCACTGAGATGTGCATGCTGAGATGCTGTCAGAGTTCACCTTTGCAGAGCGACGTCGGAGCTTTAATGTAAATCTGCGCCGTGGTTTCTGCAACATCTGGGGCACAAACAGCTGCCAGGGGGGCAAGAAGTGAAGTGGAGGGCAGCTCTTTGGGGTTGTAAGTTCTGAAGGCAGCACAACCTTGTGTGTTCCTCTTACTGATGGATCCATCTCTCCCAGGGCACGTTGGACTTCTCCTTTCTGTGTGCCAGCTGTTTCCGCCCAAAATCACAGCTTTTAAACAAAATGTTCTTCCAGCATCTTCCACGGCGTTTCAAAACGCTCTCTTTGCACTCGCAGCCGAGTCCCTGTCGGTGGCCACCATCCTCAAAGACGAGTCCAGCTGGAAGTGTGGCGTTCTCTGTCAAACTCCAGTGTAAATGTGTGAGCGACAGCTGGGATTAGCTGTTAAAATGAGCAGAACTCGAGGTGAAACGAAAACTTAAGGTCTGAAGTTACTTAACGCCAGATAACAGCTGAAACCAGCAACTTAATGAGCTAAAAGTAGCTAAAAGCTACATTTAAAAAACTATTAACTGTTGGAATTGTTGCTTTTATATGTGAAACAGGCCTTTTTTTTAAATAATAAACTGAAAAATCATTTAATTTTTAATTTAATGCTGCAGTCCACCATGTTTTGTCAGGATTTTCTCTTTTTCCGTGAGTTTTGTTTGTATTTCTGCTTCAATGACAGCTTTTTATTTTCTATTGCATTTATTATTGGGACAGCAAGACATAACACTATTTCAGTTTTTCTCCCTGAGCTAACACGTAAAATGCAAACTGCACCAAAGAATGAAAACAAACTTATTTCTGAGCTTTAACCAGATGTGAATTAATAAAAAACATTTATGCAGCTTAAGTAGCAGGTAAACCATGTTTTTGTGCAGTCCAGTAAAAAAACAATCATTACTGTGTGTGAGGAAATAACACAACTCTAATGGGACGGTTATTAGTTCATCAGGGACTCCATGATGATCATGAGATTTGCTTCTATTTAAAAAAAAGTTTTAAAAAGGACTTGTGCAAACTGAAAGAGGCCGAAAACAATAAAACACGAAACTGTTGCTGGAATCCAGATGATGCTCAGAAGACGACGACGTCAGAAAATAAAAATCAGGAAGTGTTGGTAAAATTTCCAAAAATCATCATCCCACCTCGAAGGAACAATAATAGTTTTACTTAGCAAAATATCTCACAAACCAGTGGAGAGAGATTTAATGGAATCGCTGGATGCACGTCTACATCTGATGGACGTTTGGTCTCAAATGTATCCAACATGGCTGCCACAGCTACACAGCTAACTGTAGCTACATATAAATGGCTGAAACGATGAATCTTAGAAGTTGCAGGTCCAAACCTTGGCATGACTTGTTTAAAATCTCACTTTTATTCTTTGTATTTGTTTATTATTTATTTATTTTGCCTCTGTGGATTGATGCATTGCGTCTTGTCATAAATTGTGTAGCACTTTATGGCCTTGTTGTGGTGTTTAATACAGTGGTATGGTGTAGATGTTGAGCTAAAGTCTGGGGTGGTAGTAGCTGAGAGTACACACAAACTGATCATGTGAGAAATCATGATCTTTGCACGAGGTTGTGTAAAATGTTGTTTTCAAGGTTTGATGAAAACGGCTGCAACTTTTAAATCTTAAAAACTCTGCCGTAAAAGGCAGCAGGCGATTTGCATTTCTTTAAGGAATACTTGATCTTTGACTATATTCAGTATTTTTGATGATTTAAAGTATTACTTTGGCAACATCATTACTTGATAAGTTTAGCTGGCACATATTTTGTTTGTAGTTTACTGACAACCTGCTTTGGTTGCTTCAAATTACATGTGCCAAACTCAAGGCCCGAGGGCCAAACATGGCCCTTGTTGGCATTTTATCTGGCCTCGACGATGATGCTTTAAAAGTAAAATATTTTTTATAGCTTCTCATTTTCCTTAATTAAAAAACAAAACTGAGCATAACTCATTTAGTGCAAACGTCTCATGTAGGCCTGCTGCAATAATACCGTATTTTCCGGCGTATAAGTCACAGTTTTTTTACCCTAATTTGCGTGCCCTGCGACCTATAGGGCGAAGCGACATATTTATGGCTTTTTTTCCCATATTTTTAGACCAATTTTCGGCTGAGATATGACAGTTTTTCATTTTGGCAAAAATGGTGTAGTACCACTTTCGGCCGCTAGGGTCCACCGACCGTTCCCAGCTCATGTGTCCGACGACTGCAGCCTCCTCTGGTCGGACTAACTCAGTGGCATCCCGGCCTCCTGCTCTGGAGGTCTGACACTTCCAGAGAGTCCACCGACCGTTTCCAGCTCATGTGTCTGACGACGACAGCCTCCTCGTCGGACTAACTCTGTGGCATCCCGGCCTCCTGCTCTAGAGGTATGAACTACTGAACCACAGGACAGATTTTCATCAAACGTTCAGAAAGTAATTACAGGGTGGACTTTTACAAACTGTTGGCTGCAGGAGACGTTTGAGCTAAAATTCAAAGTTTTAGCAACGAAGATGTGTAGCGGTTAGCTTCATGTTGTTAGCTGATAGCTCCGTGTTAGCGGGTTCTATTTTATAAAATAACTCGTAATCCACAGGAGCGATTGTCATCAAACGTTCAGAAAGTAATTATTGGTGGACGTTTACAAACTATTACCTGTATGAGACGTTTGAGCTGAAATTCGAAGTTTTTCGCCGTAGTTTTGTTAGCTTTTAGCTCCGTGTTAGCGGATTCTATTTTATAAAATAACTCATAATCCAAAGGACAGATTGTCATCAAACGTTCAGAAAGTAATTATTGGGTGGACTTTTACAAACTGTAACCTATATGAGACGTTTGAGCTAAAATTTAATTTATTTATAATTTATTTTCACACCGCGCGACCGTTTGGAAGACGTCAAAAGCGAAACAAGTTTAATCCAGCAGATTTGACAATTACGTGCATTTATTAAGGAAAAGTTCAGCTCAGACACATCTTTGTTATAATTTTCAGCAAACAAATAATTGTTTTTACCATGTTAATCTTGTTAAAGTCCTTCCGTGCACTGTGGCTGCCAC
>JAVCKU010000065.1:4222636-4237136 GCA_032273985.1 Hypsolebias coamazonicus | reverse complement strand
CCAGTGTTCTAGCTGTGATATAATGATGCTGTGGTCAACAGAGTCGAATGCAGCGGTAAGGTCGAGGAGTACCAGGATCACAGACTGACCACAGTCATTCGCTAGCAGAATGTCATTACAGACCCTTACTAAAGCTGTCTCTGTGCTGTGCAGTTGTTTAAATCCTGACTAAAAAAATCTCAAAAATTCCATTTTCATTCAAAAACTTGGTTAGTTGATTAAAAATCATTTTCTCTTGTCATAAATATCATAATAACATTTGTTAATAAAGATGTGTTCAACCAGCGAACTGTTGGGTCAAGTCAGGGATTTTGATTATTTGTTCAATGGTATTTACCTGCATAAATAAAGGTTGAATGAATGTCTCTATTTCTGGCAGCATTATAATTTGAACTCAACGTTGCTTCAGGTTGACAGTTTTTTCTTGATAAATAACAAATAACTGATAAACACTGGTCTTCTAAAGTTGTTTTCACATCATTTTAAAGTTTAGCGAAACATAGTATATTACATAGGACTAAGATCCTTTGACGTTGCATACAACTATATTTAGGCGTATTCTTAAAAAAACGAGCATCAATTTATGAATTTATGAAAGTGCATCTACAATAAAAATATTAGATTAAATGCTTCCTGGTGTAAGAGTACGATCTTAAAGAACGTATAAAGTTTTAGTCATTTTAGTACACCTGTGAAAACACCACCATCTCATGCACTGCAGGTAGAGTTTACACTCGGAGAATATTTTCTAGATGACTCTCGGCAACTACCACAACAAATTTCAGCTCAGTATCTGTACAGGTGAATGAGCTCTAACCATTTTTGTATTTGTGAAAGTCAGTCAGCTGTGGCGGCCATCTTGGATTGAGCTGTCTTCAAACATTAATCAGTTGTAAATGTTTATTTAATGATTCGTTCCTGAGAGTTTCATTAAACTTTGCCCATTTGTTCATTAGACATATTTGCTGAAAGTTAATTGCAAATAGTTAATGGTTAATTTTAACTGAAAATCACGAGTAACCCATTTGTGCTCAGAATATGTGTTTGGGCTGACGCTCAGCTACTACCACACCAGATTTTAGTTCAATATGTGCCAAAGTAGATGAAGCACAACCATTTATTAAATTAATTTGCTGGTTCATGCGATATTGTGCTAACAGACACGTGGCATAAAACAGACAGGGAAACACATTATCGCCTGCCTTTCGGTTGCATGAGATATTTGACCATACAGTCAACCCTTAGTAAAATAAAATGTGAACAGTTTTTTTTTTTTCAGCTAATATCTCATTTACAGTGTCTACACGAACAGGACTTGAAAAATATGTTCCGGGTCCAGGCCGCTAGGGGGCGCCGCGCCTCGTTTTTGGCCTCAACTTCCGGGTTTGTGCCCTTTATTTATAGACTAGTGATTTATTTTGAAGGGTCAAACCGGAACTTGCTCGGCGGACTCCGTTTAGCTTTGATTTTTTTATTTTTTTTTTTGTATTTCCCTAAACGCAGCAGCTGCTGGTTAGCTCGTGAACAGAAAGTTGCGGGCTCAAACCGCCCGAAGCCTGGCAGCCTGAAGGCAGCTCTGGACTCTCTGCGGACCGGAGCGGCGGGACTCGGAGCGTCGTCGTGGTTTGACAACCCCGCAGCGGAGCTTCACGAGCCCGGACAGAGAAGTTTGTCCCGCAGCTGGCGCGTGCGGAGCAACAGGTACTGATATGATTCCCTCTATGCCCAACAACGGGAATGACAGCGCGGTGAGACGTTCAGGGCCTTTAGCTGCTGCGTTCATCAGACTTATCAGATCAGCCTGGTTAACAGGTGGCGGGTCAGCCCCACTAATCGCTCGTGTCAAGGGTTAATTCACTATTTTCAGCAAACCTCAGCTGAATAGTAAGCATTTTAAGAGTTAAATACGTTAAATGAGATAATATAAAACAAGTTATCCGAGTTTACTTGACCGCAACAGTGGGTCTCTGTTTTATATGTAAACAAGTCACGTCTAAAATGTTTTTAATGTGTAAACAAGCTGTTCTGATTTGAAGCAGCTCAACAGATTATCTCGTTAAAGGTGTAATCTGGCATTAAAAAAAATCAATTCAAACCGTTCAGATTTTCTTCATTTTTGTTAAATCTCTCTTTTTTTTTTTTTTTTCAGTCATTTTGATTCAATTTAAAAGCAGCTTCCTCTGCTGATTCCCAAACAAATATTTAAATTTAAAATAAATATGACAAACATCTGTTAGATTTTGAGTTTTAACCTGAAATTTGATCCATATTTTGGGGGGAAAAGTTGCATTCTTATCAGATTATCTAGTGAGGTCCTGAAGTTTTATACTGATGGAAAAATACCAGACTGGATTAAAAAAATATATTTTACAAAGAGGATATTATCACAACCAGGATCTAAAAGTAGATGCATAAATGTACAATTGTTCTCCCGGGGTGGATGAGATTATAAAAATAAAAGGCACTAAATTAGTGCTGTCCACAACTCTTGAAAGTAGAGCAACATGTCTTGGTGTTTGTTAATCTGTTAGCGAAATATCTCATAATAACTAAGACAGATTTTAATGAAATTTTCAGAGTAAAACTGGATGCAACACAAAAATGGCTACACCTCAGTCAGTTTTATAGATATAAAATGTGGTGTGGTAGTAGGTGAGAGTGCTCGCTAACTTACTCGCTGAGTGCAAACAGATGCTGCCAGATTTGTCCTCTCTTGTCTGTTAGCAGAATATCTCATGACGCTCAGGGTGGATTGTAATGAAACCTCTTGACAGCAATCTCTGGATGTTCAGGTACAATTGAGAAAAGTTTTGAAGTCAACCAGATTCAAGATGGCCGCTACAGCCAGCTGACTTTTGCATACTCAAAAATGGCTGCAACTCAGCCAATTTTAAATGTATTGAGTTGAAATGTGGCGTGGTAGTAGCTGAGCATCACCCCCAACATACTGTGAGCTCTCTTCGTATCAGCACGTTTGCTTAAACACTTGACCGTAGGAGGCAACCCTGTTGGTCTGTTAGCAAAACATCTCGTTAAGCCCTGGACAAACTTTTGACGAACCTTTGCCGAAGATCCACGACTGATTGACTTCTGCCCGATTTAAGATGGCTGCCACCGCAATTCAAGCTTACACAGCTCAGAGATCTTTACAGATATAGGTGTGGTAGTAGCTGAGAGTCATTCACAACAAACGCTCCGAGCGCCGATGCTTCACGCGAGCAACGTTGCATGAGATTGTGCTAAACGTTCTTCTTGAGGTTTGACAAACAAAGCTAGAAAATTTTTTTTTTTTTTTTTTTAATTAAAGGCTGGCGGGTGACAGGCATTCATTCAAATAACGTTAACCTTAAATGTTAGAAATGCGGTTTTTATAAATCTGTAAATAATGTTCTATAATTAAATCTAAATATTATTGAGCTCATTTCTCTTCTAAACTGTCACATTAGAACTTTAAAGTATCCAAGAATGGAAAAACTTGACAAATACTCTTGATTTGTACTCAAGTACTTTGATAATTGTACATCTCTTATTGTATATTGACGAGTTGTGGAGTCCACTCGCCGAGCCGGTTCAACAAACTTATCTTTTTCTGTTTTAAGGTTAAAATTTAACATCTGGATTTCATTTTCGTCTTAGTCTGCTCCTGCTGAGGTTATTTCTGTGCCGGCAGCTCATCAGAACCGGTAGATTAACGGTAAATGACTCAAGTTTGTGATTTTCTGCACCTTTTAGTTACACCTACGAAAAGAAAGCAGCTTCCTGTTCCAGCTTGATTTTTCAGAGAGAATAAAGTCCGGCTTGTTTTCTGAACCGAGCTGTAAAATACGTTAAACTCTCCGTCGTGAGCGCTTCGAACTGCTGCTGCTGCTGGAAGGGAAACATCTGGTAAAACATCTAGATTAGGATTAAATTGTTTAAAAGATGATCTGTAGGCTGTAGAGGCGCAAACTTTCAGTGCTCTGATCTCCTTCGTCTCTCACCTGTCTCTGACGGTTCAACCTGCGCCTCCTCTTCATCTCCTCCTCCTACATTTTCACTCCTTTCTCCTCAAAGCAACATTAATGAACTTTGCGCCGTTTTTTCCAAATGCACTTCGTTATTCGGTGGAATGATTGCGTAATAAATGCGAAATAGAAGATGCTATCTTCTCCCCCACCTTCGTTTTTTTTTCTCCTGTTTTTTTTTTTTAATCACCTGCTGCCAAAAGGCCACGCTGGACAGTTTGTTAGCAAAATATCTCACGAAGCACTGGACAAAAAGTTAAGCAGAATGTAATCACTGGGTCTATAAATCATGCCTGATTAAAGATGGCCGCCACAGCTAATCAACCTTATAAAACCCATATATGGCCATATTGGTTTTACAGATATTGAGCTAAACTTTGGTGTGGTAGTAGCTGAGAGTCATTCACAACATGTTATGTTGCATGAGGTTGCACATATTTATTTATTTTTCAAGGTTTGATCAAAATGGCTACAAGTTTGTTTCTCTACATCAAATCTTAGTGTGAGCGGCAGATTCCTTCAAGAAATCAGACGTCTTAATTTATCTTGTTTTGCTTTAAGTACCGTGTTTTCCGGCATATAAGTCACTCCAGAGTACAAGTTGCTTTGGTTAAAAAAAAAAAAAAAAAAAAAAAAAAGCATCTTGAAGAGGAAAAAAATGTAAGTCGCTTCGGTGTAGGGCGCATTTATTATGCGTTTATTTAGTGGTCCAAACAGCTTAATTTTGCCTGCATGGCATGGTGCCATCCATCCATTCATCCAACCATCCATCCGTCACGGCCGGAGCCGCTCTCCAGCATTCCTCCACCTGCACCAGCTGAGTGAAGCGAGCGTGTATGGGAGGACTCGCTGTTGCAGTTCTTCGAAATTTAAAATGCCCGTCAAAAATTGTGTTATGAATATGGAAAAAAATTATATAAGTCACTTCAGCGTATAAGTTGTTGGACTGACAAAACTATGCAAAAAAAAACCCCCTGTGACTTCTACGCCGGAAAATACGGTACTTTTAATTTAAGTCACAAACATGAAAAGTGAGCAGAAATTTAAAGTGTAATTGGAGGCACTTCTGTTTCTACCCTCAGCCGAACTAAAGCTTGTTGTGGGAACGTCTGGCAACGCCTATTTTTACCTTTACTGTGATGAATAAATCAAAAAGAGTGTCTCTTTGCCAAATGTACTTAAATACAACAGTTATGAGCCTTATTGTTTATATGAGTCTCCATGAAATTATAACAGCCTTTCTCTAAAATACTTTGTTTCAACTTTTATTTAAGATATAAGAGCAGATATACGGTAATAAGATTTCTTCTTCTTTCTGCTCCTTTCATTTTATCCTACTTGTATTCTTGTATCTGATGAAACTGTTTTGTATTGCTCTTTTAAAATGAATAAATAAACATCAAATCAAGATTGAACTGCATGGTTAGATATTTAGGATTACTATTACCGTAACTTATTTCTGTTGAATGCCAACTCCTCTATAAGACGATGTTAAGACGTCATTACTGTGACGTCACCCATTTAAAATAATAAATAAAGTGTTTTGGTTGTAAAATGAGCTTTGAGATGATCTGCTTGCAGTTTTCTGAGCTGATTCTAGTTTTAATCATTATAAGTGCCTGACCTGCTGGTTTTTATTTTATTATATTCTGATTTCTACATTTATAATTATTGGAATTTTACTTCTCTGCAATTTCTGGTTGAATTGGTTTGACTTGTTCATAAAATATTCATTCAACATTTATTTATACAGGCTAGTCCCACGAATTAGTAAAAATGATTACTATTAAATAAATAAATAAATAAATAAAAATGATAATTTTCTTCCAATGTGCGTCAGGTTCCAGAGATTTCTTTGCTTCCAAAAAACATTCTCGAGCTTATCGGACAAAAGTATTTATTCAAATAAAAACCAATAAAAAAATACAGATGGCTGAATGACTTTTGGAGTTTACTGAAGGAGCTGAAACAGAGTTGTTGGTGCTATAAGAAGCTGAATGGGAGCTAAAAGCGACAAGACTTGGCTAAAAGTATCAAAATGATAGCTAAAACTGAAAGTAGCATAAGAAGACTAAAACAGAGCGAGTTTACTGAAGCAGATTTTTTTTTTTAAGTATAAAAAAAGATCTGAATGTAATTCTATGGGGACATATTTGTGAATGCGCTCTTAGAAAAGTAAAAAAAAAAAACAAGTACAAAAAAAAAGGACCCAAAGCTGTAGCACATCACTTGAATTGTCTGAACATTTCAATATATGAATTAGTAAAATGGCACAGAGGATGCAGATGTTTGTAAAATTTTTAGAGAAATAAAAAAGGGGCAAAATAGATTGTTTCATAAATCTTAAAAGCTTCTCTAACTGTCCTTTTCATGTGGTGCACAATTTATTATTTCCAAAAACAAATTCCAGCTTTGTGCAACATGATATTTGTGGGGGAAATTTGGATTTAGGCAATTACTTTGTATTTTACAACTATACGTGTGATAATTTACAGCTCAATAATCGTTGCATTAAATGTTTATTCACGTTTGTTCTCTGGTTGCAAATGTTTTGTCAAAAGCCGAACATAAACAAGTCGCCTGTTTAAACGGCTTATAATTTACAAAGGCGTCCTCCTGTCTTAATGAGACAAAATGTAGAAGAAAATGTTTTAACGACTTCCCTTCTTGCACCTCTTGTCCTCCTTATGACCCTCTTTTTAAACATCTTTTACTGAACTACCGGTAGCTAACGAGTGTTCTTTAAATCAGGGGTTCTCAAACGTTTTTGGGTTCAGGGACCCCTTACGGGGAAGATAAAGTTTCATGGACCCCCTCATGTTTATTAAATTAAAGGTTAAATTATAGGTCGAGAGCTTCAGATCTTGCAAAAAGATCTGAAGCTCTCGACCATGACCTCTCTAAGTGACTTTAAAAACTGACAAGAACCAATGTAGACATGTTTGTGTTTTTAGTTTTCTACATCGCCTTAGAATCTGTTTTTTCGCTAAAACTGTCCTTTTAGTTGCCATTTTATTTTAATCTATTTAAAAAAAAAATCTGTATGCCTCTTTTATGATTGTCTATTGTTGTCCACTGTTGTCATCACACTGCTAAAATCAGGTCTCTCTTGTAAACGAGTCCACGAGTCTCAATGGAATTAACCTGTCTAAATAAAAATTAAATGAAAAATAATTATCTTCAATTTGTCTCCTCAATGCAATGGAAATGTTTATGTAACATAAATACTTAAGAGTTGTTCTTTAGTAGTGTTAATACAATTTTTATTCTTTTAAACGTGGGCTATTTTTCATTCAAGACACACTTAATTAACAATTTTTAATTTCAACTTCCAAAAATTAGTTTTACCTATTCACATAATGAACATAATAACTTCTTCATGTTATTGTATCAAACTGAACAGAATCATAACAGCAGTAGTACCGGTAACGGGGATTAATTTGTAAACCGATTGATGCTGGAAATCAAATAACAGAGGTGGTGGTGGGTCTGGGGGTCCTCCCCCAGAAATTTTGAATAAAGTAGATGTGATTTCCTGCATTTTGGTGTATTTTAATGGGTTGTTAAACATATTTGTGCTTGTAATAAATAAATGAATAAATAAAACAATTAATTAAAAATATTGGGACCCCCAAGCACCAACTTGTGGACCCCCGGGGGTCCGGGGACCTCAGTTTGAGAACCACTGCTTTAAATAAAAACTTTATTTAGCCACTTGTTTGTGGTGCGTTCACAAACCAGGTTCAAAAAAAAGAGAAAATTTTTTTTTGGAGCATCCGATTGGTCAGTCGAGCTGCTGAATATAAAGCTTCTTGTTAAAGCAAGTTAAATAAATAAAAATGTTTGTGTGATGTGGAACAAACCATCACTAACTGCAGCTTGTTTTCTTGTTTAAATTTTTTTTTTGCTTCATAATTTTACAACAAATGGTTTTGGATTCACTGACATGGAGAAAGAGCAGCCATGTTGGATAAATCATTTCTAACTCGCATTTTTAAAAATTAATTTCACATTTTCTGTCTGTGCGACGTCTTTTTACCGTACGACTTTTTTTTTTTTCCCCTTTCTGTCTCGATCTGCTTCACATCCTTCCGTCTGGTTGTAAGGAGGCAGGGAGGATTTTAGGAATGGGGAAACGACACGGCCTTGAGCTTTTGTGTAATCTGGCCGACGTCCGGGAACAGTTCTGCCTTTATTTGACTTTGATTTTGGGGATGCGGAGGGATGGATATGTGTGTGTGTGTTTGTGTGTGTGTGAAGGCGAGGAGGTGTAGCAGCTCCGGCATTGTCTTGAGAACTCCTCTGGGTTTGGTCGTTTGGATTAAAAGTTCTCACAAATCTCAACTCAGTCACGTTGTTTGTTGTTCATTTTCAACTAGGGATGTGCGATATGGCATAAAATTCATATCACGATATATACAGTGAAGGGTGGCGATAACGATATGTATCACAATATGTTTTTGGTGTAAAACTTGCAATGGGATTGAAAAAAAAAAAACGCATAAGTTGTCCTTTTGCCATAATTTATTTTGAAAACTGCTGTACCACCAAATAATCTCTATTAAGAAAATTCCACTATTGGGTCCAGAGAGTTTTTCAAATAATTAATAAATCAAGTATTTGGCTTCATTCTTGTAGTGCAAAACAGTGCAAAAGATATCAAATGTAGTTTTAGCCATACGTTTTAAACAAAATATGTTAACTCTTAACAGTTTCCAGTATTCTCACTTAAGAAATGAAGAGCAACAGAGCAGCATTTGACACTGAAAATACTTCACCCTCCAACCCTCTAGTGGGCGTCTCCTTCCGCTTTAAGGAGAGCTGACACAAAATGGCGACCAGCTTCTTCTGTGGCTTTGACCAGAGAGTCTCGCAGTAAAATCACACAACACAGCATTCTTTTCACAGATCAGAGAACAGGTTTCTGTAAAGCTGACCGACCCTTACTTTAACTTTCGACGAAACAAAAAAAACAACTTTTGATGGAACACAGCGTTTTGCACGTGTTTGAATACGACAAACTACAGCAAGCTGACCATAGTTAGCTTGTAGCTTCGCTACTTTGTTCTCGAAGAAAATACTATAACACCACTTAACACACAGTTTTCAACCAAAAAAAGTAATGATTAGATCTGACAGCTCTGATTTTACATCAGACACAGCATTACTGCGTATAGCCAGTAGAAGACAGATCTCTATCATAGGTTAAATGTCTATCGTTTCTACAGTGTACTGTATATACAGTATTGTGCATTCCTATCTTCAACTGTCTTATTCAGAAGATTACGGTAGATTCAACTGGTAATCAGGTAAACTGGTTAGTAGCAAGCACAACGGTGTCAATAACTCATTGAGCCAAGAGTTACTCACGTTGGCCAGCACAGTGGATTAGTGGTTAATACTAAGGATGCACGATATTGGATTATTGGCCGATATCCAATATGCCATTATGATAAAACTTATTTGGCTGATAACTGATACCAATTTTTTTTCCCTAGTCCTACTTAAAGGGACTAGATAGGTTTCTCTGCTGTGGAATTAAAATACTACATTATTCAGCAGGGTCTTTGTCAGTTTGCCATCAAATGCAGAGGCCAAAAAATGGGGGCTGAAGATGATGTAACACTTCAACTTGGATTATGTTTAATGTCAAATTATTCATGACATTTACTCTCTCCAACACAATGATGACCCTCTTTTTATATAAATGGCGCCTTTTATATCGGTGTTATTTTGATGGAATATCCAATGTCCGATATATACTATATCGCTAATATCGACCGATACCGATAACATGCCGATAATATCGTGCATCACTAAATACTGTTGCTTCACAGTAAGACGGTCCTGGGGTCAAGCCTTTGTTCGGGAGTTTACATGTTCTCCTTGTGTTCGGGACGGTTTTCTCCGGTATTCCGGTTTCCTCCCACAGTCCAGAAACGTGCATGTTTAGGCCTCCCTCGAAGGAGAGTTCAGTGACCCCAATGGGATTTCTGGCATAAAAGGCGGCAGGTGATACGCATTCCTTCAAGGAATGTTAGGCATTTTAATTAAATTATTATTTTCAGCTTTAAAGGTTTTTAGATTTTAATCCTTTATATATCTTAAGATGCTGTTCCAGGTTGGTGTGTAAATGTTTTTTTTTTCCCCTGTTTGACATCTGCTCCTGTACAAGATCTGGAGACGATGTAGATAAAAGCGGGCGTTCAGATCTGCGAGCAGGCGAAGGTTTTAAAACGCTCCGTGAGCCGATAGCGGCGGCCGGACGAGCAGCGTCGCGCAGCAGAAGGGAGGTTTTCTCCCACAGAGAGCTGCCAGCTCCTGGAGACGGCGACAGCGAGGAGGCTTAGAATCAAGGTCAAAGCTTCAAAAGAGAAGAAAAAAAAAAAAAAACGTGTCCACATCTGCTTTTAGCCTGAAACAGATATTAAAGAATCCTTGGCACGAATTTGTCTCTTCTCTTAAAAAGTGACTCATTTGTTTTAGTGGGAAGATGATCGGCTGCAGGCTCAAGGTCACTGCAAACTCTGAAACAAGGCTAATTGAAGAAGACGTCACTCTTCAGTGGGTTGTTTTCCTGCTGTCTTTATGTTTAACCATCTTATATCTTTTACATTGATCCATTTTTCAGTTTGATTAACGAGATCAGACGTTTTTGAACGTTCAAACTGAACCTTTTCTCATCAGTCGTTCCGTGTGTTTCAGTAGAAGCAGATAAGCCAACGAGTTGTGTAATTAAGCTTCAAATAATATTTCAAGGGCTGTAGTTTTGTGGATTGTCATCAATCTGTGTGCCAGGAAATAAAATTATAAAGATAAAGCTGAGATCAGCCTTCCTCGTGTTGGGATTACGAGATCATTAAGTACGTCTGCCTGCAGTTACTACTAATGAAAGCAACATCAGTTGTTGCCTTGACTATAATTGTTAAACTTGTTAATTAAAACACAAATCAAAACTCAACAAATGTGTTTAATTAAAAAATTTAAAAATCTGTGGCAAAACAAGAAACACTTTAGTCTCCTGTTTAACTTAAAACTGCACGTTTTTAGACATTTGAGGTAGCGAAGAAACAAGCTTTAACTAGAAAAAACATTTTCTTTGCTGAATGGCTGCTGAAACTTGAGAAAAGTTGAAAAAGGCTAATTAAAATTGCACAATATTACCTAAAAGCATCAAAGATTGGCTAAAAATAGCATAAAATGGCTAGCTAAAAGCTGAAATAATTAAAAGCTAGCTTAAATTAATAAAAGGCTAGCTAAAAACTAAAAGCAGCAAAAGTCCAGGACATCCTTATAAAAGAGATTAATAATCTAGATGGATTTGTTTCTGGGTAAAAAGGTTTAAATAATAAAGTGTTAACTGAAAGCTAAAAGCAACAAAAGCCAAGTTAAATGTAGCAAAAGGAATGTATCTTCAAGGTTAGGTAGCAAGAGTAAATTAAAGTGAAATGTAACCAAAGGATACCTAAAAGCTAAAATTTGTTAAGGACGAGCTAAAATGAACAAAATACTACGTAAAGTGTCAAAAGACTAACTTCAATGGGCAATATTAAAAGCAGCAAAAGGTTAGGTTAAAGCAAATGTGGCAAAATGGTAGCTAAAGTTAAATGCAGCCATAGAATACCTAAATGCTAAAATTAGCTAAGGACTAGCTAAAAGTAGCAAAAGAATAGGGAAAAAGTTGAGAGAATTTAGCGCTCACGCTGTTTCTGGGACGTGACTCTCACACATTTCACAGATTTCACAGATTCATTACGGAGAGAATATTGATGTTGATGCACAACAACTTTGTAGTTGGTTTTTAAAAGTAGTTAACCACAAAGAGCATTGCTAAAGTGAGTTAATTCATTAAAGTAAATGACACGAGGGAGACGTCCGACACACATTGAATGCATCACTCTGCTTCAGCACAGCAGAGTTCTGCTCCACCTCTTTGGTTCTGATGGACTGGATTAATTTCGGAAAGCTCATCTCTGACCGAGACATGGATGCTTTATCTGTAATTTATGAACCATTTTGAGTTGTTACATTGTCACATTACAGAGTCTTGCAGTGTCAGCGACCGCAGTGTATGATCAAAGTTAGCGCTTTAACTTTAGCGTTAGCTTCCACTAATTTTTTTCTTCTGTTTAGCGGTTTAGCGTTAGCGAAGCTAATTTTGTTTTTAGTAATTAGCAGTTAATTAGCGGTTAATGAACTTTTTGGTTAGCTGACCCAGTCAGTGTACATTCAGGCATTTTATTTTTGTTTTGTTTTGTTGTTTGAAACAAAAAAATGAAAACATAAAAACACTAGTTTCTTTCGTTTTGGTTTTATTAAACCAAAACGAAAAAACGGATATTGAAGCGTCATCTGAGTTCTGATTTTGTGCACAAAACAAAAATGAAAAAAAAAAAAAAAACCGAATAAAAAGCGCTCACTTTTGATCATCATTTCATTGTTGACAAGTGGTCTGACCCCGGAAGTTCTCTCTGCCCTGCGCCGTGTAGCTGGCTGCTTGTGTACACACGTCCAAAATGGCGGTGAATTAATTTTGAATTAATTTCATTTTTACCCACCAAAAACCTTATATCCTGACTTTTTTTTTTAAATTGTAGATTAAAAACACATGAAAAGAACAGACAAGTCTGAGAGACGGTAGTTTGCCGAATCCGGAAGTAAGCCCAATTTGAACCATCTGATCTCCATGGTAACTGATGCTGGTCCTGTCACCTAATCTGAAGCGGTTTTGGATAACTCAGGGCTGTTTCGGAACATATCTACACACTTTAGTCATTTTGTATACAATATGAATTAGAGTTATCCAAAACCACTTCAGATAAGGTGACGGGGCCAGCAGCAGCAGTTTCCATGGAGATCAGATGGTTCAAAATGGGCTTACTTCCGGATTCGGCGGACTACCTTCTCTCGGACTTTGCTCTGTTCTTATGTGTTTTTAAGCTACATACCAAAAAAAGTCAGGATATAAGGTTTTAGTGGGGGGAAAAATATCAAATTAATTCAGAACTAATTCACCGCCGTTTTGGACAAGCAGCCAGCTACACGGCGCAGGACAGAGAGATCTTCCGGGGTCAGACCTCTTGTCAAAAATGAAATCATGGCAATTAAAAGTGACTGCTCGTTATATGTTTTTTTCCCCCCATTCATTTTGGTTTAATAAAAAAAACAAACAACAAAAAAAGTTTTTTTTTTTTTTTTCATTTTGTATTTCAATCGAAAAAACGAACTGCCTGAATGTAAACTGACCCGTGGGTCCTCCACTGTACATAAATGAAAACACTGAAACGACAAAATAAGGGGGCTGGCACTTCCAGGGGGTTCTCCAAACAGTTTTATGGCTAACTCATAAATAAATCTAGTGTTGGTTTCCAAATTTCAAGATTTATGATATTACTGAAGAGCTCAGATTCATTGGTTTTGGAAAATTAAAGTTTTTTTCTTTCTTCCTGTCAAAAACTATTAAATACGTTGGAACAGACAGTACAGTAACTGTAGTTCTGACGTGTCATTCATTAGATGGTAAGTTATTATGGGAGTAAAATACAAACTGAAATGGTTTTGTTGGCCTGAGATGTGTAGCAGACCTACTGGAGGCTGAAAGGTGAAGCGGGTTTGATATCTTCTTTCCTAAACTATCTGAGGTGACGCTGGATTTGGCTGAGAGCGGTCCTGACGTTGGCAGCAAGACAAGAAAAAACTTTTCTTTTTGCTTCATTATTTGAATAAGTACTGTGCTTTTTTTAATTTTTTAAACCAATTCATAGTAATTATAGTTTTTATTGTTTAGTTTTTGTTACATTTTCTTTCCCAAAAACATAAATGACATCATTTAAATAAGTAACCCCCCCCCCCCCCCAAAAAAAGAAAGAAAATAAAAATATATAAGCTAGTGACTCTAGTTCTGAATATTTCATGAACCACAGGATAAATTTTAATGAAATCTCATGTGCATCTACAACTGATTAAACTTTTGAGTCGGTCCCGGATGGCTGACACAGATACAGTATTTATTATTGTTAGCCAACACAGAAATAGTTATAGCGCTGTGGTTTTTCCAGATGCTGGGGTAAAGTTTGGTGTCGTAGTAGCTGAGAGTCATCCACAACACAGATTTTGAAGGCGACATATTGTGATGTTGCCTAGGGTTGCAAACAATGTAAATATCAAGATGTGACCAAAACGGCTGAAACTCTTCTCAACGTTAGATGATTTTGGTCTGGCATGAAAGACAGTTTTTATTACCTCAAACCAAAATCCATGTTTGTAATATTTCCATCGTTACAAATTAAAGTTTTTCTCTCAGATTATACAGAAATATATTGAAAGTTCCTGGTGAAACTTTGACGGGGACTGCCACTTTGTTGCCAATTTTAAAATTTTGCTTTGACAGTACTATGTGTTGGGGTTCGCTCTCACTACCAGTACAGGTAGTCCTCGACTTAAGGCGCCCTCGACTTACAGCAACTCGGACTTAAGAACGGGTGTGCTAACATACA
>JAVCKU010000065.1:4127085-4137444 GCA_032273985.1 Hypsolebias coamazonicus | reverse complement strand
CATGTATGTTAAAATCCCCAACAATAAGGACTACATCATAGTTTATCATTATTCCAGTCAGGAAATCAGAAAAGTCATGCAAAAAATCCTTATTATATTTGGGAGCTCTGTAGATGACAGCGCACAGCACCGGGTGTGAGCGACCCACCTCAAATAAAGTCACCTCGAAGCTGGAGTAAGATGGAGCAGAACACTGCTTGCATTTAAAGTTGTTTTTATAAACCACCGCAGTTCCTCCTCCACGGCCTGACATCCGAGGGGAGCTCAGATAAGAGCAGCCATCTGGTAAAAGTTCAACAAAGACACTGGAGTCATCAGCCTCGACCCAGGTCTCTGTGATGCAGAGCAGATCCAAATGATGGGAACTGAAAAAGTCTCGCAGGATGAAAGTTTTGTTTGTTACAGACCTGGCGTTCACCAGGCCAATCCTGGCAGAAACCGCAGCCTGTAATCTGACGGGCGCAGGGACCCGGGGCAGCGTCTTCAGGCTCTGCAGGTTCACTCCGCGCCGGTGGAGACGAGAGAAGCAGGAGGGGTGGGGGCGAACGCCCGCATCCAGGCCGGTGACAGGTAGCAGGCAGCTGTCAACAGGGTCCAGGAAACGCCACGGCACAGAGAAAGACGGAAATAATCCATTTCTTGACTGAGAAATGGATGTAGAACGGGCCAGGCAGATCTTTAGTTTTACCAGCTGTCCTCCACGTTTACTGCGGTAACAACGACATTTCCGCCGGGGGGGCAGCGCAGGTGCCCGGAGGAGATGAGCTGGGACTCCTGACATGTAACAACCTCTGGAGGAAGTAAATTATTATGCGGTGTCCAATTAGATAGAGGCATAAATTTTTTAGAAATAGTACTGTTGGGAGCTGTAGTGGCATCTTCCTTGTAATAAATAGCCAATTTGACTCTTCTGTGATATTTCTGGAGGTCAAACCTGGTCTGAAACATCATATCTTTGTGATGTGTTTTAACCTGGGTGGGGATGAAAGTGAGGCCTTTATTTAACAGAGAGCTTTGTGCCTAAGTCAAAGTGAAATTCTTTGATAAGTTGTAAACATTTTCATTTTTGAAAACACTTTTATTAGGCCCCACCTGTGTAGAGTTTCTGGGGCCAGTTAGTTTAACCAAAGATCCCAAAAGGTCAACATGGCGTCAACATGGCAGGAGACCCACACCTGTTGGAAAATACCCAAATGTGCGTGTATGCAGATCCCTACTGATCTGGGCTCCTCTGTCTTGCAAGCTTATGCCGTACCCCTGCAGAGTTCTTCTTTTGTTGTTGTCACACCTCCACGGTTCAGATAAGGAATTAATTGCCCCCTGAACCTACTTACTGGTTGTGCAACCTGTGGCAGCACCAACGGCAGTTAAGGGTTTGTGATGACTGGCGGTGAGTCTTTAACATGGCTGCTTTGTTTTGGATCATCGTCCAGAACCTAAATGTTCTTGAGCTTCTGATGGTTGGATGCTCTTCTTCAGGATTTTTCTAGTAGAGAACAGAATTCATGGTTCCATCCAGGTCCTGATGTGGCCCCAGACCATCACACTACCACCCCCATGTTTCACAGTTTATATGATGTTTTTCTGAAATGCGGCATTAGTTTTGCACCAGATGTTTAAAAAAGTTTCCTTTTTGTCTCTTCAGTCCCCAGAACATTTTCCCAATGTCTTTGGTAACCTCGGGATGTTTTCTGGAAAATGTGAGACGAGCCTTTGCCTTCCTTTTGGTCAGCGGTGGTTTTGGACGTGGAACTGTCCCAAGGATAACATTTTTGCCTTTCTTATTCTTGAATCTTGAACTCTGCTCTTATCTGAGTCAGGAAAGACCTGCAGAGCTTCAGATGTTGTTCTGGGACCTTCTTATGTTCCATCTCCTGGATGAGTCACTGCACTCTTGGACTAATGCTTGTCTAAACACTCCTGGAAAGGTTCATCATTGTTCCATGTTTTATCCATTCCTCTACTTAAGTGTTTTCTTTATTGTACAGGTCTGTCAGTAATCAGGCCTGGATGTGAAAAAGTGTATTCTGAATTTACTCACTTTAGCTTTGATATGATAATTTGTTTGCAGAAAAAAAGAGCAAAAACAGAAGAAATCTGTGAGGGCAAACCATTTTTCGCAGCACTGACAGTACAAAGCAGCTGCTTTGACAAACTGTGTGCATCCACTGTAACCGCAATCCAGTTTCACACGGTGAGCCCGGCCGACACGCGCAACACTCTCTCCCACTTCCACATATAGAACATGAGCAACACTCTGCATGAAATATGGCCCGTTCCTCCCCACATGCTTCACTTTAACCTCTATGCCATGCAGCCAGTGTCATCAGCAGCATCTCCCGGTGACCCTGACGTCTCACTTACCCACGTCCAGAAGTGTGTGTGTGTGTGTGTTTGTGTGTGGGCAGGAGACCCACAGGCTCATATTTTACCCAGACGCCTCTCTGTCTGCAGCACACAGCTTGCCCAGTCCTGATGGATATTCTGTCCATGCATGCTGTGTGTGAGAGACGACATGCTGCCCATGTCTCATATACACACATACAGACAGATACACATTACAGTCTAAGAAGTAGAGGTACTTGTTGTTGTGTATCTCCTGGTTTAGACTGTCTCTTGGATCATGTCAGTCAAACACAAGTCCAGTTTGTCACATTGACTCATCTGTAAAATCACAGCGAATGACCTTTGCCTCGAAAACGGTGACTCAAGAGTGTTCTGAAACAAGGACAGGCTCTGAGAGGGGTGTGTGTGTGTGTGTGGGGGGGGGGGTTCTTGGTTGGCTTCTTGAGTCTTATTTGAAAGTGAAAGCAAGAAGAGCCCTGTGAGGGACTGTTCGACAGCAGTTCTTGTCAGACTCCTTAGTTTTGATGAATGTTGAACATCAAGGTGTTGTTAAACTGCTGAAAAGGCCGAACCTCTTCAGGAAAGCGTTTGTAACTTTGGCCACAGGGATTTAGTTTGCTCAGCTGTCAAACCATCAGTGAGTTGAGTCGTGATGCAGGCTGACGTGGACTGGCTCTAAGTCGGAACTGACATTTGTGCTGGACGGCCCCGAGATCAGGACCAAGGGTAGACAAGGGGTATAGGCAACTTTTTTTTCCCCAAAGGGCCAAATTGAGATATTTGAAGCAATCAAAGGGACGCCACGAGAATTGGAAGATAAATTTTCTTTAGGACAGATAAATTGGAACAGTTTCCAGGCTTGGTCATTTTGTAGCTATAGTTAGCCCGCTTGTTAAAATGATCTCCCCAATACGCTTTAAGAATACACGTGCTTTTATGACAGCAAATATGATTGCTTATAGTACGCAAAATAAAAAGGGTACATGTTCAGTTCAGTTCTGGAAACATGACTTAAAAATGTGTTCGCCTATCTTAGTCCAAATATTTTTGATGTACAGTATTTGCACAAGATGTTTAATTTAGACTTCTTTAAGTTTCGTTCATAAAATGCAAGTTTTCATCATCTTATTTAAAAGTTGTTTTCTTTTTCAGTTAGGGACATTGGGGTCGGAAGAAGATTGTCCGAAGGCCCCAATTTGTCCCTCGGGCCAGACATCGCCTGGTGTAGACCAGTTAAGTTGCTCCGCACTGAACATGAAGCACATTTGATACCTTCTCAAAACAGAAGCTTTTGGGAGCTTGTAGGTTTTCCTCTGGTCTGAAATGGCTATAACACTTTCTTATGTGTAGAAAAATAAAAAATAACATTTTCACCATCACGTCTGTAAAACCAGTCGATGCCTTTATCTTTACGAGACCAAAATGATAGCAATAATAAAAATATAGGTCACCAATTTTTATAACCTCTATAAAATGTACTAAATTTGCTGTTTTCATGTTTACTCTGACAGATTAATAAATCTGTAAGTCTGTTGGTGGGTTTAGGGTTTAAACGTATTTCTGTCAAATTTAGAAAGAAATCACCAGAGTTTCAGTTTACAACTATCTGCTGTGTTGTTTTTGTAATCTTCACTGCTCAACATCGGTCCTAACGTTCAACATAACTTCATTTGCTTTAGAAAATATTGGTATTGAACCCAATTATTTGTGCAAAAGGCACAAATTCAGCTTGAAACGCAGTTTAAAAGTAGGTGCATGTGAGTAAAACCTAACGTTGAACTGTCATTTATCTTATCTTGCAGCTCTCGTACAGATTTGGAAGCAAAATGTCATAAAAAGATTGAAAATATTTATTAGACTTGTGACCAGTAATAGAAAGTAATGAAGTACTTCTAATAAATAAAACATCGACAGCTTGGGCACCGTTTCCAGAGGTTTGTTGCGTTTGTTTAGTTCTGGTCTGTGGATCAGGGTTGGGTTGACGCATAAATCTGAGCAACGTGTCTTAAAATGGACCTTCAGGCACTTTATCATCATCAGCAGCCTGCCACGGATGCAACTTGTTTCTATATTTTGTAGGTATATCAATAAATAATGCATTTTGACCAATGTAAAATATTATTTTAGCTCCAATGATGTAATTAGCTGAAAGTGTAATGCATACAGATGATGGACTGATGGATGACGCAGGTGTCAGGTAGGCCTGTCGCAATAAACGATAAATCAATTAATCGCACGATAAATTAAAATTATCAACCTCATTTTCATTTATCGGCTTTATCGTTTCTTCATGTCTCTCTTGCTACTGAAGACACTGGATGACAAAAAGCTCAACTCCGGTGTTCTTCACTGACCCCTCCCATTCTCTTTTCTCTTTAAAATTTATTTTAACCGTCCAAAATCGCATTTTTGGATTGTTAAAAGCAGCTAAGCTGAGAAGCTAAGCTACGAGCTAAGCTAACAGGCTGACCTCTGGGAAAAAAACCTCAGTCTTGTCGAAGCACAAAGTTGTTTTTCTCTGCAAAAAGAAGCAGAGAACTTGTTTACTGATTTTTTAAATTAAAAGCTTTGTGTGAAAAATGCTATGTTAAAGAGCTCAAGCTCCACCAAGCGTCTGCCATTTGAGAACCAAAAAAAAAAAAAAAAAAAAAAGGAAGGCGAGCTAGTCCACGTCACGTCAAGAGGCCTCCCTCCCATTTTTTTTAACCTCCTAGGACCTGGCATCCACATATGCAAGAGTTCGGGTCTTGGGAGGCTTAAGAGACACGCTGCTTGCTCCCTCACTATCCATCCTTCAGTTCAGACAGTCTTTTACTGACATCCAATGGTAAAAAAAAAAAGTGCTACATACAAAATAAATTAAACATTTCTTATTAAATTTGACAATAATTACTAATTATTCTCAAATTTCAAACAATATTATCGTTTATCGCAATAATTTCTGAGAAAATTAATCGTCCAGCAACATTTGTTATCGTGACAGGCCTAGCTGGGAGTCATCCCTAACACAAACTCTGCACACATGCCTCCCAAAAGCACGAGTTCATGCGTGACGGCGTTTACAAGGTTTGACCAGAACATCTACTACTCCGTCACTACAGATAACCGATTCTAAACGGGATAAAAGGCAGCGGGTGACATGCATTTCTTTAACGAATTGTCCTTTTTCTCTGCGCAAAGTTTGGCTCGTCTAGTTTTAGTATCTAGTTTCTTGACTCACTGATCCAAGATGAGGTTATAAAACATGATGGTTGTGATCTGAAAGACCTGCCCACACTAATGAACCAACAAATCTTGGGCATTTAAACGGACTCCTTTGTGTTATTTGATCAAGAGTAGACGAGCGGCTCACCAGCAGCTGAACCACACTGCTTTGAAGGCTCTCCTGACTCAGCTCCGAGGAATCTGCCAGGCCCGACAAAGTCTTCAGGTGTTTGCTGGCACCGAGCAGACGCTGGCTGACCAAAGAGAAGTCAGTCTGGAATCTGTGGGGAGGATGAGGAAAAGCAATGGATCACCCGGTGGGGCAGAACGTGACTGGACCCTCAGACAGAGGGAAGTTCAGCAGGCGTTCAAAGGAGAAAACGAAGACGGGGGGGATAAAACAGCATGCTGATGGAAATTCAAGAATCTAACTGTGGTTCAGAAAACTAAATCCCAGGAAACATTTGTAGAGTTTGGTTTAAAAACTTGATAAAGAAAACTTTGATGTAAACGTTAAAAATGTCCTATTCAGCAGGAAAAACATACACATGGTAACACACCGGGCTTCACAGTAAAAAACAAAAAAGAACAACAAAAACAGCCTTTTCATTTAAACCACTTGATTTATCTTATGGCTCAAACCACAGACTAGTGCCTACCTGGCTCTTCTGGCCTGGATGTCTTTGAAACGGTGGATCTCCTGCTCCGTCCTCCTGTAGGCGCTTCTCCATCGCAGCTCCAGAGCGCCCCCTGCCTGAGCCACGGAGGCGGAAAAGCACGGCTCCGCCTGCAGCAGCTTCTTCTGGTCCAGGAGCGTTCCCAACAGAACTCGACCCTCTTCAAGCTGGAGCAGAGCTCGCTGTGGGAAACGGAACGATCTGTGTTTACAGTGAGTGACCTTGCAACATATCGTCACCTCTGGATTGACAAATATAAGTACAAACAAATTAAAAAGCTCTTAGAGGAAAACATCTACAACACTGCTTGAAGGAAATGCTAGAAGTCCAGAACATTCGCAGCGTCTTCTGCTTTGATAGCAGCAGTTTGATCTTTCCAGTGCCAGCGTGAGTTTGTGTTGCCTTTAGGCTCAAGGTTCTTTATTGTCATCCGCATCGCATGTGGTGCATGAGGTGGAATGAAATCGTTCCCAGTTACACCCAAAAATAGCAAAAAATATAAAAAGCGTACAAGGATCTAAGATGTATGCTAAACTGTAATAATACAGTTTATTAAACAGCAGCCTGAACATTACATACTATTACTACAACATTACTGTACATTACTTTACAGTAAAAAAAATAAACAAAAGCTTATTTTGTGCACAAACGTGCATTCACCAAAAAAACAAACAAACAAAAAAAAATTCTTAATCTGAGCTCATTTGGCTCACCGTAACATTCATGGTGACGAGTTTGGGAACTTAGCAGCCTCTTTATGAGATGAAAACACAATATACGGTAATAAAGATGTTCCTTTATATAATCTGATTCATTTACCATTAAAATTAAAAACAAAATAAAAGAGACTGAATTTAAAATAGCTGAGAATAATACATCTACATTTTCCCCCTGAGGGAAGGGCCACATAGAGAAATGGAAAATATATTTTCTTTAGGGCAGATAATCTGTAAATTATTTTAGCTGTTTTCTTGTTATAGCCTCGTTAGCACGCTTGATAAAAATACGTCTCCCAAATACTCGTTAAGAATATAACACACAATCTGTAAACTGGCTGTTGTGACAATATATTTGTTAGTACCCTGCCCCTTGCACAGTGATGGCTGGATATGAGCACCAGTGACCCCCGTGACACAAAAAGTAAGAAGTGGGAATAGATAATGGATGGATGGATATTTTTTGAGTCTTTAAGATTCAGTTCTGTTCTGTAAACAGCTAGGTTTGTCACAATAACAAATTTTGCTGGGCGATAATTTGTCTCAGAAATTAATGCGATAAACTAGGGATGCACAATATTATCGACATGGTATCGGCCGATATTAACATTAAAATTCAATATCGGACATTGGCCATTCCGTTAAAATAACTCTGTTACACAATATTTGTAGCAAATAAGCCTAAATAAAAGGGCTATGTTCTGACAAAGGAAAGTATATTAAAAATATTGGTATCGGTTACTGGTCAAATAAGTTTTAACATATCGAATATCGGCCAAAAATGCAATAGTGTGCATCCCTAAATAATACTGTTTGAAATTTGACAATAATTAGTAATTAATGTCAAATTTAAGAAGAAACTGTGGTTAGTTTTTGTGTGTAGTACTGCGACAGGCCTATAAACAACTTAAAAAAATAAAATAAAATCAGCCTATCTTAATCCAAACGTTTTCAAAATTTTTGTCCAAAATGTTTAATTTAAACTTCTTTAAGTTTTATTGGTAGAAATGTCAAAACTTGTTTTGTTTTTAATTAAGGATATTGGGGGCTGGACAGAAATTGTCCAAGGGCCACTTTTAGCCCGTGGGCCATATGTTGCCCATGTCTGATCTAAGGATTTATGGCTGTAATATTTATTGTGCATGATGATCACTACACGCAGAAACAGGATTATCAAACTGTCAGTATTTCAATTGTTTTATTAAATGTCGTTTTTTCAGTTTTATTGCTGCTTTTCTTTAAAAAGTTTGGATTCAAGATTAAAAAACAAGAGTTTACAAACCAGAACATTTTCCTTCTCATGAAGAGATTTTGCAATTCAAATGAAAAGTGTGGCATTCCAGGCTTTTACATTGCATTGAGGTGCTAAAACACGCTTGGAGCTCACTTTTTATTTGAATTTAAAAACCTCCTTGAAGGAGAATCAAAATGCATTCAACTTACCGTATTTTTTGGACTATAAGGCGCACTTAAAATCCTTAAATTTTTTAATCAAAAATCAATAGTGAGCCTTATGTAATAATTCTGGTTGTGCTTACTGACCTCAAACCGATTTTATGTATTACATATGAACAATGTTGAGAGTTATTGTGAATGAGTTAAATAAAGTTTGACTTATCCAACTGTTTTGTTTCGTTTAATGCACCTTATGATCCGGTGCACCTTATAGTGCGAAAAATATGTATAAAAAACACAAGTTGAGCTGCTTTAAACCTCAAAGGATGTGCCATGTCCTACACGAGGTGTGAATTATAAAGTTTCATTTTCTTTTCCTGCATCTTAAAAATGTGTTTTCTGAAACAATTGTGGACTCAGAAGACGCTGAGGTTCTCTGATTTATTAGCATTTGCTAAAAGTGGTCATGTTTTCTGTTTAGTCCCACAAATATTGTGATTTGTAAAAAAAAGTTCTCTCCCCATTTTATAGTTTTGTGAACTGGGTTTTCTGTTGCTGGGTTTTGTAAAAATGTTTTGTAACTTTTGGGCTCCAGTTTCAATCAGAAGTAGTAAATCGACGTATGTATCTTTTATTTAACCAGGAAAATGGAAAGAGACGTGCAACTAAATCGATGATCAGAGCTACAGGACGTACCTCGCAGGCTTCCAGTCTGCGCTGAACCGCCTCTTCCTCATCATCATTTCCCTCCGGTTCTTCACCGCTAATAAAGGCTTCAGACTCCTCCAACACTCGACCCAGTCGACCACAAACATCCTCCCAGCAGATCCAGTCCTAAAGCAAAGCCCACCACAAACCAGTACAATTATCATCTGATTATTTCGGTGAAATCCCTGCACAGGAAAGATAAAAATAAAAAATGCACATTTCTGAGCGCATGAGCTCCTTTGGCCCTCAGCAAGCAAACATTACAAACCTGGAGCTTCTTCTCAGAGGCCACTTCCTGCTCCAGAGCCTGCTGCTGGCGTGCTTTAGCCCGAACTTCCAGCTGCATCCATTCATCCTCTTGACCTTTGAGTGCATCGGGTTCCCGTTGGAACAGATACTGAAGGAAAGACAGCTGGGACCTGAGGACCTGCAGGAGTTTCTGCACAGCAACATAACAGATTTATAACAGTTGAAAATCTGTATCACTAATCAAAAGCTTCACGCACCCCCTTCAAACTCTGCGTAAAGTAACTTAAACCTGGACTTTGCTGCATGTTGGAGAAGTTCTTGAAAGCCTAATGAGATACCTTGTGTCTGCAGAGAACAGCTTGAAGTTTGCTGCGGCTGGGAGCTTGGTCTGTCCGTCTTTCTATTAAACATTCTTCTCCCATTTCCAGAAGGCAAGCTATCCCCTGAAGCAAGGACCGAGAGGCGTTTTGTAGCTCCACGTTTTCCCCGGTACTTCCTCTCAGATGTCTGCCCAGCGCACACTGCAGAGATAAACAGGAGCGGCGCAGAGGTTAAGCTGAATTTGATTCTTGTCTGAAACACAGATTTTACATAATCTCTTAAGAGCGTCTTTCCACATTAGCTGTACTTTTAGAAATCACTAGAAACAGGTAAGGGGTTTCCTGGGATGATAGTAATGTACACTTCATGCCCTGTGGGTTGAAGTGTGAGCTCTTTGTGGACTGAACTCGCTTCAGCCACAACACGTCCCTTCAGGATGGAGTCTGAAGGCCAGCCTTGTGTTCTCTTAACCATTCACAATCAGATTTTAGGAATCAACGATGTCTTGTTGAGAAGTAGCTGCTGCTGTGGAAGAGTTGTTGCCGTGTGGCGAAACTAGTTTACCGATGTTTTTGGTAGGCTGAAATTCTCAAAGTAACAAAAGATGCAGGTTATGCATCAAGTCAGCAAACACTATTCTTACACCTGATTTTTAATTTCCTCGTCTGCGACTACATTGTGTTCAACACAATGGCCCTTCTTCCATTTATTTAACTGTCAACAATGGTGTACCACAAGGCTCA
>JAVCKU010000065.1:4105721-4116230 GCA_032273985.1 Hypsolebias coamazonicus | reverse complement strand
TGATGGACTGGAGACCTGTCCAGGGTGTACCCCGCCCCTCGCACAGTGATTGCTGGACATGGGCACCAGTGACCCCCGTGACCCAGAAAGGAAGAAGCGGGTAAAGACAACGAATGGATGTAATATAATAATGTTGTGTAACAACCTTCTTCTGGACTCCACTGATTTATTCACCCACAATTCAAGAGATAATTATTAAACACAGTTAGATTTTGTGAGCTGATTTATTATGACCATTTGTTTTGGAACTGAAGTATGACAAATAATTTTGAAATGATTCATAGTCTTTTTGTTTAATAACTGCTGAAAGAGCGTCTTCCTCATGGGAACCTGTCTGAGGCCGAGCACCCAGTAACCTCTCAACCAGTTTTAAAACTGTCTCCAAGTCTTTAAGGGTCAAGTGTACATCTTGTCCCTGTCTTCAGAGGGTGGTTCTGTCCGTCTGCATGGTCTCACCTCCTAGCACAAACGTCACAGCAGAGGATGAGACGTCCCTCTCACCCCACCAGACCCTCAGCCAACTATAGTACTATTATAGTTCAAGCAAAGGCTAATTGTTGCTCATTTACAAAAGAGGCACAGTCCGACTCTTTGGATGGCATTTCTGTCGTTTTCTTTATGGTGTAAATGATATTACAGATCAAAATGTGCCTCCCTGCTTTTTCTTTTATCCTGTAATCTGATTTAAAATCCGCTCAATGTTTACAAGCTTCAGCTGCTTTTAGAAATTTTCCTCGTTTGTTTTGTTTTTAGAAGAGAAGATGGCCCTGCTTGTAATTTGTGCACTGCTGTGCTTGTCCTGCTGGGCATTGTTCTACTTCATCCTGTGTAATGTGAACGAGTCCAGGAGCTACGAATGGAACTGTCGTCTTGTCACTCTGGTGCACGGCATCCTGGCAGTCTGCATCACTGCATACATAGGATACGTGGACGGACCCTGGCCCTTCACTTATCCAGGTGGGACACTTGTGCTGTGTAACTGTTAATGCAGACAGTAGAATCAGGGACAAATGACCTCAGGGCTGTTAAAAGCAGGAATCGATACAAAAAAAGTGTTTGAACAATGTCTTACCTTTTCTGGATGGCTTTTTAAACCACCTCTGTTTGGGCAAAACACCTCAATTCTGACATGACTGGGGAACTAACATCTAGTCATAACAAGTCCAAGAGCAAAGTGAGTTACTGCTGTCTTAAAACAACTCTCATTTAATAAATGTCACTGTAGTTCATGTGAGCGCAAACTAATACACTTTACCACAGTATTTGGTGTTACACAGTTATAGAAATATTTTCATATTCCTGCCAAAAGCTGCCCTAGAAGTCCTAAAGTTAAACCTGTGTAATGCTAAATTAACCCTTGAGTTATCATAATGAGCCACACATTCATGTATTTATTGTGCAGTCAGTAAATACAATTTATTTCTGACAAAGCCTAAAAATCCTTATTTATTTATTTATTTATTTAATTTTACTTATCTGACTTTTATCTAACCCATCAGGTTGCAGCAGCTCGCAGGTCAGTAAAAGTAGAAGCTAAAGCTAGTGGTGTGCTTGAGTAGATCTAATGATAATTAACTATAATAATGTTTTTAAAAAGATTTAAAATGCTGGTGGTACGGTGGTGCAGTTTGTAGAGCTGTTGCCTCTCAGCGAGAAGGCCACCGGTTCAAATCTCGGTCCAGGACCCTTCTGGGTGAAGCTTGCATGTTCTCTCTGTGCATGTGTGGGTTTTCTCCAGGTACTCTGGTTTCCTCCCTCAGACCAAAAACATGCACGTTAGGTTGATTGATGACTTTAAATTGTCTCTAGGTGTGAGTGAGAGAGTGAATGGTTGTTTGTCTCTTATGTGTCCCTGTGATGGACTGGAGACCTGTCCAGGGTGTCCCCTGCCTCTCGCGGAGTGACTACTGGATATGGGCACCAGTGACCCCTGTGACCCCAAGTGGAAGAAGTAAAGATGATGGATGGATGCAGATAATGTTTCACATGTCCAGTGATACAGTTTTATTATCCCTCACCAACTAAATCTGCTTCTCCAAATGATTTGAACAGTTCCTAAGCTTGTGAGGTATTAAAATAAAAAAGAGCTAACCTGTGCTTTGTTTGGATCTGAACACACTTCCAGCTCTGGCCAAATACCAGACAGGTGCTTCTCCACGTCTTCTATGTCTTCCTGGATTTGCTCTCGTTCCCTCTCCTCTGTCTGGGCTGCAGCCAAAAGCAGCAGGTTTCTCTCTTTCAAGCTGAAATGAACCAAAAAAAAAACTTTTAAACATCTTTCATACAACAAAATAATCATTTTGCGCTGATGTAAAACAATCCCACCTCCTCACGCTCTCCTGGAGCTTCACTAACGTTTTACCAATGGGTTCAGGGCTGATGGGTTTGTGGGGAGCTGACATGTTTAGAGTGTGTTCCAACCGATGCTGCAGGGACAACAAGGCCTGCTGTTCCTGCTCCAGACCTGCTCGCTGCAGCTCAGCCCGAGAAAGAAGCTCCCGGGGTTCCTCTTGACAGACACTGGCGGAGTCTGAAACCTCAGCCTGAAGGCTCGCCACGCGGCTGCAACACTGTTCCAACTAAAGAAATACGATTTAATCAACATTATTCAGATAGTACCGTATTTTTCAGACTATAATGCGCACTTAAAATCCTTTAATTTTCTCAAAAATCGACAGTCTTTTAATCAGGAGCACCATATGTATTAATTCTGGCTGTGCTCACTGACCTCAAACTGATTTTATGTGGTTATTGTGAATGAGCTGAATAAAGTTTGACTTATCTGACTGTTTTCTTTTGTTTAATGGGCCTTATAATCCGGTGCACCTTACATATGAAAACAGACCTGTTCAATGATATTGCGCCTTATAGTCCGAAAAATACGGTACTGCGGCAGGTACTCCATTTAAGTCTTAAAATGCTAAAGAAGTCTGGCGATCTGGCTTACATCTGAGAAAATTAATGAAATCTGTGACCTTTTTTTTATATTACTGTATTAGCTTGTTTGCGTTCCGTTATAACAGAAAGGAGTACCGGTAATGGATTAATGGATGGTAGCACTCACACTCGTAGTGATGTCCTTCCATTCCTCGCCCTTCTGCTCTGCGTGCATCATCAGGAGGCCCACGGCTCGTCGTAGCGATGCCCAGCGCCTCCAGAGGGCACCCAGCTCACCATCCCTTCGAACCCTGCAACCCTGCACTGGGCATCCAAGCCCCAGGTCTTCTGTCTGCCTCATGAAACTGTGAAGATCTTCCATCAAAAGCTTTAAAAATAAATTAAAGTCAAGTTAAACCTAAATCCAAACCACTTCTTTGCACTTCTGTTTTATTTACAAAGGCTATTTTACAGTTACATGTTGGTTAGGTAAGGAATATGACACTTGTTAACATAAATGCTATAACCCAGGGGTGCCCAATACGGCGATCACGATCTACTGGTAGATTGTGAAGGTAATATCAGTAGATCCACAGCAAAATAGATGTCAGACCTTTTTTCTTATTATTATTTTTAAATTTTTTTAATAGATGTCAGACCTTTTTTCTTATTATTATCATTTAAATTTTTTTAATAGATGTCAGCCAATCAATCCATCTTCACTATGCAAATCGTCAGTTGACTGACATACGGTTACAGAGGCTGCCCTTTTCTGAAACGTAGATCACCAAAGCATCCGCAAACAATGGCACCCATGATTGACACACAGCGCAGCCAATCAGAAGCCGGATTTTTTTCTGACGCATAGGTCACCATGCATGTACATTCAACAGCGCCAAAAAAAAAAAAAAAAAACACACAAAAAAAAACGAGCTGACTTGTAACAGCCTCTGGTTTATACATAAACTCAAGAAAGTGTAAAATGAGTTGGGGAGCTGGATCAAGTAAGAAGCAAAAAAAATCTACCATTTCCATACGGAATGGGGGGAGGACTTTTTTTTTTCATGATTCAAAGTAAGTTTCACCAGAGCAACATTTTCAGACTATTCATAAAAACTACGGCGCTGACTTCCTTCTGAAAAGCGAGCTGAGAAAGAAAACGTGAAGGAACTAAAATCCCAGTTATCCAGACAGCAGTCACTTTCCTTACAGCAGCGAAGCATCAGTCCAGGTGAGTCACTTTAATAATTAATCCTGAGCTCATTAAGCACAAGAAGTCTTTTCCAGACAGAGATGGTAAAAGGCATTCGTTGAAGCAGCTGACTCGTTGTTCAGAGACTTTAAAAACAAACCAGAAATATCATCTTCCAACAAATCTCTCAGGAATTTTCACTTCTCAGGTTATTTTTCAAACATGAAGTTATTCTTGTTGTTTTCTGTTCCTTTGTACGAAGAACAGAAATTACTGCTGGGTTTTGTTTATTATTTTGTACGCAGACAGTAAGAATATATTACTTGTTTTTTTTAAATAAACAAACTTTTGGGTTTTGTCATTTATGTTGCATTCACAGCGAGCTGGGATTTATTCATTCGTTCAAACTTTATTTATCCAAGTTAGTCTCATTGTGTCACAAAAGACCTGTTTTAGACAGACAACATATTAAGTACAGACAACAATCAACTACAGTAAAATACAATTAAAATAAAAATAGTATTATAAAACAATAAATCAAGGTGCCATATAAAACATAGCAAAATACTGCAAAAAAGAACATAAAACATAAAAAGCATTATTAATATGTTTATAAGTATGTTTTGTATTATAGTAGGTAGATCACTTGGACTTGTTCATTTTAAAAGTAGCTCGCATGCTGAAAAGGTGTGGGCACTCCTGCTATAAACCAATAAAATCTTTAATTTTGATGCTAAATGTTGAATACAATGGGATTTTTTGAATCATGTTTAGTGCAATAAAAACAAACTGAGGCAACTAAAATTGGCTCCATTTGCAGATACTTTATAAAAACATGGGATAAATTTTAGCCCTGACCTCATGATGGCGAGGCTAAAATGAGCGAACAGTAAACGTAAAAAATTAAACAAAAATCATCAACAATAGCAAAAAGCAAACAGTTGTATGAAACACACTCATTGTACATGTAGTCATTTTAAACATTTTCTTTGTAAAAGCAAACACTTATTACCAAAACGTGTCATAAAATGTGTTCATGCAACAGAAATACTGCATCCTACCAACCTTCGCTCTCTTCTGGAGGGAAATGCATTCATCATATGACGTCACGTGTTCTGCAGCCAGTTCTGAAAGTCTGCTGTCAAACTCTGAAACTCGCTGCTGTACCTCTTCACGACTCTGCTTTCTTATTTCACACCTGTAAGATCACATATTAATAATATGCAAACACAGTACTACAACCAAGGTGTCTGTGGATATTTCTAGTGCTTAAAAAATAACCCAGTACCTCTGTAAACACTGTAGTCTGAGATGAGCCTGAGCCTTCAGTACAGCTCGTCCAACCAGCAACGGGCTGAGGATGCTGGAATGGAGACGTTCGGTCTCTGGTTGAGAGATGCAGCTCTGCTGGGGCAGACGCTCCACCAGGTGACAAACGTGAGCTTGAAATTCTTCGTCAAGAGCTTTTAAAGCTTGCTGAGTCCGCTTTTGTTCTTCAGCGCAATCCAACAACTCTCCAGGAGCCGACAGGACGGTTGCTTCTGCATTATGAAGAAAGATTACTGCTTCCTGAGCTGCCCGGTGATAATCTTTTAAGGACTCTCTGGCCTCAGACAGACCGACCTGTTGGATACATGTTGATCAAAATCAATATTCAAAAGGACCCGTGGAAAACGTTAAAAACTACAGAAATGGCACATTCTACAAAGATGCAGTGGGTGCTAAACAACTGCTGAAAGTTGCTACAGAAGACAAAAGTGAGTTAACACCAAAACAACCAGAACACTAATAGCTAAAGTGGCTAAATGAAAGCTAAAAGTAGCAACAAAGCTAGCTAAAAGCTGCAGAAGTCTATCAAAAAGATAAAGTCAGCAAAAGGCTAGCAAAAGTAACAAGTTACTAAAAGTACTGTACACAACAACTAGGAAAACTTAGGCTAAAAGTAGTGAAAAGCTAGCCAACAATAGCAAAAGCTTAGCCAGAAATGAAAAGTATAAAATGGCTACCTAAAAGCTAAACGTAGCAAAAGCAAACTAAAAATCAAAAGAAGTAGAAAGCTATCTAAACGTTGCAAAAGACTATAATAGCAAAAGGTTAGCAAAATGCTAAATAAAGCTAAAGGTTAGTTTGAAACTAAAAGAAGCAGAAAATTACCTAAAAGTTGCAAAAGGTTAGCTAAAAGCAACAGAAGGCTAGCTAAAAGTATACAAAAGGCTAGCTAAAAGCTAAGGGCTGCAGAAGGCTCTCAAAAATCTAAAGGCAGCAAAAGGCTACCAAAAGTAGCAAAAACTTTTCTAAAAGTACAAAATGACTAGAAAAATTTTAGAAGAAAAAAAAGAGGCTAAAAGTAACAACAGGCTAGCCAATAATATGGCAAAAACCTAGCTAGAAATAAAAAGTATCCAATCACTAGCTAAAAGCTAAATGTAACAAAACTTGAGTTAAAAGTCCAAAGAAGCAGAAAGCTATCTAAAAAAGCTAAAGAAAAGGTTAGCTAATTATAGCAAAATGCTAGCAAAAAGCTAAATGTAGCAAAAGGTTAGTTTAAAACTAAAAGCAGAAAGCTACTTAAAGGTAGCAAAAGTTTAGCTAAAAGCTAAAAGCAACAGGCTAGCTCAATGTAGCAAAAGGCCAACAAAAGCAGCAAAATGCTCTCTAGAAGTTAGAGTAGCAAAAACCTAATAAGCTAAAATTAGCAAAATGCTAGCCAATAACAGCAAAAGGCTAGCTAGAAGTTGAAAGTAGCAAAAAGTTGGCTAAACGCTAAAGGAAGTAAAAACTAAAAGTAGAGGAAAAAAAAGATTAATATGGAGCCAGTATGCTGAAGCAGGATTCGGAGAATGTTCTTGAAGGAAGATATAAAAAAAAAAATGCATTTCAGTCAACAAAATATTGGTAATTGAAGTGAACTGTTTTGAAAAATCTAAAATGCTGAATCACCACATTAATAGGAGCTTACCATCAGTGAGTTGCATTCTTGCGTGGCTGCATCTCTGAGAGAATACAGGTCCTTGAATTTCCCCATGTCAACATTTTCTCTCTCTGCCAGACCTTCCAACACTCTCATCCCAGACTCCACATTTCTGAAAATAGCCCAGTATTTTTGCAGCTCGACGTCTATGGCTCTCTCATCAGGACTGACTGGTTTCGCTCCCTCCAGTCCCAGTCTTATTTTCTGTAACAGATCTGTTAAAGCAGGAAGCTCAGAGTCACACTGCAGGTACGGCAGAAACTTAGCCTCCAGGTGTTTGAGCTCGTCGGTAACAGAACGTTCCCAGGAGGTCAAAGTTTTCAGCGTGCGGTGAATCTTTTCTGTTTCTGAATGCAGCTCAGACGGGTGTAGCTCCGGAGCTATGGTCTCCAGTTGATCTGCTGCTGCTTTGCATTGTGTCTCGACCAAAGGAAGTTCAACTAGGAGTGCGTGGCACAATCTCAACCGCTCATTTAGATTTACTGCTTGGCTTTTAACATCCTGGATTTGGCTTTTGGCGACATCCATAGATCCCTCCAGTTGTCCTCTCAGGTACAAATATTTGTCTTGTTCAAATATATTTATACTGAGAACTTTGCACTTCTCTTGCATGTTACCAATTGAACAAAGCATTGAGCTGCGCTTGTCCTGCTGGCAGTGCTGAAGCTCTTGGACTTGGCACTGATGCTCCATTAAGTTGCGCTTTAAGTTCCCAATTATAGACCATGTCTCTTGTGTCAAAGGGAACTTCTGTTGCTCCAAATCAGCAGCAATTTCCTTTAAGTTATCCTGTACAGTAGACAATTCCTCATCTGAATATGTCTGCTGATGTATCAGCTCCTCTAACTCCCTAATGGTTGCATTCTCATGAGCTAGAAGTCCATCTAACTCTGTCCAAAGGCCTGAAAGCCTGGTGGCTAGGAAGCGGCCCTCACCTGGACTTAACTCCATGCAGATTTTTGTGCAACGTTCAGACAAAGTGTCCAGCAGTTTTAGTTGTTTCTCCAGCTCCACTGTGGCTAATCTGTGAGTGTTCAGCGCACGCTCAAAGTTACCGACGCACGTTTTTGAAATGCTTTCAGTATGCGTGCAGGGGTCTCTGTTAGCATGTAATTCTGCTACCCAGGCGTCTAAGCTAGCAAGCTCACTTAAAAGTTCCTCCCTTTCACTAAGACTCGTCTTCATGGAGTCGAGAACTTGATCCAAGCTGTCGGCAATGGTTTCATACAAGTCTTCCGCCGTCTTCAACACTTCACCGTCTTCATGTTCCACGTTAGCAGCTTCGCCTTTCATCTCGTCAACTTGTAGTCTCATCTCTCTCCGCCTAGACAAAATATCGGTCTGAAACTTCCTCATTTCGGCAATCTGAACACGAGCCTCCTCAGGAAAAAGAGCCAACTTTTGCCCAGTGGAAATGTGGTTTTCCGCCTGCTTCGCCCATACGATTAGGTCGCATAGCTGTTTGTTGATCTTAATTAAATAATTGCTCCCACAGCCTTGTGTCCAGGCATCAAGTTTCTCCTTAGAGACGTTGAGCAAGGATCCTAGTTCCTGCAGATTATGTTCAAGCTCGTCCTTTTCTTTCTGACCCAAAGAGAAATTGATGAGGGCATCTGACCGGGACTGTAAGCTTAAGTAGAGCTGGTTGTACAGTTTTAGATCTGTGGTCAGGCAGACTAACTCTAAAGAACTTAAGCCGTCAGTTTCAAGTTCTAGAAAACCTTCTAGTTTGTCTTGAAGCTGCTTCGCCTCTTCTAAAACGAGCGAAGACTGAGATTTAGAGCATGACGCCAGCAGAAAGGCTCTCCTGGTACTTCCTTTCAGAAGCCTCCACTGTTCCTGGAGATCCCCGAGCTGAGCATGGAGAGCGCCTGAACTTTCAGCATCGCTCAGGTGGACGGACAGTTTGCTGCCTAAGCTGAGCAAATGATCCATCGTTGACTTCTTCTGCTCTATGGTCTGAAGCAACGCATGAAGCTTTGCAGCTTGAAGGCCACTGCCTTCCCAAGAGTTTCTGGAAAAACAACATATTACCACATGTCAAGGAAAAAATACTAATCAAGTAATGATTTTAAACATCTTAAAAATTAAAAATGACTCACAAGCTTGTTTTATCCTTCTCTTCTGTCAAAACTTCAAGAAAAGCTTTGGTGATCTTCATCTGGAAGTGATACTGTCTGACCTGATCCAGCTGTGCTGATTTGACCTGCACTGTGGCGACAGCGTCCAGCAGAGCGCCGCTCCACTGTCTCTCAGCCCGTTTTGGATCATGTGGCTCTGAAACTACTGTGCTGGTTTTCATGGCAGCCACTAGCTCCTGAACATAACGCTCACACTCCTGTGGCAGACAGATGGAAACATTTTGAAAAAGTTAAGTTGGAGTGGATCGATGGAGTGGATCTCAGCACCCTTTTTTTTTAAATTGTGGCCCACACAGTCAAACTAAAGTAGGTGTGTGCCAGAAATCCAGTCAATTTAAACAATTTTTACAAATTCATGTGATGTTGGAGTCAAATATTCATCAAGAACTAGGCTGAAAAAAAGCTGTGGTCAAAGTGCAATATGCTAAAGGATATTAAGCCGAACATTAGTGGAGGTGTATGTAAACATTTGAGCCCATTTGTAAAATTTTGACCTTGTGCAGATTAGAGAAAATGAACAATACAAACCTCTGATCCAATTTTTGTTTAAAATAAATAAGTCAGCTAAGCGGTGTGTTGCTTAATCATTCCACCAAATTGTTACATGGTAGATTGTCTACAATTAAACTGAAGATGGCACAGTTTCAAAAAGTTGTTTAAAATGTTTATTTAAACAACCATGCCACCGAACTGCTGCCAATTAAAAGGTTGTGAGACGGTTTATCTTTTAGTCATTATAAAACCTTTACAACCTTTAATTATCTTCGCTCAAACTATTTCTGAAATGTTTTGCTGGAGGCGAACTGAAAATACCAGCTTGTTGTTCGTTGCACGTTTCTTAATTTCAATGTGCAATATGCTTTTTTAGACACATATATACATACTGTTGGGTAATATTAGCGTCCAGTTTTCATGTACACTTAGACAACATTCTTTAAGTACATACCTGTGCCTCCTTCAGCTGGTTAGCCATAGCCGTGACACTGAGTTGCGCCGGTTCATATCGACATGCCAAAACTCGTCGAACTGTTTGTGCCAAACGAACATCTGCTTCACCACGAGATGATGTCAGGTACCAGCTTAAATCAGGGTGGGGTGTTCGCTTTAAAGACAAAAGAAGAAAAAAGTGAGAAAAACAGGATTTGGGAGTAAATTTGTTTTAGATGGATTTGAACTCTAGCGCTGGTTCATGATGAGCACTGTACTGCAACAAGTTCATAGTGGGTTTGTAAATAACGAGACTTAAAATGAAATACAGGTGACCCCCGGTATCCGGCGTTCCCGGTAACCGGCGTTTCACGTATCCGGCCCCCCCCGCCCGTGACGTC
>JAVCKU010000065.1:3984864-3994896 GCA_032273985.1 Hypsolebias coamazonicus | reverse complement strand
TGAGAGGGTGCTATTTATAAGACTGAGCTGAATACAGCATCTCAGACTGAGGAAGTCTTTCGGACGAAAGACGAAGCATTTCTACAATTTTTTTGCTTTATTTTGTTTTGTTTTGTGAATGTCCAGAGGACCAGACAGCTTTTTTAGATTACAAATGCTTCTTTTGTTTTTATTTTTTGTGACAAAATTTTGTCTTCTAATTTTTTTTTACAATTTTGTTAAAAAAAAGAAGAAGATAAATGCTTCTGATGCCATTGGCCACCGCATTGTTCAAGCCAAAAGTCATTGTCAGCACTGGGGGCTAAGCCCCCCTCAAGGTCAGATTCTAGAATTGCCCCTGTCTGTAATCTCCATTCTCACAGTTTTGACTTTATTCTTCATGCCGTGTGTTCTTTTTTATCTGTTGCTCAGAGACTTTTTTTTAATTTTCGTTATAAAAGGAAGTTTTGTACGCAGCCAGTAACGACATTGAATTGGTTTTTAAATGATTTCACACAGACGCAGACAGGACCAGCTCCTGTAAAGCCTGTCTTTGTTGCTGTGGTGCATTCACATTTCTGCCCGCTTGTCTGCAGGGTGTGCACGTGCATTTGGTAAAGTACAAAGTATGTTGATGGAAACAGGTAAATGTTTGTAAGTGTGTGTGTTTGTGTGTGTGTGTGCTGAAGATGCATCGATGAAAGGGAAGTAATTTCACGCGTGGTCAGATGGTTGCATTTCAGCTTTAGCCTGGAGTGTAGCAGGAACTCCTTAACTGTTCAATG
Source organism: Hypsolebias coamazonicus (assembly GCA_032273985.1). NCBI lineage: Eukaryota > Metazoa > Chordata > Actinopteri > Cyprinodontiformes > Rivulidae > Hypsolebias > Hypsolebias coamazonicus. The sequence goes on along the minus strand of JAVCKU010000065.1, from coordinate 3,994,132 downwards.
ACTTTAGCTTGAGGCAAGGTCCGCCTACACACACACACACACACACACACACAAAATTACACCCATCTTGTTCTGCTTCCATACCCACCCCCCCAGCACACACACGCGCACGCTCCCAGGCTTTTGTTGCTGTAAGGTGTATGTAGTTGTTTAACGCCGGAAGGGAAGATCACTGCATTGTCTGTTTGATAAAGCAACAACGTCCATCTCCTTCAAAGAGCACGGCGCTCTTCTGATGCGAGGTGAACGTGTTGATGGATTTGACGATCATGCCGCCCAGGGCGCCGAGCGAGAAACACTGATGTTTGTTGCCACTCTTTAAACCAGGTTAAAAAGGAGCTGGTATAACTTCATTAGAGGAGTTCAAAGGTGAGGACTCACCCACAGCTGCCGACACAAGATCTTCACCGAGTGCAAACACGTCAGGACGTCCAGCTGTATCGGCCGATGATAGATTTTGTTTCATGTCCTCATTTGGGTCTTCTGTTGTTTCCTTAAATGTTGCTTCTTAGCAGCCAAAGTGTCGCTTTATTTTGAAAGGGATCTTACTCTAAAAACTTTCCAGCAGATTTTCAAAGCTTTGTTTTTGAACACAAGCTGCTTTTTTTTTACTCTTTTTCAGGGAAACACTAATAAACAAGACCATTTTGAAAAATTGCAAGTATATCCATCCATTATTGTTACCCAGTTCTTCCTTTTCAAGTCATGGGGGTCATATCCAGCAGTCACTGTGCGAGAGGCGGGGGACACCCTGGACAGGTCTCCAGTCCATCACATGGACACATAGAGACAAACAACCATTCACTCTCTCACTCACACTTAGAGACAATTCCGAGTTACCAGTCAGTCTAACATGCATGTTTTTGGTCTGTGGGAGGAAACTGGTTGTTGCTCATCAATGTTGCTCATTGCCAGAGTTTAAATAAAGATTTCATGCAGGCATCGACACTCAGTTGATGTGTTGGGGGTGACTCTCAGCTACCACCAAACTTGATTCCAACAGACTGACTGAGTTATAACCATATCAGAATCAGAATGCCTTTATTGTCATTATACACATGTACAATGAGATTGAGAGCCACTCCTTTTTCATTGCAAACAGGCTTAAAAAACACACCCTAAAATATAAAAGTATAACTTTTAGTTTTTTTTAGTTAATTTCTTTATTCACTTTATAAAATAAATATATAACAATAAACATGTGATCTCATGAAAACAAAAACAACAAAATATAAAATGAAAGGTGGCATAAAGAAGAAAAAAAAATCTTATTATATCTGCCCCTTTTTAAAAAACAATTAATTCAAACAATTATCTAAAAGTAACAAAACAAAATGAATAACTAATCAACTTTACAATTTCAAGACATTACACTTACAACCACTTCATATACAGTATAGTTCTTTAACAGTTCTTTTTTTATCAATTTCTTAAACATTAACCTTGACATTGCTCAATATATAATAGCATTACGAAAGTAAAAATAAATAAATAAATAAAAATACAGGTTTTTTCACAGTTATGTAATTTGAATATTGCACATTATGGATATTGGTGAGGTAATTAAGAGGACATTTGTTTTTACAAAGTACATAGATGTATTAAAATATGTCAGCCATGCTGAACTGGGTTGCCTGAAAATATTAATCTGCTCTAGATCCAGTCATTGTTTTCTGAGCTAAATTGAAATAAAAATAAAATAATAAAAAAAAAAAGTAACGCATTTTGTCTTTTGTAGCTGTTTTTGATAAAAGTCTGGTGTTTAACATGTAAACATGCCTGAACTTCAATGGACTTACATGCTGGGAAAAAAATAAATGAATAACTGCTCAATAAAAATTTAAGAGGACAAACAATGATAAGACAACTAAAGACTCATTGTAAGCTTAAAAGACAAATTAAAAGTGTGTTACAGCACAACACGGCGTCCAGCTCTCGCATTCTGTTTGAGGGAAGGATGTGAAGCAAAGAACCCGTGGACTCCTGATCATGCAGAATGTTTCACCTCAAAAAGGGAGTAACCATTTACACAAGACGAGATGAAAAAAGATGAATATGATCATAATAGTGGGTTGGATTAGCCAAAAGAAGGAAGCAGAGTAAGATATGTCATATATTCTTTTTGCTGCTGTTTTTCCTCCACCCAGCTGATAATAATCACCTGCTGTCCCGGCTCTGAATCCATCCCCTCAGTCACCGCCGTCACACGTGTCAGTCATTCTGATGGGCTGCCTGATGAACTCTACGGCATAAACCTGCGGATGCAAATGATTTGGGCGCCTGCGTTCTTTCCCCGTTTGCAAGGCTCTCATGAACGGGCTCGGACCAATCCACTTCAATTCAGTTTATTTATATAGCACCAAGTCACAACAAAGTTGTCTCAAGGCGCTTTACAGGAACACTCACATACATAGAAAAGCCAATTAGTAAAGTTCTCCATCTAAGGAAGCAGCAGACACGTTGAATCTTCCCTTTGTCGCAGTCTCCCATCCTGAGCGAGCACAGTGGCAACAGTGGAAAGAAAAAACTCCCTTTTAAAAAGAAGAAACCTCCAGCAGAACCAGAATCAGGATGAGCAGTCATCTGCTTCGACCTGCTGGTTCTGAGAGGACAGGAAGGAGAGACTAACAAACACAGAATGGAAAGTTCAGACATAATGTAGGTGCAGGTGAACCCGAAAGATAAAAACACGTTAGGATAGAAAAAAATAATAATTACAAATACAAAACAGGTTGAGCAGAGTAAGAAAAGCATAGAGGAAAAAATGTGGTCAGTTTGTCCTCCAGAAGTCTAAGCATATACAGGCTGTCCTCGAGTTCCGGCGCCCCCGACCTACGGAGTTTCGGATTTACGAACGGCACCTGAAAGCACCATATGACATCATCCGGCTGCACACGGGCTGCACACGGGCTGCACACGGCACTATTTTTCATTATTTTCTGAGGTTTTTTTTTTTTTTTTTGTCTGTTAGCAAGCTAACTGCTTTAAAATACATTTTAGAGGTACAAAATGTATGCTGGCGGTGTTTTAAGTTGTAAATAAGGCGTTTAAAATGATGTTCCGGCCGAAAAACGGGACATACGGCCCCTTTTACTTTCGGTTTCGAGCTACAAACGGATCGACCTACGAACGGTCCTTAGGTCAGGAACCCGTTCGCAACTCGAGGATCACCTGTATATATATATGTATCATGTCTATTTATGTGCTATGCTGTGTTTTTTTTAATGCCTCAATTCATGCCCTGTCTAGGATAAGGTGTGAGAGATCTTTTTTTTAATACCGTCTCTCCTCATGTTTCCTTTCCTTTTCTTATTTAAGCAAAATATTATTCTGAGGAAGAATAAGAAGGCCGTGCTTGTAGCAGCAGCTTTGTGCATTACGTCCATCTTTTGGACGACTGTACGTACATGTTCTCATTGCATCTCGGTGCAATGATAATAAAGCTTATTCTGATTATGAAGTTGTATGCAAAGATTATTCCCACTTGTGCAAACTGAAATGTGTACATTTGAAAAAGTGTTTATGCATTTGTGAACCTTATACAATAGTCCCTTGTTTATTGCAGGGGTTACATTCCAAACCCCCTACCCACATACAATAAGTGAAAATCAGTGAAGTAGGGATGTTCTATTTATTTTAGTATTTGCAGTATAGATTAAGACTTTAGAAAGCTTTCCCACGCCCTTGCAATTTAAACTCTTAAACCTACATTATTTTAACAACACATGTACAGTACTGTATATGTAGCTACTAAATTTTACTTACCAGCTCTGCAGAACAGCAGTGGCTCGTTTCCAGTCTGACTCGGCTCTGCTCTGACTTGGTTTAGTTTCTACAGACCTACCCTCCAACAATGAAGGCCACAATGTTCTAAACTCTTAAATCTACTAATCTGATCAACACATTTATATGTAGTTACTAAATTTGACTCACTAGCTCTACAGAACAGCAGCAGTTCGGCTCCGCTCTGACTTGGCTCCATTTGGCGGACCTACCCTGCCGGTTCTGATTGGCTCTCTGGCTCGGGGTGGTGGCGGTGGGCTCTGGATGGAGTGCCGGAACTTCGGCGCACCTTCTTGCTCGAAAGTCCTCATGGGCCGGCTACCAGCTTTCAAGATTCACCAGTGGGTCTGAAGGTCTGGTTCTGTCCCGGTTCAGTGGGTTCCATGTGGATTTCTGCATCCGCTGGGTGTTGAAGTCACTGTAATAAGCTCCAAACTTTTTCCGATCAGATCAAAACTTTCCCTCTATGTATTTCAGCAGAAGGAAACAGAGCTTCTGGGCGGGGCCCTGTTGTCTTCTGGAAAATGTAGTCATTATGAGCAGGGATACAGTGTAGCATATTCAGAGAAAACTACAAAATGGCGGCACCTGTCCGAAGTATTTTTTTTCATTAACTTTTTAGTAGACTGTATCCCATACTGTCCCAATCACGCGAGAAATATTAAAGTTGACCATCATGTGTCCTGTACATTTTATTTATTCATTTTCTCGTGTTCAATCTTATTGGAAAAACTGCGATAGAGCAAGTACGTGAAAGTCAAAGTGAGGGACTACTATAGTATGCATTTGTAAAACTTGTGGTACATTTGTGGATCTTATTGTATGCATACAAATCTCACTGTACACTAGTTTTGAGACTGATTTATCTTCATAGCTTCTTCTTTTCTGGGTTGCAAGGAGCTGGCGCCTATCTCCAGCAGTCAATGAGTGAGACAAGTCACAAGTTCATGATGGGTTCACATAGAAACAAATAACCATTCACACTCTCACCCACTCATAGGGACAATTTAATGTTAACCTAATGTGCATGTTTTTGGTTTGTGTGAGAAACCTGGTGTATCCAGAGAAAATCCATGCAAGCACAAGAAGAACAATCAAGCTCTGCAAAGAAAGTGGTTTTCCAAAATTGGAAAGGGAAAAAGTAAAGGAAAATAAATTTGTCAAATTAAACAATATCAGCCGGAACTTAAATGACATTTGTGCACATGATGAATGGATGTAAGTGTCCAACCACAGCTAGGAAGTCTGTTTGACAAATACTGCATCTGGGAGTAAGGTAATCCCATTCTGATACAGGCCTACTTTGGTTTTCTAAATTTTCAGTTGATATCACTAATTGAGAACAGCATAGTCACTGCTCAGCTCACTGATGCCCGTCCTCTCCCCTCTTGAATCCATATTCATAAACAGTATAGTGCATTTAACCTCCTGAGACCCTGCATCACACGAGGATGCTGGCTTTCTGCACCATACTTTATTCTGTTCAACTCAGCATGTTCTTATTCAGAGAGACTGACTTTTGATTTTTACTACTGAAGTATTAAACATTTAAATAATAAAAAAAATGTAAATTGTACTACTAACTGTTCAAAATAAATGTTTGTTTTTGATGTTTATGAGGTCCTGCCAATTCCACATGTCCAGGGAAATTTCAAAATGCTAGGTAAAGAAAGGTTTTGGTCTTAAAACTGTTTATCCATGGCAGTAGGGGTGGGCAGCAAATTTATAGAGGTGGTCGTTATCTTCTTTTGCTTCCTCCTTTGTAACATCCATGATTTCTTTTTTCCCATGAAAAGTGATTTTCTTGAAAATATCTCCATATTCTTTTACCTGTGGTTGAACTACATCATGTTTCAGTCATTTACCTTTTTACAGTTCTTTTTCCATCTCTTTTGTGTTTTCTGTATTCTTTTCTGTCCCTGCAGTCATTTTGCTCCTCATTTTGTTCTTATTGTACTTCATCAGTGAACTCTGAAGGCACAGAAAAACTTGAAGAAAGAAAAGACCTTGGGCATTGGAGCTGTTCAGTAATCCTTTTTTTTCTTCTTCAGGTTTTATTGTCTTGGAACCTTAACTTAGACTCTGTGTAATATTTCCCCCTTTTCAGCTCATGTGCATTCAAGGATAATTTCTTCCACCAGAATATTTTTTTAAATTCCTATAGGAGCACAGTAACATGTAATATTAGCAGCGGTAAAATGGACTCAGTGACAAAAACAAGTTCATCACCCTAACTAGAGCTTCATGTTCTAAAATTGTTTTTGTAGATTTTGTTTCATATTCTTCCCCAAAAGGTCACATTCTATGTTGTCATGTTTCCTTACTGTTTTGTATTTACTTTTATTGTGAAAACTTAGAGAAGACATTGCCCTGCACAGCTGCACACACAATCTGGACTTATTTGCTAGTAAGAGCTCTTAAGATGTTACATGTAAGCAAAAGAGCAAAGGTTCAAAGGTTATATTTGGTCAAATTCAATCTCTAAAAAATGTGTTTTATCCCTTTTTATTAACCACAGCAAGCTGTGATTTCTCTAACATATCATCTGAGATTTATTCCCTTCACAAATAGGCACATTTCCAGAAGTTAAACCAAACAGAGCCAATTGTGATCAAGCATGATTAGGTCTTGATTTTGTAAAATTAACATGTACAGTATATACTGCTCTGTAGGTAAAAATGGAGCTTGTATTTCCATTTTAAGTTTAGAAAATTGGAGAAAAACAAATACTGAAAAAAAAAAACATTTTGGATTTTGAGTTTGATACAGACTAGCTGTAATAATTGTTGATGTATGATTGTGTGCAATGCCTTATGAGCCATTGAACAAATTTAATTAAGACTTTCAGAAAAATAATCACATCTGCAAATGACCAGCTTATGGACTCAACCTGCTTCAAGATGGCTGCCTCAGTCAACTGCATTTAGAAAACACAAAAATCGAATTAGTTGATTTTACAGCTATTGTGTAAAAATCTGGGGCCTCATGTATCGAGAGTGTGCAGTTGTCTCAGTAACAGTTGGAGTACAGACAACATCAAAAACGTGTGTGTGCACTGAAATATTCAGACTTATCAAACCATGAGCACGCACGTTCCTGCACTCCTTTTCTGCATACATCCCAATGAACATGAATCTGAGCGCACATTAAACACCTCACCCGACACACCTCTATTTAATATGTAAAATACATACATATATATTTTTCATGTAGAATTATTGTTTCTGCATGTTTGAAAATGATGGCTAGATGCAGCAAAATGAAGAATTCAATGGAATGTGAGAATGTTCCTAAATAAGTAGTGGGGTGTAAAAAATGTTTGAAACACAATGGACTATATGCTACGGACCTCCGTTCTAGCACTTCCGCGTTTCCAGTGGGACGACGCACTTCTGGTTTGCAGGCAACACGGAGTTAGTGATGGCTTTTTTCACTCGATCACTGCATCGATGTCTTCAGGTTTGACATGCCGACTACAAATGCGGGTGTGACCGTTCAATGCTACGTTTTCCCTGCGGATAGCCACGATCCATTGTTGCCTCAACTCCTCATCGGCAGGTAAATTGCAAAACTAACCACTCTATTGTACTTACCGGTTAGTGGACACAACAGCACACAATAGAACTGACTTGCAGTGCCAGTCGATCGCAGATGCTTTCCGTTTTGAGTTGTTTACATGGTCTACTACTGGGAGCTAACGCTAAAATGACTTGCAGTAGATAGGAGCCGCAAGTGATGTATCCCACCGGAATTCTGACGGAAGTACGTCACCAATACCCGTGGCATATAGTCCATTGCCTTCCTGTAGACCCACCGCCTGCAGGAAGGGCCACAAAAGTTGGGTGCATCATGCCACAGGCAGTGGCCGAATGTGGAGACCTTTGCGCTCTGACCCTGGCTTACCCAAGCTGGCCTTTCTGGTGGGGAAGAAGCCTGAGCTTGTGCGTGAGGTTGAGAAGTATAGACTAGATATAGTTGGTCTCACCTTGATGCACAGTGTGGGCTCTGGAATGATCTCCTTGAGAGGGGTTGGACCTTATTTCACTCTGGAGTTGCACATGGTGAGAGGCATCGAACTGGTGTATGTCTACTTGTAGCACCCCCCGACTTGGTGCCTGTGTGTTGGAGTTTTCTCCGGTAGATGAGATGGTGGTTTTCCTTTGCCTTCAGGTGGAGGGACAGGCTATGACTGTTGCTTGTGCCTATGTGCCAAACAACAATTCAGAGTATCCAACCTTCTTGGAGTCCTTGGCAGGGGTGCTGGAATGTTTGCCAGCTGGGGACTCCTTTATTCTGCTGGGGGACTTCAATGCCCACATGGGTAATGACAGTGTGACCTGGAGGGGTGTGATTGGGAGGAACAGCCTTTCTGATCTGAACCCGAGCAGTGTTCTGCTGTTGTACTTCTGTGCTAGTCATAGTTTGTCCATCACAAACACCGTGTTCGAACATAAGGGTGTTCATAAGTGCACTTGGTACCAGGACGCCCTAGGTTGTAGATCTATGATTGACTTCATAGTCGTGTCATCTGATTTGCGGGCGTTTGTTTTGGACACTCGTGTGAAGAGAGGAGCTGAGCTGTCAACTGATCACCACCTGGTAGTGAGTTGGATCATATGGCAGGGGAAGATGCTGGACAGACCCAATAGACTCAAACATGTAGTGAGGGTTTGCTGGGAATGCCTGGCATAATAACCATAGTCAGAGAGATCTTTAACTCACACCTCTGGGAGAGCTTTAACCGCATCCCAGCTGAGGTGGGGGACATTGAGTCTGAGTGGTCCATGTTTCAGGCCTCACTTGTTGAGGTAGCCGCCTTGAACTATGGCCGCAAGGTTATCAGTGATTCTTGCAGTGGCCATCCACAAACTCGGTAGTGGACACCCTGGGTGAGGGAGGCTGTCAAGCTGAAGGTGGATTCCTATCAGGCCTTGTTGGTCAGTAGGACTACAGAGGCAGCTGAGGAGTTCTGGACGGTCAAGCGATCCACAGCCTTGACTGTTGCTGAGGCAAAAGCTCAGAAATGGGAGGAGTTTGATGAGGCTTTGGATAGAGACTCAGCTGGCTCCAAGGAGATTCTGGCAAACCATCAGGCAGCTAATGAGGGGAAAACAGAACTTGATTAGCACTGTCTTCACTAAAGGTGGGGTGCTGTTGACCTTAACCAGTGATGTTGTCGAGTGGTAGAAGGAATACTTCTCAGATCTTTTCAATACCACCGATACATTTTCTGTGGAGGAAGCTGAGTTGTGGGACTTTGGGCTTGGTCCGTCCATAATCGTAGCTGAGATTGCTGAGGTAGTTGAAAAGCTCCGAGGTGGCAGGGCTTTGGGAGTGGATGAGATTCACCCTGATTTCCTTAATGTTCTGGATGTTGTGGAGCTGTCTTTGTTGATATGCTTTTGCAATGTCGCGTGGACATCGGGGTCATTTCCACCAGATTGTCAGACTGGGGTGGTGGTTCCCCACTTCAAAAAGGGGGACC
>JAVCKU010000065.1:3961726-3981352 GCA_032273985.1 Hypsolebias coamazonicus | reverse complement strand
TCTAGATTTTACTTTACTTTTCTCTTTAGCTTGTTCAAATATTAACAAACCTCATAAATTATATTTACTCTCTCTTATCTTAAATAATTTCTGAATTCCAGAAGGAAGATTTTTATTCAATGATTTATACAGTATTTCCAGCATTTTTATATAAACAATGTCATTAAATTTTAAAATATCATTTTGAATAAAAAGTTTATTAGTTGGTTCACAATTTCCCACTTTATTAATAAGCCTAATTGCTTGTTTTTGTAACTTTAGTAATACGTCAATAGTAGTTTTATTTGCATTTCCCCATATTTCTCAGCAATATAACAAATAGGGCATCTAACAGTTGACAGTCATTAAAAAAAGCATACAAAGTGAGAAGAACAAATTTAAAAAATGGTATTAAAAAAAACTAAACAAAAACAGCTAGTTTGTAAATATACAGATATATGTACAAAGTACATCTGGGTAAACAGTTTTGACCCTGTTTTACATGTTTACAGGTTCCTTATGTTTGTGTAGTGATGATGCCTCTAGTGGTGGGTGGTGGTAAATGCATGTTCAGGACACCACCAGCTCGTCCCTTTTGCTGCCTGAAGAAGAGTACGTACGTATGGATGCTGCTCTGAGATTTATTTCAAATACCAAGCCTGAAAAGCATTTCTCATGAGTCAGATAGTTTATTAGGTAATAATGTGATTTTGTTTCAAACAGCTGCTGCCAGTGGCTTGTAATGCTGCAGCTTGTTGCCTATGGAGAGTAAGTTAGTTAAGTCTGTTAGCATCTGAAGCTGTTAGCGGGTGTGCCACAAGCTTCCATGCTTGGATAACCTTGTGGCCTTCATGTGCTGTAAGGCCTGACCTGTACTGTCCTGCCCCCAGGTTCTGCCCTGGATTTTCAGTGTTGACAATGGGCAGTCTGACCCAGTTTCAGTTCAATTTTTGTAACTCAGGAGTTTGGGATTTCAATCAGGCCAGGCTGGTGCTGCAGTCAGCCTCCCCACCATCACAGATATCTACACCTCCAGATATAGGAAAAGGGCCACCTGCATCATAAAGGACCCCACTCACCCAGCACACACACTTTTTACCCCGCTCTCCTCAGGAAGGAGGTTGAGGAGCATTAAGTGTAGAACCACTAGACTGAGGAACAGCTTCTACCCTGAAGCTGTTAGACTCATGAATATCTAACCAGAATAATCACTGTGGAAAAAAATCACTGTAATGCCACTTTAATTGTTGACATGTGACTTATCTGCGCTGCTGATCTCATGCTGCTGATTAGTTCATGCTGCTGTATTCATTCGTACTCATCTACTCTCACAGACTCATGTTCGTGCTGCTGTTGTTCGGGGTATTGTTTTGCACTATTAGTGTTTAGCATACTTCTTAGATCATTATTACTGTTTCCTTTTACAATTTATATTTTTGCTATTGTTGGATGTTACTGGGACCCTGTGAACACAATTTCATTCCACCTCATGTACCACATGTGATGCGACTGACAATAAAGATCCTTGAACCTAAACCTAACCGGGCCTCGTAAGGAGCAGCTGGTCCTCACAGTGTAGTGTAAGTTGGAAAAATGGGCCTTTCAAGGTAACAAAAACAAAGACACACACATTCACACACACAACTTGTGGAAGGAAGTGAATCCTGTGGTTATTACTGTACTGCCGCCAGGCTGATGGTTTGGGGCCAGCCGCAGCTCTCAAACACACACACACACATCGGTTCAGTGTGTCCGCACACAAATACAGCGTGAATGTCACCCACTCTTCAGGGAGGCCAGCGGCTCGCCTGACGCTGGTTTCCTCCCAAACTGCTGCAGGGGGGGGACCTAAAGACAAAGTTAAAGACCGGCGTTGGTGGTTTGCAACAAAGCAAATTATTTTGTGACTTTCTGCTTCAAGCCGAGTTTGACTGGCTGCTGTGTTTCGCAGTTTCCACGACAGGAACAGACACCGATGGTTCAGTTTTAGTCCACGAGTGGTGTCAGTCAATGAGACAAACTCAGGGTGCGCCAGATGCTCAGAGGGTGAGCAGAGTTGGTATCATTTCCACCTGACGGGCATTTTTTATGCATTCACTGTGACTGATTTTGATTTGCTTGGTGATCAAATTATAGCGTTAGCAAATATCTTTTGTTCTTCGGTGTAAAAGTTTTGACTCTTGGTAAACAAGCCAGCAAGCTGTGGGGCTGCACTTTGAATCAGAATTGGACTATGCTTTCTTATCATTGTACTGAGATACAGCGAGAACATGTTCGTACAGTCGTCCGAAAGATGGGTGGAGTGCACGTTGCTGCTGTTATAATAGTGCAGCCTCTTATCCTTTTCAGAATACTTTTTTTTTTAATAGAAAAGGGGAAAAAGCCATGAGGAGAGGATCGTGGCAGTACAATATCAAGACACAATTTAAGTAATAAAAAAACTCTGCCAGCACATTTATGAACACGTCTCATATAAATTTGACTTCAAGTTGGTGAGATTTGTCCATGAAGCACTTCCAGATAGACCATAGTCCTGATACGATGTTGGTCAGCCAGCCCTGTTCTGATAAGCCTTCACAGAAGTTCTTGGGGAGGTGGGTGGGAGGTTGCAATAGATGAAGCTTGTCCTTAGTTTACACATTTCCCAGGAGAAATGTGTGTATCAGCCTGTTTTCGAGGCCAGCCGAGGGGGTCAGATGCAGCCACAATGGTTGATTTTTTTTTCAGGCAGACTGTTGTTTTCTTGTCAGCCTTGAGTCCTACTGGTACTTTTAAGATCTGAAATGGCCAGATTAGGGTGCATTCTACTGGTTCGTGCTTACGAGCCCCTCCAAGGTCGTTTCCAACATGCTGGCAAGTCCCAAAGCCGCAGGTGGCCTGCGATTCTCACAAATCACTACCGTTTTACGGTTTAGCTCGTAAATCATCTGGTTTTGAGTCCTCAAAGCATGAACCAAACCTTCACAAGCAGGCAGCCTGACGAGGGCCAAAGTAGCTGCAGCTGCTTTCTTGTATGTTGATAGACCGGGAACCAGCCTGTTCCAAAAAGCAGGAAATCTGTTATCATAAATCCAATTGTATACATCTTCGGCGTCCTTCTGAGATTCTCAGCGGTACATGAGGGTTCTCCAGGACCCTGTCACTTTGTTGAAAAGATTTTGTCGATTGCGTCGAAAGTTCAGCTGATCACATCCATAACAGTAGTTTCATTACAGAAGATGTGTAAAATAGGAGCTCCGATACACAGACAGAGAGAAAAAAAAAGCAGGAGGAGAGCAGGAGAGGGAAGAGAACGCGTCCGCCTCGTACAAGAGCGAGTGAGGAAGTTGAGAAGTTGAGTGACCAGTTATGAAAAGCGGGGCCTATTTTTATGTGTACGACTTTTAAAACTGTTCCCTGCACAATATTTAGTTACCAGTTTACAGTTTACACCTTACCATTCCAGCCACCTTTGCAAGCACCTTAGCCGCCTCTCTACTGGAGTACACATTAAAAAGCAAGATTTAGACCAGCTGTTTTCATCATCTGTATTTTCAGGATGTTCAAATTATGCATGCAAGTGACAAGACTGTGAGCAACTCTCACAAGAAAACGGAGAACTTACGCAAACATTTTGAGTTATTTAGGAAACTCCCTTGCACCAGTCTGATGCTGGTTAGATTTTTCACTTACACGTGAACCGTGATCATTTTTGAGTTATTTCTCATGATTTAAACTGAATCAGACCTTTAAAGAGGCAATGCAGTCCTTGGGCGTGATGGTTGGACTCATGAGTCGCCCTTTGAGTCTGTTCTCATACACAACGGTCATGATTTGAGGAGTGTCGTTCTTATTTTGGAGGGTTGAGATATTTAGCCGTGCATTTCTCTGCTGTTTTATTGAGCAAACTGTAGCTAAAAGCTAACATTAGCACAAATGTAGGTGAAAGGTAAATGTACTGAAACCAGAGGTAAACACTAAAAAGAAGAGAAAAATACACACTTACCTTTTAGTTTGAACATCCATCCAGCCAGTCATCCATCCATCCATTCATCCATCCATCCATCCATCCATCCATCCATCCATCCAGCCAGCCAGCCAGCCAGCCATCCATCCAGCCAGCCAGCCAGCCATCCATCCATCCATCCATCCATCCATCCATGCATCCATCCATCCATCCATTCATCCATTCATTATCTTCTACTTGTTCTGAAGTCAGGTCTCGGGGGCAGCAGCTTGAGCAGGGAGGTCCAGACATCTCTTTCCACAATCACTTCCAGCTCTTGTGGGAGGTCTCCAAGGCGTTCCCAGACCAACCAAGAGACATAGTCTCTCCAGCGTGTCCTGTGTTTTCCCCAAGGTCTCCTCCCAGCTGTTCATGCCCAAAGCACCTTCCAATGGAGGCATCCAGGAAGCATCATTACCAGATGTCTGAACCACCTCAACTGGCTCCTCTCGACATGGAGGAGCAGCGGTTCTACTCCAAGTCTCTCCCGGATAACTGAACTTCTCACCCTCTCTCTAAGGGAGAGTCCAGCTGTGGAGGAAACTCATTTCAACCACCTGTTACAATCTCAGTCTTTCGGTCACGGAGTTTGTGACCATAGTTGCCGGTAGGAACGTAGACTGGCCAGTAAACAGAGAGCTTTGCCTTACAGCTCAGCACCTTCTTCACCACAGTGGACCAGCACAGATCCGCCATACTTCAGACTCTGCACCAATCCGTCCATCAGTTTCGTGCTCCATTCTTCCCTCACTCGTGAACAAAACCCAGAAAGCAACATAGTCTGAACTGTGTTTCTTCTTTCGTGTTTTTTTGCTGATAAGCAGCCTTTCAGGTTTCTCATCCCGCAGTAAAAACCAGGAACTTGGAGCTTCACCACATGTCGGCGAGATCTGATTAAAACCTGCAAGCTTGATAAACTTTCTTTCTTTTTCCTGCAACTGCGAAGGTTTTAAAGAATTCTAATTTGGCGAGTTTGTTTTGGTTGGTTGGAAACGTGAATGAATTCCAGTGTGTGTGTGTGTGTGTGTGTGTGTGTGTGTGGACCGAGGTCACCTTCCCCCTCTCCCACCCTGGGAGTGTGTGTTCACAGGGTGTCTGTGCTGAGGGCATCTGGGGTGAATACAAAGTGGAGCCTCAGTGGGAATAAGCTGTCAGATGAAACACCGAGGAACTACTGAGAGACACGAAAAGAGAGAAGTGTGTGTTTGCGCCAGCGTGCGCACGACTATTTGTGTGTGTTTGGGATTAAGGTGCAAAATCATGAGTAGAAATATCCCATATGTGCCTCTTTTTTTTTTCCTCGTGTGCAGAGGTTTATCTGCGTCTCGGCGTCTCCTGTGTGTGAATGCATGCATGCAGTGCTGTGTTTGTCTGTTGCTGAGCCGTCTGTGTTTCAGTTGTGTGTGTGTGTGTGTGTGCTGTGTCCAGGGGAGCTCTAGTTGAAAGGGAGAGCCCTCACTCTCTACAGACTAACTTAGGATTCTCTCTGCTTTCCCGAGAGTTCACTGCAGCGGCCTGCGTGCTGGACTCTCAAGTCCACGCACAAACACACACCTTCATGTGGTGTCTCCCTCTTAAGACTCCCCCTCACACACCGCCAGCCTCTCACACTGAACCGTGCACTCTTGAACCTTGTTACTTTGAGTTTGTGCGAGTTCGGTTGGTTTCGAAGGACGGAGGAGCCTTTCGATTCGCACAGAAAGGCAGAGAGCTGTGGAAGTTCTCAAGCAGCAAAGACCAGAACATTAAAGACAGGAGGAAGAGGAGGATGAAGGGCAGGTTCCATTAATACAGAGCTTCCTTCTCTTTGTTGTGTGGATGTTTAAGAAGCGTTCACACCGTTCACGTCCTATTTCTAAATTCTTTTGTATGTTTTTTTTGGGCGCAATTCTCATCCTGCAGTTTTTTAAGCTATTTCAACAAATCATAAATCAAAAGGTTCAGCTCATTCAGGACAATCCTGCTATGACTTTTGGTATTGGTGAAACTTTAGCTTTTTTTTTTCTTAATATTTAGCCTTTTCTGACATTTTTCCTTACAGAAAATGAATAGAGCTCATTTTACATCCGTCAAATCTTTAGATGTGTACTGCCCCTTTCCCATTTTGTTCTGCTTCAGCTTCTTTCAGCAAATTTAAACTTTTTCAGCTACTTTCAGCTAATTTCAGACGTCTTTCAGCTGTTTTGTACTCCTTTCAGATTCTTTCTGCTCACAACAACATTTTTGTGCTTCGTCTAATTTCTTTCTTCTAATTTCAGCTTGTTATGCTCCTTTCAGCTGATTTCCACAAGTTTAAGCTTTTTCTGCTATTTCAGCTACTATTTAGCTATTTTATGCTAATTTTACCCTTTTCAGCTAATTCCACATTTATTACACCCATTTCAAAACTTTTCAGCCTAATTATGCACAAATGTGTGCTCTCCACTTGTAATTTCAGCTTCTTTCATTTTTTTATTTTCATTTTTTAGCTTTCAAGATTTTTTTTTTTCTTTTTGGTAATTTCAGCTTTTCAAAGATAATTTCCTTTTTTTGTGCTCATTTCTGTATCTTTCAGCCTAATCTAATTGGGCAAATGTGTTTTTGCTGCTTTCTTCTCCCAATTTATTCTTGTTCTACATTTTCAGCTATCCTTTTTTTAAAGCATTTTTAGCTAATTTCAGCTTTTTTCAGCTGTTTTAACAGTTGTTTTGTGTTCCTTTTAGGCTTGTTCTGTTAACTACACCATTTTTGTGATTCTTCAAATTTCTTTTGGCTAATTTAAGCTTGTTATGCTTCTTTCAGGTGATTTCTGAACATGTCAGCATTTTCTGCTATTTCAGCTACTATTTAGTTGTTTTATGCTATTTTAGCCTTTTCAACTACAGGTAATTCCATATTTATTGCACCCATTTCAAAACATTTCAACCTAATTCAGCACAAATGTGTGCTCTCCACTTGTAATTTTAGCTTCTTTCTGCTTTCTATCTACTTTCCAGCTGTTTTTGTTGTTGTTGTTTTTGTTGCTAAATTGAGCTTTTTAAAGATAATTTCCACTTTTTTGTGCTCATTTCTGCTTCTTTCTGCCTAATCTAATTGGGCAAACATGTATTATTTCCACCTTCTGCTAATTTAAGTTTGTTCTACCTTTTCAGCCATACTTTTTAACTTTTTTAAGCTAAATTTAGCTTATTTCAGAAAAAAACTATTTTTTGTGGAAATTTCTGCTACTTTCTGTCTAATTAATTTCTTTATGCTAACTTCAACTTGTTATGCTTCCTTCAGCCTTTTCTACTATTTCAGCTACTATTTGGCTATTGTATGTTCATTTTAGCTTTTTCTGCTAACACCATTTTTAGCTAATTCCATCTCTTTCCACTTCCTTTTGGTAGTTTAAACTTGCTTTTGCATTTCAGCTACTTTTCAGCTTTTTGCTAATTTCAGCTTGTTTTTTGGCTAATTTCCTATGTTTTGTGCTAATTTCTGCTCATTTCAACCTTATTCAGCAAAAATGTGTTCTTTCTGCCTTACGCTGCTAATTTAGGCTTGTTCTTCCGTTTTAGTTACGTTTCAGTATAATTTTAGTTAATTTCAGCTTTTTATCAGCAAGTTATTCTGCAACATGCATTCACACTGCACTTGGAAATGCAACATCTCTAGTTATTTTTAGATCAGGAGTGTCATTTAGTTCAAATTTCCTTGTGTTTAGGAATCAGAATCAAAATTTTCTTCTATCTGTTGCGTACTTAACATCAACTTTTAACTATATTTAATCTTTCCACGAATAAACTTCACCTAAAACTTTGATTCTTAAAGAGTCAGCACAATTTTTATAGATTTGAATGCAAACCTGCAAACATCAAGTAAAAGAGTAGATTTTCTCTTATTCGTTTGTGCTTCCAAATAATTTTCAACGGCTTTTACTATATGTGAAACATCTGTCAAAAAATCAAACCACAGCTGCATGAGTGAGCCTTCTGTTTAGTTAAATGCTCTTTCTTTATTCACATTTCAGCTCCAGCCAAACTTCCAGCACATTTCCTGCAAACACACCCCAGCTGATTTCAAAGCAGAGCTGGGATGAATTTGGAAGAAAACCTAAATCGCATCAGAAAACGTGCCTGCTGTCCGTCCCTAATGTTTTAACGTGGACAAAGATGAAAGAGAGCTTTCATGTTTCTGGTCCCTGCCGCCTGAGATTGCCTGTAAATGTGATATAAATGCTGCAATTTGACGTTTTTGGCAGATATAGCACAATTTTAAAGACCTAAAGATAGTTTGTTTTTGTTAACCGAGTGTGATCATAAGTGTTGTATGGCACTGTTTTTCCTATATTTAGATCTGAGTTAATCTATGAACCATCCAGTTTTGGATGTGACATTATATTTTGCTTTAGGGCTCATATTTTGTCATATGGAACATAAATCAGGTTTTATTTTTTATTTACGAGTAAACTACAGGTTTTCAGTCCTTGTGGTTTTCGTTCAACTGTTAATTTTTTTTTTCTTCATGTTTGTAAGGCTCTGCGGTGAGTTTCCGGAGCACGAAACTGAAACGCACCGCCAGGAACTTGTTGGTTATTAACGGCGCACAGATGTGGGAAGCAGAGTATGTTAATGACACGGCGCTGAGACGACTTGTGTCCCCCAGGTAAAAAAAAACAGAGGAACATGGAATCAAATCTGAGCCAACATCCTGAGATTGTTCCTGTTGATAAATTGATATCATTAAATATAAATGCAGAGTGTTTCGTTCCTTGTGCCGCGGGCTCGGAGCGTCGAACAGGAACGCTTTGAATCTGAGGCTGGAAATTTCCTCCAAATCATCAAATCTGACAACAAAGGAAAACTCAAGTAGACTGCCTTAATGAGTTAAACACACACACACACATGCTCTCAATCTAATGGGTCTTTTAACTCTGTGCTCCATCTATCCATCTTCTACCGACACGCCAAACACACGTCACTCACAAACCTTTTGTATGATCAGTCCACATCAAACAGGAGCTCATTTAAATATTCATTTAAGGTGATATGGTCGAAGGGCCTCTCCTTCTTTCTCCAGGTTCCTCTGTCTCTCTCTCCTGGTGTATTAATAATTCCCCCTGTCTATCCTCCACACAGAGATGGAGGTTTTTCCCCTTCAGACAAAGTTTCTAGAAGTTTCTATAAATTAATAAGAGTGTGTTCTCTGTGAAGCCGGCAGCTTTGAACCCAGCGTATTGATCTTGCAGGTGAGTCGGCTGTGCCGGATCACGACTTCAAACAGAATCCAGTGTTCCTGCCGAGAGGCCGGCCCAGCCCAGAACAATATTACCCCTCCGTATGACCAACCCAATCTGAGGGGTGGGGGTCAGGGTGGGGGTGGCGAGATGGACAGGAAGTGCCAGCACATGACGAGGTGACGGCTGAGGTGGGATTTTCATCTAAATGTTTTGTAGAGGTGAAAAAAGATACGAGTTGAAGACGCTGGATGTGATGAAGCTGTTGAATTAAACCGGGAAAACTTCCAGGTGGACCAGCTGCTGAGGCCGAACCTGCTTCTTTGATCAGTTTTACGCTGTTTGGCTCATGAGTGCCGTGGAGGAACATGTGTTCTTTGTCAAGCAAAACTATAAAAATGTGTTGGTTTTTTTTTTTTTCACTGAAAGGCAGTGGATGCTGAGCGCTGAAGGACTCTACACTCAAAAAGATGCTCAAAAGGATCAAAACGGAAGCTAAAATGAGCAAAATGCAAACTAAAACGATAAGAATACCAGTTAAAAAGGCTGAACACAAGCTCAAAGAAGCATAAAATGAGCAAAACACAAGCTAAAATCAGCAGAACTTGAGCTAAGAAGAGACGAACGCAAACTAAAATGATTAGAACACAAGTTCAATTCGCCAACAAAAAGCAAAGAGACTAAAGTGAGCAGAGACAAGCTAAAATAAAACAAGCATAACACAAGCTAAAATGAGCAAAATGCATGCATAATTGAGCAAAGCACAAGCTAAAATAAGTAGAATGTGATCTAAAATAAGCACAAAATCAACAAAACACAAGCTAAAACAAGTAAAACACAAAATAAATGATTAGAATACAAGTTTAATTCAGCAATGAGAAGAAAAGAGACTAAAGTGAGCTGACGCAAGCTAAAAATAACAGAACACAAGCTAGAACTTAAGCTAAAATGAGCAGAGCACAAGCTGAAATGAGCAGAACACAAGCTACAATGGGCAGACTGCATGCTAAAATTAGGAAAAGCACAAGCTAAAATGTGCAAAATAAGCTAAAACAGGTATAATGCAAGCTAAAATATGCAGAAAATTAACAAAACACAAGCTAAAATAAGCACAACACAAGCTAAAATGAGAAAAATACATGGTAAATTGAACAAAGCAAAGCTAAAATAAGCAGAATATGAGCTAAAACAGGCATACCATGAGCTAAAAGAAGCACAAATTCAACAAAACACTAGCTAAAACAAGTAAAACCCAAACTAAAATGATTAGAATACAAGTTCAATTCAGCAACAAGAAGAAAATAGACTAAAATGAGCAGACACAAGCTAAAACAACAGATCACTATGGGTAAAATGAGCAGAATAGCCTACATGCTAAAATGAGCAAAGCACAAGCTAAAATGTGCAGAGCATGAGCTAAAACAAGTACAAAATGAACAAAACACAAGCTAAAATCAGCAAAACGTAAGCTAAAACAAGCAGAGCACAATCTAAAACTAGTGGAAGAAAAAAGCAAATTATGAGCTAAAATAAGCAGAACACTACCTAAAACAAGCTGAACACTAGCTAAAATGAGCACACCAGTACACATCTAAAGTGACTTAAAGCCTAAACAACCAGAACCGTAGCGAAAACCTAAAACATGCTGAGCAATATCTAAAAGCTAAAACAGTTACTCGCACTAGCCAAACTCCTAAAATTGTCTAAATATGGAGGAAAAAAGTAAAACTAATGAAACAGTTTTGGTAGTTTTGTTAAATTGGGACAACTTTTCTGAGCAAACTGTTGGAAACTCTTAAAAAAGTTTAATTCACTCATTCCTTTAAAACACGGTTTAAATTTTGGCCATTTTTGGAGTAAATTTATTATTGAGAAGAATAAATAAAGGCCAAAAGGTTTCTATGCTTGTTGTAAAATTATTTATATTTTTATGAAATTTTACACGTAAGGAGAAAGACTGAAGTGGTTTTGATGAGTTGTCTAAAGATCCTGAAGGTCTTCTAAAGTTATGGTTTGTGGTCATCAGGGATAATGCTTCAAAATATCATAAAAATATAAATAATTTTACAGCAGAGTTTTAGTTGTTCTTGTTTCCATCCTTACATGTTAATAAAACACAGTAAAGCATTAATATCTGAAGTGATGCTCTTATTCCTAAAATAACTATTTCCTTAGAAAATGCAGTGTGAATGCTTATTGCAGAAGAACTTGCTGAGAAACAGCTGAAATTAACTAAAAACAAGCTGAAATGTAGCTGAAATGTAGCTGAAATCGAAAAACAACCCTTAAATTAGCAAAAGAAAGCAGAAAAAACACCCACTGAACTGTCGTGCTGCCTAAGCTTAAACTACCAGAAGGAAGCAGAAAGAGTTCAAATGAGCTCAGAAATGTGGAGCTGAAAGAGCAAAAATTAGCATAAAAACAGCTGAAACAGTAGCTCCCAGTAGCCGAAATACCAATAAAAGCTGAAACTAGCATAATAATTAAGCTGAAAGGAGCATAACAAGCTGAAATTATCAGAAAGAAGTTAATTAGACTGAAAGTAGCAGAAAGTACCACAAAAAAAAACTTACATTTGTCTGAAAACAGACAAAATTAGATAAAAATGCAAAAAGGTATAGCTGAAAAGGTCGAGAAATCTTAAATTAAAAAAGGCAGAAAGAACATGTTTGTCCACTTCGGCTGAAAGAAGCAGAAATGAGGACAAAATGTGGAAATCATACGAAAAAACTAAATGAGCCAAAAACTGCTGAAAAGCTAAAAAGACAGAAAAATGTTTAAATTACCAGAAGGAAATAGAGAGAGTACATTTTTGATGAATTAGGCTGAAAACAGTAGAAATGAGTGCAAAAATAGGGATTTAGCTGAAAAAAGCTAAAATTAGCATAAAACAGCTCAATCGTAGCTAAAATAGCAGAAAACGCTGAAACGCAGAAATCAACTGAAACTGAAGCACAAAATGTTGTCGTTAGCAGAAAGAATCTAAAAGGAGCACAAAACAGCTGAAAAAAACAGCTGAAAGTAGCTGAAAAAGTTTAAATTTGCACAAGACAGCTGAAAGAAGCGGAAGCAGAACAAAATGTGAAAGGAGCAGTAAAAGGTTGTGAACACATCTAAAGATCTAAAATGAGCTCAATTTATTTTCTATGAGGGAGAAAAAAAATGGCAGAAAAGGCTGAAAATATTTCAAAAAGCTAAAGTTGCACTAATACCGAGAGTCATAGCAGGATCGTCCTGAAAGAGCTGAAAGTTTTGAAAGCTGCAGAAAATGTGCAGAAGAAAAACGGCTCACAGTAGTGTGAATGCTTCAATAAGAAAAAAACATTTCAAACATAAATCCACGCGTGTTGTAACGAACTCTGCGTCACGACTCGGTCCTCTCCGTGTGCGAGTCGGAGGTTGTGTAAGTGCTGATTAGCGATTAGCAGCTCTTGAAGCTGATGGCGGAGCTGATCAGTATTTCCTCTGCGTCGGGGCTTTAGGGAACAAATCCCAACATTAACCCGGCTCATCTGCCTGGCGGAGCGCTGCCAGCAGCCTGCCAGCCACAGGCCCAACACCCGGCTACAACCGCCAGCCGAGGCGGGCGAATCCTCCTCAGACGGCGCCTCGGTGTCGTCTCGTTTCAAATCAAAACCCCCGTTTGATCGTTACACGGCATCGAACGCGGCTCTGCGCATCAAGGTTGATGAGCCGTGACACGCGGCGTTTAACGAGGAGACTAAAGTTCGTCAGAATCCACCTGACAACAATGACATTGAAGCAGCATCACTTGAGGGAGACGCATGTGGGCTCCTATAGCGAGAAACGATGAGCTCGTCAAAATGTTGCTTTTGAGAGCAGAGCTGTGCCTCACAAGAGCCTGCAGGTACTGACACAGCTGACAGGCGCTCGTTTACTGCGCTCCCGTTGGACGTCGGTGGGTGTAGAGCTGAGATGGACAGGCCGAAGGGAGGTCAGCACCGCTGTCGAGTTAACCTGCTGGTGATGGTCAGGTCATCGGTGAGTGTCTGGAGTCTCATGGCTCTTCAAAGTCCTGCAGCTGGTGATGGTTCGTCGTTTAGTCTGCATGAACTAACGTGTTGCATGATAGATTTAGCTTCAGCTGTGTTCAAGAAACACTTTCAGGAGTTTCAGGTGTTTTGAACCACTTTGGCGTGGTCTTTCTTAGAGGAGATGACGGGGGAGAGGGCGGGCCCCGGAGGCTAATTTCCACTCTGGGAGTGTGCTATGTGGGATTCAGTTTGGTTTGGTGGCTCCTCAGACTGAAGAAGTCCTGTGGATGAAGGATGAAACATCACAGCAGATATGAACGTTTTCATTGATTCTGACTAAAAATTTTGAACACTACAATTTTCAGCCACTAGATGGCAGTCAAGCGGTATGGCATGCCAGTGTATCATGTAATAGGTAAAAGTGGCTATTAATCAAGTCAAGTCAAGTCAGATTTATTTATATAGCCCATTTAAAACAGAAACTGTTACCAAATTGCTTAAGAAAAAAATCACAGCATCAAATAAAAAGTAACAAGATATACTGTAATTACATTAATGACACAGTCAGCACCACCGCCGTCTGCCTGGAGAAACCGTCAAATCAGCTGCATTTCGCTGCACCGCTCTGGCGAAATTAAGCTGATTTGACCATTGAAGTGAATTTATTAAAGAAAAGTTCAACTGAGACACACCTTTACTATAAAGTCGAGGAAACAAATCGTTTTTAGGTGTTTATCTTGTTAAATTTAGAAGAAATGGACAGTGAGTCGCCCTCTGCGTGTTCATGTTTCCGCGTATCGGCTTTTGAAAATGCAGCTGATTTCACCGTCAAAGTTCATTTATTAAGGAATCGTTAGACTGAGACACGCCTTTGCTATAAAGCTGAGCAAACAAATACTAGTTTTAAATGTTGATCTAGTTAAATTCTTGTTAAAGTCCTCCCGTGTACACTCAGAGGTGACCCATAATAGATGCGACTTATACAGCGAAGCGATGTATTTTTCCACTTTATTAGACATATTTGGACTGATGCGACTTATAGAGCGGTGCGGCGTTTACGACGGAAAATACGGTACTTCTTTATCATAACAGACCAGACCAACACCCTTGTTACGACAGACAATGCCCCACACAATTGTTCCACCTCCATTCCATCCTCATTTCACCAGTTACCTATCCCAAACACCTGAACTCCTCCATTAAAGGCAAAGACATTTTTGAGCCAGAGGGAGAAGTTCAGTGTTTGAGAATCTTGACTTGGAAGATCTGATTCTCAACCCATCTATGAACATCACAAGACAAGGGGCAGCCCAGGAACAAATACAGAAACCAGATGGCACAAAAAGAGACCGAGGCACCTCGTATGACTCTGAACTCAACCATAAACCTTCTCCAGACCCACAAATAACATGTTGACTTCAGAGCCAGGCTGCCATGATCCCGATGGTTACTCTACAAGGAGACTGGGAAACCGCAGATATCTGACAAACTATTTCTCTTTCTAAAATGGTTTTGATTTAAAAAGTGGATTGTTTTTGCTCAGACAAGAGACGACCTCTACATGAGATTCACACGTTTAGTTCACCACAGACGACTCCTGTTTCCTACGTTACAAACACGAGCTTCATTTCTTGGACTTGGACTCTCACAGCCGAACAACTGAAAAACGTCTTGGATTTTAAATTAACAGTATCAAGCGCGGAAACGTGGATTAGTTCGGACGTAGCTACAAGATTACACACAGAGTAACTTGTTGGTTTACTCACAGGATTAAAAAGGTGAACAATTTCAGAAAAAATAACAGTAATAATAATCAACTATCTCTTAAATACAACAGACGTCAACACCAAAATAAATACATGAATAACCTGTTGTGTTGAAATTTTGTATGAAATTTAGGCCTTGTGCCATTACATCCACCGCTGCTGTTAATAAATGAAATCATCTTAAGTTGTGTGACGTTTTATCAGCTGAAGGGCAGGACTCTTTGACATGTGTCAATCATCACGTAAGGCCCCGCCCACCACAGCTAAACCAAGCAGTGTCAGTTGAGCTGCTGTCAGGCGCTCATCACTCAGTCCTTTTCATGTCTGCTTTTTTCTCAGCTTCTGCGTGAGAACGAGGCGCGCACAGGCACATGCACATGCACACACACACACCACACAGAGGTTTTTATTGTGTATTGACCCTTTCATCTCCAGTTTCCTGTAGCCAAACCCTGATCTTAGGCTTGAACTTACATGTAACTCCTAACTCAAAAATGGCATTCTGCCATACTGGGACTGGTTTGGCCCCCAAAAAGACTACTGGTCCTGACTATAGGTGCTAATACCAGAACAGGCCTAACAAAGACCACACACACACACACACGTGCAGATTGTTCATCCTCAACTTGCTGTGTGATTTTTAAAATTGTTTTTATTTCTTTTGGTGCTTTTTGTGCACACGAGTCTTTGCTCCACACATGCACGCATGCCAATTTTTCCACCAGCTCCTGTGTGTGTTGTCCGCTGAGGGGTGTGGGGGGGGGGGGGGGCAGCATGAAAGAGACTAGCTGTGGGCATGAAGAGCCTGCAGACCGGAGCGGTCCAGCAAAGACAGATGGAAAGCCCAGTGTCCACAGGGAGCCTGGAGAACCAGGTGGGTCTGGAGAACAGGGGAGCCATGTTTGGTAGGCAGGAGGCCGAAGGAGGTCCTGGGGAGTGTGGAGGGCCTGAGGAGCAGGGCGTGGAGCCAAGAAAAGAGGATGAAAGTGGTCCTGGTGATGGAGGTCTACCTTCAATAAGAGCCTGATGGAAGCAAAAGGAAAATCAGCGCAGAAATGAAGCCACTAGAGCGAAAAACCCTCCGAACGTCAGACGCTTTTAAAAACAGCGGCTCCTCTTAAGTAAATTCACACTGTGCGTGTTTTTACCTCTAAACATTCATAGAGTCTTTGGTCCTGGACGGTGATGCTGCTGAGGAGGCGTCCATGTTGTCTGAGCTGCGGGCCGGCGAGAGGGGAGGGTCTGCGGCGGGCGGTGGGAGGCAGCGAGCAGGAGGAGGTGGTGGGAGGTGGGCAGGAAAACACAGGACTGGTGCTGTTGCCTCTGAGGCAGAGATTGGCTTCTTGCTCTCATCTGCCCGTCAGAGCCCTCCTCTGAGCTGTCCATCAAAATGACGGACAGCAGCTTCACAATGAAAGAGAAGGATAAAAATAAAAAAACGCATCTGACTGACACCTTTCTGTTTTAGTCTGGAGAAGAAAATGCAGCCTCTAACCACTGGTGTTTACGTGTGTTTTTAAAATTGTGATGAATAAATGTGTTTGAAGTACAAAGTAGATTTTTTTTTTTTTTTTACATACTATCCAAAAAGTTTGAACCAATTCATTTTATTTTTAAGTTTCCATAATCTTCTTGTTTTAAATAAAACTTTAGAAAGACTGCTTCAAACATTTTTTGCTTTATTTCTCAAAAACAAATGCATTTTTTACATTAATGCTGTTTATTTCACAAGTTCCATGTCATGTCACAGATTTGGTTTCCATCAGTGAAACACAAAACCTATAAAGAAAGTTTAAAAGTGACCTCAGAGACAGAAATTTGGTCATTTTACATATTTTTTAAATCATATTCAAATTTATGAATGAGACCAAAAAGCTTTTATTTTTTATTTTAACAAGATTTGGTTATCGGGGAATAAAAATCTTATTATAAAGTATTTACTAATGTTTTATAAACTGATTATTCATGTGGTTGTAAACACTTGGCTGGCTAAAGGGTGGCTCTCATTTTCGCAGTAAACAAGTTAGGTTGTCTGTCTGTTAGCAAAATATCTCTGCTATGATATGCTTTCTGGGTTAGTTTGCTCAAGTGATTGGGTTGACCAAAGATCAATTTATGGTGGCCAAGGCCACCAGTGACCACCCCCTGGATCCGCCGTTGCACCTGCTGGTGGATAAAATTGCTCCCTCTACTTGAAAACTACAAAAATGCACTATTTCAAAACTTCAGCAACCGAGGACATTAGCGTAGTGCTTGTTTGGTGTTTAAATTAATAATAAACAATAAATTTTAATTAGAGATTTAAAGATTTACTCATGTTGTAAAACCGTAAAAACATGCGTTCCCCTGTGAGCAAATCAGGCAAAATAAAAAATACGCAGAATTAAAGAAAGGCCGCTTGCTTTTCAAAATAAAACAGAATATGAGACCAATCTGCGACAGTTGATTCTGTCATCAAGGCACAGATACGTGCACGGCTGAAAGGGATGGTGAACCCCTGAATAAAAGACGTAACTTCTTATAGAGTGACCCTCTGAACTTTACAATAAAAATAACAAGATTTACCGAAGGTGGGATTCAAATTAAAAAACAAACTTCCAGAAAATCTTTAGTTTTATGACCGTAAATTACTTTTGTCAATTTAATTATAACCATTATTTTTAACCATCTGTGTGTTGACTAATGATACTGTAATTAGTGAGAACTGAGTGTGTGTTGAGTGAAAGATTAAAAGTGTGTGTGTGTGTGTGTGTTGGTAATCCGGTGAGGACAGACAAAAGAAGTCTGTAGCTCAGAGCATCAGAGACAGAGATGAAGAGGGGAGCGAGGTAGTGGGGGTTAGGGAGGGTTCAGGCTGGTGGCAGTCAGTGCCTCAGGCAGGGTTTTGGGGTCAGGCCCCCTCAGACAGCCACACCGCCCCCCCGGGCCCTGAGAGGGGGTACACCAAGACCGTGCCGGCCAAGGGAGGGGAACTCAATTAGGACAGCGTTCAAGATTTGAGCCTGGCACTTCAGAAGAGAAGACCACCTGATACCGATACACCTCAAACATCCTCCTCCACCCCTTCAGTCCTGCTGATGGATTGAAAGGATTTCACAGTTTAACGTCTTATCTTCCAGAAACTGTAACCGTGGATGACAATACATATTAGTTTTAAATAAGAATATCAAGCTACTGGATTTACCAACTTATGCTGTATGCCTCTGCTGATAAGTCTGGTTTAAGTTTACTGTCTGACCAGATTCATATTTTATAAATGGAACTGGAGTTGAACAGGGAATGGTTTAAACCTGTTTCTGGTGTAAAATATTCAAGAGGGAGTTACACTGTGTAGAAGAACAGAGGTAAATATTTGATTTATTTTTGTTTATTCGTGGTGGCACAGAGTGACAAATCCTGGGAAGGGGAGAGAGCAATTTTATCCACCACTGGCAGAGCCAGGGGGTGGCCAATGGTGGCCTTGGCTGCCACAGATTAAACTTTGGCCAGCCCATTGGCCACCCCAAATATTTGAAGAAATTTCACTTTTAAACAGCATAAAAAAATTAGAAAGCATAGTTTCCTCAAATGATAGGGGGTGGCTGGTTTGCATATACTGTATACATATGGGGTGGTGGCCATTTTGGATTTTGACATGGCAACCCATTTTTCTAAAGGAGCCTTTCTTATGAAGCTAAAACCAAAAAAGACATGGGCTCATTGCTTTTTTTTAATCCAGCTCACAAGGTTTACATTTATGTGTTGGTGGCCATCTTGGATTTTCATGTGACAACCCAATTTTCAAATGAAACCTTTCTTAAGCCTGGATTAAGCTACAATGTCATGATCAGCGGCCCCCCCCGGCCCCCATCTGCTCACGTCTCTGCCCCTTCATGACATGCCATGTTTTTGCTCACTCTCTGTTTCTGCCCATCGTTCCTTAGTTTCTGTTCCCCTGCTTTGTGTTGCCTATCACCCATTTCTCAGCTCAAGGCTGCTCCTGTCACTCCATGCCACGCCTCCTTGCTCCTCCACAGCAATCAGCCCTGATTCCACACACCTGTTCAACTCACTATTTAAGCTCCTGTCTCTCACTCGTTTGTTGCCAGATTATCAAACCCTTCATGGTGTTAGATGTCCAGCCATCTTGTTCCTGCTCTAGTTCATGCCTGATACTCAAGCCTTGTTTTTAGATTTGACCTCACGCCTCGTCTTTGGGATTAAGCACTCTGCATGCCCCTCGTCTGATTCTGCTCTGCTCATCTGACCCTGAGACGACTACATTTTCTGCCTCAGGGATATTGGATTAAGGATCACCCTTTGGACTTGTGATTGGATCTCTGATTCCCTGTGCTTGACCACTGCTTCGTCTTCTGGAACATGACCCTGGATTACCCCGCTGTTCACAGGATTGAAGGCCTCCCTCTGCAGCTGCCTTCCCACCAGTTATAGTGACATCATCCTGCCCAGTTCCAACTGGTGGTCCTACCTTGCCCGCTTGTGAAACGCTGACAGCTCTCTCCCTCCTGCCTGTGGGGACCTGTCACCACAGTTGGATCCTGACTCATTCTGTCGCATTCCCATTTAGGAGGGGAAAAAAGGAGGAACGCTGCACGTTTCTTTGAAATTTAACAAGATAAGCACCTAAAACAATTATTTGTTTGCTTGAAATTATAGCAAAGGTGTGTCTCAGTTGAACTTTTACTTAATAAATGCACTTTAATG
>JAVCKU010000065.1:3896153-3908903 GCA_032273985.1 Hypsolebias coamazonicus | reverse complement strand
TTCAGGGACTTGAGTTGCTTTAAATCAGAGGTGATTCAGTTTGATCTTCAATTGATTTGAATTGAATTGTAAAAACATAAAACGTTGGGAAATTCAGGGATTTGAGTTGCTTTAAATCAAATGTGATTCAGTTTGATCTTCAGTTAAATTGAATTGTAAAAACAAAATGTGAAATTCAGGGACTTGAGTTGCTTTAAATCAGCTGGGATTCAGTTTGATCTTCACCCGAGCAAGCCTTTTCTTTAAAATGAGGCCGTTCAAAGAGCTATCTACAACAGGTAAGATATTAACTATTCCTAACGTTCCCACAAACACTACCTTTTGTTCCATCTCCAAGAATGAGAACTATCTCTTTAACAATAACAGATGCTACAAGGGGGAGGTGGGGGAGAAAAGGAGCACACATTTCCTTCCAGTAAAAAAACAGAAGCAGGTTTATATATAGGGACTTGTTGTAAAGTGAACCAGTGATGTATACTGGAGTAAACCTTGCATTTAATTAAGATGCTCACCTCAGCCTGTTTCCCCTCCACTATCTTGGAGCCTGTATAATAATTTCGTATATGCCGTGATATCATCTGCTTAATGTGCTTTTTTTTTTTTTTTTTTAACCATACAGTTAAACCAGGGCGATAAATCTAGCCGTGCTCTCCGTTTAATAGATGTGGGGCCTCGCTGAATAATGTGCGTATTAGATTAGCAGCACTAAAGAAGTGAACCACCACGGCGAGAGAAATACAGTTTAATCTCTCCCTGTGATTCCCAAAGGAGGAAAACTTCCCTTGGCTATAGGTGGAGTGTGGAGGAGGCGAGCGTTTGTAGAGCGGAGAAAAAAAAGTCAAAAGATGAAGTGAAAAGTGCCATGACTCAAAGATGTCTTCTCTTTTAATATCCCAATGAATTATTTCAGACATTCAATGAATCTATTTGCTCCAAGTGCACCAGACTGCTTTCACTCCCCTGTAGGTCAGAAATGGCAGCACGGCGTTACAAAAGCATCGACGTTTGCAGATAAGTCTGCACAGTTAAGACTTGCTTGAGAACCCTAGTTTTTTTTTTCCTTTTCTCCCCTTAAAATACTCCAGTTGCCATATTTCCCGTGTGTGAGGAGCAGTTTGAGGTGACCTCGTTACAGCACAACAAAAAGACAGGGTTAGGAAATGGAGGAATTCCATTTCCACCCTCCTGGCCATTCATCTCCATGTACTGTAATAGTAGGAGAGGGTTCATTATTTTACTCTCTCTCTCCCCCGCTCTACTCCACAGTGAATTAGCATGCTCTGCATATCTGCGTTTCAAATGTGTGTATATTTATACCTATGTACAAAAGATAAAAACTATAAGAGAGGATAAAGGAGCACTTAGGTTCAGGTGTTTATGTGAACCGTGTTACATATGAGACTACAGAGCGTTGTTTGTTGGTTAGGGGTTATTGGGGTACATATTGCAGGTTTGTACATATATTTATTGTGCACAATAACAGATCCTTGAGTGTTTTGTGCTCCTTTGAAAGGCTGTCACAAGTACAGGCCCAGTTTATGGCCGAAGGTGAGTGAATGTTGGACCCCCAAGCAAAAATAAAGCTCAGGCTCAAAGTCATGGCACAGGACGAGCAACATAAAATTTAAGCTACGTATTAAGATTTGGAGAATGACACTTAGCTACTACTACACTGATCTTTAGAAGAATATTTGTAAACCTGAGTCAGTTTTCTGAGAGAGACATCAAGAATAGTGCTGGTTAGAGATACTAGAAATCACTCCCAATGGTAAATGGTAAATGGACTGCTCTTGCTAGCGTCTTTCTATCTAATCAAGACACTCAAAGCGCTTTACACAACAATCTGTGTCCTCCTTTACCCATTCAAACTGCCCTCTACTAGATCTCTACAAAGAATAATCAGAGCT
Organism: Hypsolebias coamazonicus; assembly: GCA_032273985.1. Classification (NCBI taxonomy): domain Eukaryota; kingdom Metazoa; phylum Chordata; class Actinopteri; order Cyprinodontiformes; family Rivulidae; genus Hypsolebias; species Hypsolebias coamazonicus. The sequence goes on along the minus strand of JAVCKU010000065.1, from coordinate 3,906,996 downwards.
TTATCACATTCATACACCAATGAGACACACATTGGAAGCAACGAAGGGTACAGTGTCTTGGCCAGGGACACATTGGCATGTGACTGCTGGTGGAATCGAACCCCCAACTCTTGTATTGGAGGAAGACTGCTCTAACCACTCAGCCACAGCTAACCCAATAATAACAATACGATTACCAATGTAGTCATGGCTTATACCAACAAGAAACAGCAAAAAAGATGGTATACAAGAAGCATTGTTGCTTCGTAGCCAGAACTTCAACTGTGTAGTATTGTATCCTTCAACGCATCCCAAGTAGGCCTGTCACAATAAACAATAAATCCCTTAATCATCTTATGAATGAAAATTATCAACCTCCTTTTCATTTATCGGCTTTATCATTTCTTTGTGTCTCTCTGTTTCGACTGAAGACACCAGATGACTAAAGGCTCAACTCCGGTGCTCTTCACTGACCCCTCCCTTTCTCTTTTCATTTTAAAATCCATTTTAACCCTCCAAAAATCATGTTTATGGATGCTTAAAAGCAGCTAAGTTGAGAAGCTAAGCTACAAGCTAAGCTAACAGGCTGACCTCGGAAAAAAACGTCTTGTCGAATCTCCAAAATTCGGTTGAAACCCGTGCCTTCATGTAAAAAGTTGTTTTTCTCTGCAAAACAAGCTGAGAAATAGTTTTTTTTTTTTTTTTTTTTTTTTAATTTACAGCTTTGTGCGTAAAATGTTATGCTAAAGAGCTCAAACCACACCAAGCGTCCGCCATTTTGAGAGCTGAAGAAAAGGAAAACGAGACAGCCCATGTCACGTCAAGGGGCCTCCCTCCCATTTTTCTTAAAGAGACACGCTGCTCGCTCCCTCACTATCCATCCTTAGGGTCAAACGCTCTTATACTGCCATCCAGTGGTCAAAAATATACTGCACACAAAAATAAAATTAACCAACATTTCTTCTTAAGTTTGACAATAATTACTAATTATAGTCAAATTTCAAACAATATTATTGTTTATCACAATAATTTCTGAGACAATGAATCACCCAGCAGAATTTGTTATCGTGACAGGCCTAGCTGAAGGGACACCAGAAAGAACTTGACCGTTTGAAGACAGAAGATGGAAATATAAAAGACTAGAACCCGAAGATTGTTGGTTTTATTAAAACACCTTGAACCAGGGGCGATTCTAGAGTCTGACTTTTAGGGGGTGCTTAGCCCCCAGACAATGGCTCTTGGCTTGAGCAACATGGTGGCCATAGGCATAAGAAGATTTGTAATGTGGGGGCACTGGTGGTTGGATCTGGGGGTCCTCCCCAGAAGACTTTGAATAATAAAGTAGATGCCATTTCCTGCATTCTGGTGTACCATGTTGTTAAACATTTGTTTAAGTAAGCACTTGATTCAATAACAGTTTTAGAGAGCATGGCACGCTAAGCTAGCGGCATGCAATACAGACGTGCTAGCTAAGATGCCACATGTGTAGCACTCCGCTTTACATTACACAACCAAATAAACAAGTTTCATAAAATCAGTTTAGTGTTAACTGATCGTAACAAACAAAGACTAAACTTGTGCAACGAGAAGTTACAACATATATCAACATTGAAAACGTACAAAACAAAACACAGCTAGCTTTAAGCATTAACCATTTAACCATTAAGCGTAGATGTTTTTATGAAAAAAGCAATAGAAATGCAAAACCCCGACAATGTCAGAGAAAAAGGGCTGCAGCTCTGCAGGTAAGGGGCGTTTCACTTTGGGACAAATTGAGTTCACTGATTGGTCAGTTGCTAATGAGCCTGCTGGATTGATTGACAGGTGGTGTAGCGGATCAACTTGTGCAAAAACAAACAGATTTTACAGGCCTGTTTAAGAGTGTCATCATTTAGTCCATATTTATTCAATATTTTAATGAATCTGTTTGAAAACTGAGTTTTTTTTTACAAAGTTGTCTTGAAGGTTTCTTAATTTTCAGGGGTGCTGAGTTAAAGTTTAGGGGGTGCTAAAGGGAGGCTAATATCGCCACTTCCTTGAACTCTGGACAGAGCTTTGAAAAGGCAAATCAGAAGTAACTGAAGGCCTGACATTCCTCTAAGAATAAAAAAAAAAACAATTTGATCACCTGTTATAAGAATATGCTCAGTTTTATGAAACATTGGAAGAAGTTAAGCTCAAAGAACGTGTTGCTGATGACTCTCAGCAACTACCACACCACGCAGCTCAGTATCTCTAACATTGTTAATCATTTATAGACGTACTTCCACTGATTAACTGTCCAGTAGATCATGAGATATTTTGCTAACAGATAGAGCTCAATACAAACAAGAAGAAAGAGCTTGAGAAAAAAGTGCTCAGATTATGTTTTTAGGATCAGTCTCAGCTACTGCCACACCAGAGTTTAGGTTATAATCTGTAGAACGGACAGTTCTGGATACTTTTGTGTGTTTCTTTAAGGTTAGCTGCGGTGGCCATCTTGAATTGGTTTGACTTCATGTTAATCCAACGGTTACTTTTTGTTGGTCTCATTAAAATCTGTCAAGCGGTTCATGACATTGTGTTGGTGACGCAGACACACACAGTCACCTTCTCCTCTGGCGGTGGGCGATTCTCAGGCACCGCATACAACCAGTCTGCTAAATGTTTTGGTTGAACTTCACCTACAGTCGGTTGTTGTGTTAAACATGTCGGACTGAGTTGTTTACATGGCGTGTTGCAGAGCGAAGTCCAAGAACGGCGGCCGGTGTCTTCGTGAGAAGTTGGACCGCCTGGGCCTGAACCTGCCAGCGGGACGGAGGAAAGCTGCCAACGTCACCCTGCTCACCTCCCTGGTGGAAGGTAGCGCCGAGTCACGTGGCTCTCTCGTTTTTTTTTTTAACCTCTCCAGCTCGTCTCACCAGCCTCTCGCTGCGTCTCCTGGGTTTTGCAGGTGAGGCGCTCCACCTGGCGAGGGACTTTGGCTACACCTGTGAGACCGAGTTTCCCAGTAAAGCGGTGGGGGAGCATTTGGCGAGGCAGCACAGCGAGCCCAAAGAAACAAGTGCCCGCAAGAAGATGGTTTTGGCTACAAAGTGAGAAAGCAAATGCAGTCACACACAAAAAAATAATAATAATAATAATAATAATTTTGCAACTAAAAGGTTTTATTCTGAAACTCTCCTGGTTCAGTTTATTGGTAGTTGTCTGTATTTTGCTCGTTTTGCATGAAAGATAAACATTTGTTCCAATATGGTTGTAAACGATGAGGACAGGAGGGTGTGTGTGTGAGTGTGTGTGTGTTGGAGGGGGCTACATTTGTTCTGGTTCTGTTGGAGACAGATGGTAAACCCTCAGTCCCTCCCTCCTTCTGTCTTGTCAGGCAAATCTGTAAGGAGTTCCAGGACTTGCTGAGCCAAGATCGTTCTCCTCTGGGCTCCTCCAGACCGACCCCCATCCTGGACCTGGACATCCAGAGACACCTCACACATTTCAGGTAACCATGAATGAGACAATCGTGGAACTCAGCAAAGGGGAACATTTTATTATTAATATTATTATTATTGTGCAGCTGACCTGTTGCCCAGTTTTGAAAGCCGCAGCTGTGACGTTTGATATCTGGCACAAACACGCACAAAAAAATAAAACCAGCAGCAGAAATGTCCCTTTCATATCTGCAGGATGCAGAAAATGTCACCAGACGAGGGTTGAGTAGAGCGATAAAATGAAGACATGGGTGCAGGAAGAACTTTAATGTGACCAGACAAGCTGATATTTAGGTTTGGATGCTTCGGTTCTGTCCAGTTTATTTAATCCAGAGCACCATACAGTCCAAATTCAGTTAAAGAGACCCATACAATAGAAGTAGATTATAAAACACTGTAAAGGTTGTGTATTTAACTAAAGCAGCAAATTTGATCGAACTTCAGCTCCGTCTCCCGTCCCGAGCAGAAACAACTTGTGTTTTTATCAGAAATAAAGCTAGAGCAGAACATGGCTCAGGATGGGCAGCCATCTGTCTCAGCTGGTCAGGGTTTGAGAGGACGGGAGAGCCACAGATAATAAAAAAAATACAGGATGAGGTGTGGTTTCTATGGCTAGAAAAATAAATAAAAACTGACTAATGACTGCAATGACTGCAACAAACATGGAGAATAGGAAGAAGAAAGACAGCAGCAGAGTGAAGAGGAGTGGTCGGTTTCTCAGTGTAAGCCTATAGCAGCAGAACTATGGGATGGCTCAGGGAAACCCAGCACCAACTACAGGATTTATTAAAAAGGAAAGTCTCAAGTCAAGTTGTAAAAGTAGACAAAAGACTCAAACAGCTTGTCACCTGGAAGCTCTGTCTCCCATTTTAGAACCTCTAGGAACCACAAGTAAACCTGTAGTCTGGGAGCAAAGTGCTCTATTAGGAAAATATGGAGCAATAAGGTCTTTAATATAAGATGAAGTTTGGTTGTTGAGAGCTCTGAATGTTTGAAGGAGGATTTAAACTTTGTTTCTTCTTTTGTGCTTACCTGGTACCTTCTAAATGGTTCTTAGAGGTTTTATTTAAACATCAAAAAATAAAACGGGCGTGTTTTTACAGCTGGATATTAACAACAATCATACAGACTTTTTGAAGACTCATCCAACTGTTGGACTCAGAAAGAAGCTCTTTAACGGCTTATTTTGTTGTAATAACAAATATATTTTACTTGGAGTGTAGTAGTCCCTCGTTTATCGTGGGGGTTTGGGATCACCCCCCCCCAATAAGTGAAAAACTGCGAAGTAGGGATAATAGAACAAATATTAGTCTTAGTAGTAAGTAGTAATTTATTTTAGTACAGAAATAAAGACTTTATAAACCCTGTCCATACTCTTGCAATATTCTAAACAATGTTTCTAAACCACCTGCCATCGCTCTCTGCCAGCAGTCATCATCTGCTCCTTCTGTGTAAATAAACATTTTAAATACTGAAATATTGTAAACAAACAGTCCATGCTGCGTGGATTGTTTATTTAAAATATTTCAGTATTTAAATTTAAATTGTAGAGAAGAGACGAGCAGCAGGACATCAAAAGGTTAACCCTTCACGGAGCAGAAATGGACGTCTTGATCACTTACACTGTAACAACTGAACATAAAAGCTCTAAAATAATTAAAAACAACTTTTATATTTTGTGATTATGACGATTTTTACGACGTGACATACTTTGAATTTTAAGTTGGAATAGAAAAGTTGATCAGTGCAGCTGGACAGCAAAGGGTTAACCCTTCATGAAGCCGCTCCAGCAGACATGTGGGCGTGGCAGAGAGCCGCAGGTGGCAGAGAGCCGAGATCATGACAGGCTGCAGGAGGGAGCTTCTCCCTGCTCCTAATGATTTAGCAGATGTTAAATAATTTATTTTAAATCCATCCATCAATCAGCCAACTGTGTGTCATGTCCACTCTTACTTTGAAAAACCGTGAAAGAGCGAGTCCGTGAAAGTCGAACCGCAAAGTCGCGAGGGACTACTGTATTAATATTATAATCATATAAAATGTCTGAAACTTTTACCAACAGCTCAAAGTGTAAAAACAGGCACGAGTCCAGTCAAAGTGCTGAACTGTAGGTGTTTGAGTTTAGCACCTCGGAGGTCATGTAAAGTCCTTTCTGTGGGGGGGGCGGGGCTTGGTGTGCAGGCGTGACAGCGTCTGCTTTCATCAGCACCACGTCAGCGCCAGCGGTTCTTTCTCCTCCGTTCCCTCTGGTTTCACTCCGCTGTGTTGTCTTCTCCCCACAGTCTGATCACCCACGGCTTCGGCACGCCGGCGGTCTGTGCGGCGCTCAGCACCTTCCAGACGGTCCTGAGCGAGATGCTCAACTACCTGGACAAGACCTCGAGTGGGAAAACGAGCGGACCTAACGAGCAACAGATCAACAACAGCTCGGAAAAAACACAGCTCCGGAAAACAGCCGAGTCCCAGAATAAAGACGGGAAGTCGGAAAAGACTGAGTAGCCCCCACTCACCTGGTCCCTGTGCCTTGAAGAGCTGGATTATAGGAGTGCATCTGTGTGTGTGTGTGTGTGTGTGTGTGTGTGTGTTTACAGACTCTTATTTACTTTATCGTTATTGGGTTATATTTATTATTTATTTATTTCATGAAACAGATTGTCCCAATCATGACACAAAAGCGTCAAAAGTCACAACAAGCAGCTTTGCCATAGAAAACACTGCAACTCATCCAGGACGTTTGTTTATTTATTTATTTATTTATTTATTTATTTATGTATTTATTTATTTATTTATTTATCAGGAAAGCAGGAGGCCACAAAATAATAAACATTTTCTTTTAGGACAGCAGTAAAACTTCCAGTAATTTTCGAATATATTCCAGGGTTTTATCAATTTAAACCTGATTTGGGCCACTTTATAAAGGCTTTATAAATGTGTTATAAACACTTTATAAATATTTAACGATCATTTATTAAGCTGTTATAAAAAAAAAAAAAAGCACGGTTCGTACGCTTTAAAGCAGGCTCATTATTTGGCAAGATTAAGTGCCCCTTTGTTCATATTTTTCATTTAAACATGGAATATGTACATTACCTTCTTTGAATGAGCGAATACGTTTATTTTAAATTTTTTGGCAAATTTAGTTCAAAAGGCAAATTGAGCTGCTAAATACCTGAACGAATAAACAACACAAATAGTGATGCTGCCTTGACGCGTGAACAGTGTTTTTAACCGTTTAATGAATGCATTACAGTGTTTTAATCTATATTAAATCGCCTTTAAAGGAATATTACACGTATTTTCAGTTCTTATAATTCAGGTGAAGATATTTAGCAACAAATCAGATAAACTAAAAGTTACTTCCCGCTTTGATGATGATTTTTTTTTCTGTTTTGTGGCCTAATTATTTGATCAATTTAAATTTTAACGCCAAAATGAATCTTTTTTCTTCCGTTTCCAGTTGACTGAATTGCAGTCGGGCGTTTTTCATCCTCCCACCTGATCTGAACTTTACTTCCGTACGATCAGAGCCGTGACACGCCGTGCTTGCCACGTGCACTGCTGAAACAATGAGGCTTTTCCCACCCGTGTGAGACTGATGGACAAGGTGTGTGTGTGGTGAAGTGAATGAACGCCGGAGAGAAAAGGCGCCAACTCAGCCATTTTGTAAAAGGGCGACTTCCTCAGTCGCCATTGTTCCTCTTTCTCGTGCATGTCTGTCTTTGTACCCCGCCACCCAGATCGCAAGTTTTTGCCGCCTCAGTCTCTCTCCGACTGGCTCATGAACATTTGTAAAGATATATATAAATATTTAAATAACTTTTCTTGTAGGCTTTCAACTATATAAATGTTAAATCCCTTCTAAAGCGCCGATGTTCAATAAAGACAGTTGTGTTCTACGCTTCTGCTCCGACTTTGTGATGCGCCGCGCACAAATCCATCCCTGCGTAAACACGCAAGGAAGCAACAGAGTGCGAGGAGACCAAAAAAATATATAAAAAAAAAAATCTAAATAATGGAGCAGATCAAAGCAGGCGAGCGTGAATTATCCAGAAGAGTTCAGAGTGTCAAAATGACAAAAAGCCAGAGTTCTCCTCTCATGTCGCGACGGGAAGCTCCACCTGCAGAACAGTTCAAACGCCTCCTTTGTTTCCTCCACACTTTGTGTGTTTCCTCTCAGTTTGAGCGACTTCTGTCAGGTTTCCTGTTTATTTATATATATTTTTTTAGAAAAACCTCATGATGAAACAGAACGAGGAGCAGCTGCCTGCCGGCGTCTCCATTCGGGCTCTGCGGGTTCTGTTTACTCTTTAATATTCCAGTCATTTGAAAGGAGGTCACGTTCGCTGCAACACACACGCAGAACACACACAATCAGACAGGATGCATTTACAGTGACGCCTGTGCTGGTGTGTCACCCTGGATGAGTGTGAGCGCAGCCTCAGGTGGAGCAGTAATGATGGTAAAGGAAGGAAGTGACACCGGTGCACCAGCAGCTCCTGTTTGCTCTGCTGGGCGACAGATCGTGCACACGTGCAGCCACAGTTTCCCCCCGTCAACTCTGGGATTTTGAGTTCTAAAAGTGAAGCGTCGCTGCGAAGTAGCAGCATCGTGTCCCCGACTGTTTAAAGCCTCGTGTTACAGAGGCTTCGGGTGGAAGCTGATTTTTTTTTTAGAGCAGAACACAATATTTCCTCTGCTGTGTGTCTTTTTTTTTTTTTCCATTATACAAAACTGTTCGGGCAAATTCTAGGAAACTTTTGATGTGGGCAGCACGATGGAGCAGTGGTTCACAGCAAGAAGGTCTTGGGCTCAATCCCCAGGTTGGAGCTGGGGTCTTTCTGTGTGGAGTTTGTGCAGGTTTCCTCCTAAAACGTGCGTCAGGCTGCCTTCAGGCCTCCCCTGCAGAACAGCTCTGTGACCTCAGTGGGTTTTGATCGGTTAAATAACGGTTAATAATCAATATATTTAAACTTGGTTCAGATGTAAAACAAGATAAAGACATAGCAAATAGTGTTTTAGCTACCCCCTTGTTCTTGCTGCTAAAAACAAAGGGGATAAAGTTTTCACCTGTGTTCGTGTTTGTTCTACAACTGATTAACGTTCAGAGCAGGGTATTCAACTGATGGCTCAGGGGTCAAGTCAGGCCCACGGGTGAGCTCAGTTCGGCCCACCAGCGGGTTCGTTTTTAAATAAAACTAGATATGAAACTGTGAAACAAACTTACTTCATGACAATAACTGCTGGATATCCAGCCCCTGAGCTCTTGGCTTTCAGTAACTGTGGCCCCCTGAGCCCTGCGTCAGCTCTGTTCAACATGGCCGCCACAGGTAACTCACCTCAGAAAACACAAAAGTAGCTTACACTCCTTCAACTTTACGGATATTTAAACTACAATTTGGCCATGCCCGATACATACTCAGAGCACAATGTGCAATGTTTTTGCTCAAAATGTTGGGTTTAGATTCAACCCTGCCTGTCTGTTAGCAAAATATCTTCTCAACCACTGGACAATTTGTAGTCAACAGCTGTACATCTACAACTCATTAACGCTTGAAGAGAACCCACTTCAAGATGGCCCCAATGGCCAATTGGCATTAAACCCTGTTTACAAAACAACGACCCAATGAAAATTGATTTTTTTCCCATTTCTATTAATTGACATGAAAACATTCTACAATTTCTGTTTACACAGCAACAGTAGATGTGGAAAAGGTGCTGTTCCCTCACCGCACCACTAGTTGGTGCTATGTTCTTTGAAACTCTTACGTGCGCATGCATTTAAAAAAAAAAAAAAAAAAACATTCTAAATGTTCTAATGTTTCTCTCATGGGAAAACCGCCATAACAAAAGCCCAGGTGATGTCCAAACTGAAAGCAGTCTGGGAAAATTACCGTATTTTTCAGCCGACAAGTTTGTTGCTTGCGAACTTTGCATATCCTTTGACTTATATGCCGAAGCCACTTATTTATGGGTTTTTCCCCATATTTATAAACTAATTTTTGGCTGAGATACGATTCAGTCATTCTGGCTGAAAAAAATTGAACACCACCATTTTCAGCCACTAGAAGGCATTCGAGTGGTATGGCATGCCATTGTATCATGTAATAGGTAAAAGTGGCTATTAATGACATAATCGGCCTCAACTCAACATTATTTTGGTTAAATTTGGTAAATTAAAAACATTACAAACAAAAGGAAAACAATACAAAATGGTAAATCAATCATTTACCAAAAAAGGAATAAGCTTGCCTTAGCCTCCCATCGTCCAGCTCACCTGGAGCAAATGTCAAATCATCTTCATTTCACTGCGCTGCCTCGGCAGCTAATTTAACCACTGAAGTACATTTATTAAGGAAAAGTTAGACTGAGTAACACCTTTATTATAATTTTGAGCAAACAAATAATTGTTTTTAAGTGTTAATCTTGTTAACTTCTTGTTAAAGTCCTCCTGTGCACGCTCCCGCGGCCGCCATTTGGCATCCAATCGTTTTTATTGGCACAACACCGGCCCATTTTTCCAGGTTGTCAGTGGTGACGCATAATAGATGTGACGTATTGTATACAGCGAAGCGACTTGTGGATTTTTCCACTTTATTAGACGTATTTGGACTAATGCGACTTATAGGATGGTGCAGCGTTTATGGCGGAAAATACGGTAGATTTATGGATTTACGAGGCAGAATCACAAATAATACTCTGGTGTGTGTCATTGTCGATAGTTTCTTCTGCTGTGGATTGTAGGAAGCCTTTATATTTGGCGTCACTGCGCATGAGCCAGAGATTCCCTGACAGAAAAGATGTTTTTTCTGTTTACACGACAATGGACACGGGACGTTTTTGAAACATTGCACTCTGGAATTCCTTCTCAATTTGTGCCATTGTCAGAGAAAACATTCACTATTTTCGTGTAAATGGACAGTACAAACGCTAGAAAACTATTTCATTTTCACCAGAAATCATTTTCATGTAAACAGGGCCTAGAAAACACTAAAGTTCCTATAAGTCGGTGAGTTTTACAGATCCATCCAGCCATCCGTTATCTTTACCCGCTTCTTCTTTTCCGGGTCACACATGGAGCTAAGCTTTCATGTGGCAGTAGCTGAGAATCATACTTCTAGTGCAAATCTTGCAACATTGCAAGAACTCTTAGGCTACTTAATTTACAAGGTTGGACCAAAACGGCTACATCTTTCTAGCCTGAGGAGATCTTAGATTAAAAGCTGTTCATTTTGACTTTGGGATTTTCTTCCCTGTTAAACTCAGACACTTAGGAAAAAAAAAAAAGAAGAAGCTTGTTCTATTTGATAAAAAAAGTGTTGAAACTGATCTCTAGCCTTTTAAAAAAATGGCTCATTTCCTGTTTTTCTTCGTGTTGTGAATACGTATACTGTGTGTATATA
>JAVCKU010000065.1:3879791-3896053 GCA_032273985.1 Hypsolebias coamazonicus | reverse complement strand
TATTTAGCTACTCGCTTCGCCAGGGTTCGTCACAGCGAGCTAACTTTCATGAAGACTTGGCGATTGCTTTACGCCGGATGCCGTCTCTGACGCTTCAGACCACGGAGCTGCCACAGCCCTCGGTGTGGAGCAGAGCTGCCGTCCAGGGCGCCCAGGGAGCAGCTAAAAGGACTTGCTCAAGGGTCCAGAGCGGGACAAATGAGGGTGGAGGTATAAGCGTGGGTGCTTCACCATCTCCCAGCTTCTTGTGTTGTCAGCCCGGGGATCCAAACCAGCAAACTTCCAATCTCAGGGTTGGCTTCTCGAACCTCTGCACCACCGCTCTCGATTGCGCTGTGAACGACTGGATGTGTAGAAGAAGAAAAAAAAAAAAGAATATTTCAACAAAAACATTAACTCCAACCGTTTTCTTTCTGGCTGTACTCCTCACACAAACACGGTCTCTTCATTTGCTCTGCTGGAGGCTGGATGGGACAGTTTAAGGTTTTGTGTTCGCAGACCTGTCAGAGGCCTGAAAAGAAGCTGGATCTAACTGAACACACCTCAGCTCTGCGGCTGCATCACACTCATTTAAATCGCCCCTTTCGTGCTCGCTGCAGCTCACTGGAGGCCGTGAGCAACAAACATGCACGCTGTCCTCCCACGCCGCTGACGGAGACGAGAACTCAATCCCGTCTCGCCGTAGAAACACGGCAGCTCTGAACGACAAACAGTTTGACCAGAACCAGACGGAGACCGTCCTCCTGCATGTTTGCAGACCGATGTGACCGAGCACAGTTTTACCAGCAGCCGTGCACGATGCATTATTCATGTCCTCTTTGTTATTTTCCGTGCTCTCGCTTGCTCACTTGGCGATCAAATCTGCCGATAAGAACATCTAAGCTGGGGCAGATATGTAACCCTCACGCTGAAAGCCATAGAAGGAACCTTGAACATCCCATCACAGGCCATTTCACACCATCCAGCATGTTTTGCAGCTGACTCTCAGCTACTGCCACATCAGACTTTAGCTCAGTATCTCTCAAATTGATGGAGGTAAAGCCTAAAGTGGATTAGCTGAGCTGGTCTTTTTGAATTTGACTGCTCATCGGTTTTAGATCTACCAGTAGATCTGCAGGTGCAGCATCAGAACGGTTCCATTTGTAACTGAGTGACAGGAGTTTCTGCAGGATTTCTGGGTTTTCTCTGCCACTCACTCTCTCCACAGCCACCTAGTTTATCTCACCCGCTGCAGACTGGGAGGACTGGACTGGTGGAGTACCAGGGACTCCCCTGTCCTGTTCGCCTGAGTCTTCCCAAAGACCTCGTCGCTCCTTCGTGGGACACCTGTAGCTCAACGTTGTCCCCTCATCTGACATGTACAAACAATTCTGCTCCTCACTCCACTGATACCTCTGCTCAGATCTCCAGAAAACCTAGGACCTCACCTCTTCCTCGCTGGGCTCTTCTACAAAACACAACAGTAAGGCATGTATCTACTGCCTCAAAAGACGTCCTTGCGTTTCCACTTACTCTGCATCTCCTCGTCTTCACTTTCAGCCTGGAACCCACTGCTGCACCTGTAAACAAAGATCACCTCTTCTTGTTCTTGGACTCTGTCTTCCTTCTCAGTCTGCTTACCTTGGGGTCGACATTAATATATAATCATAGTTTCGGTGTTAAGGTTGGAAATGGTGTGGCTGCGTCAGTGCCTTTTTCCTGCGGGGTCCCACAGGGCTCGATTCTCGGACCCCTTTTATTTTCACTCTTATCTGCTCCCTCTGGGGTCCATCCTGAGGAAACATGGTCTCTCATTTCACTGCTATGCTGACTGTCAGATGTTTCTGCCCCTTAAAACCTAAAAGTTCTTGCTCCATTCAAAAATCACTTGAAGACATGGCTTCAATGTTTTATTTTTAAGTTTTAATGATCAGAAGACTGAAATCCTTATATTTAGCCCCATGTCTCTGATCCTGTAAATCTTGACACGCTTCAGCCCTATCTTAAACGGACTGTTAGAAATCTCTGGATGGTTTTGGACTCTGAACAGATCAGTTGTGTTCTCCAAAAATCTTCTTCCAGTTAAGGCAGATAAGCTTAAGCCAGTGTTGTCCAGATCTGACCTTGAAAAACTAGCCCGTGCCTTTAATACTACCCGACTGGACTACTGTGAGGTGCTCTGTGTTGGTCTGTCAGGTCTCCCTTTCACGTCTCCAGTTCGTCCAAAATGCTGCAGCTCGGCTATTAACAGGAACTTGTAGGTTTGAGCATATTTCACTGGTTTTGTCCTCCCTTCACTGGCTCCCTGTAAATAAAATTCTCCTGTTGACATAAATGGTCTTGCACCCTCACACCTCTCTGAACTACTAGAACTGTATGTTCCCTCTCAGGCCCTGAGATCATCTGATCATCTGCTTTTGGTTGTTCCAAAAACCAGACTGAAGCTGAGAGGAGATCGGGCGTTTTGAGTCGTGGGCCCCAAACGTTTGGAACAATCTGCCCCCCAACATTAGACAGGGCCCTTCACTTCCTGTTTTTAAATCTTTGCTAAAAACTCATCTTTCTCTGGTTTTCACACACCGTGACTTGATTTAGTATTTTATTGCTCTGCGTTCCCATTTTTTTCTTTTGATGCTTTTAATTGTCAATACTCAGTATTTTATTATTTTATATTTTTTTCCACGAAATTGCTCTGGTTTTAGTGTTGAGCGCTTTGGTAACAGCTGCTGTTTTTAAACGTGCTTCATAAATAAAGTTTACTTGACTTGATTTCATTAAAATCCATCCAATCGTTCGGGAGATATTTTGCTAACAGACAAACAAAGCTGACTCAAACAGTTAATGCTAGCGTTCTTGTGCAAGGAGTGGCACTCGAGCTATGTGTTGTGAATGAGTCTCAGCTACTACCACGCCCGACGTTAGCTCAAGATCTTTAAAATGTTACCGAGTGTTTTAGGCTGAGGCGGCCATGTTTAATTTTGGTTGGCTAACAAAATAATGAACTGGTGCATTGAATGAATATTTCCTGAAAGCTTCAGGGATGTCCAGTGGTTCAGGAGATATTTTGTTAACAGAGTTGACTACAAACAGATAAAGGCTGAATTTGAAATCATCTAAAACAATCTCTTGGGGTGGATTAGATTCATCTCACATTTTAATTCAACATCTGGAAAACGTCTGCGCTGCAGTCTTTCTTGTGTTGGCTACATTCAGCTGGCTGTGGTGGCCATCTTGAACTGGGTTGGTTGAACCCTTGAAGCTGTAGATGAACATCCAGTGCTTCATTTCTGCAAGTTTCATGAAAAATCGACCAACATGAGATACTTTGCTTGCAGGTTGCCACGTGAACAAACATGCAGAAACATTATTGCCCATCTTTTGGTGATAAATTCACATTTTCTCCTCTAAAGTCCTGAATGCTGGAGGAGAATTAAACAGTCGGAGGTCTCCCGGGGCCTCTAACTCCTGCTGACTGAGCCCCACAGTCATGAACACCAAACTCTGCTAACTTCTAAGCTCCATCTTTGCCAGTCGTTCTCCTCTGAAGCTATAACCCTCCTCCCTCCTCCTCCTCACCACGTTTCTGTTCATCTTCCCCTGCTTCTCTGCTAAAACCTCCTCCGCCGCCGCCCTGATCCCGTTCAGTCCCAGGAACACTCGAGGCCTCTCCTTCTCTTCTGCTGCCGTCCTAACTGTCCTCGTCACACCCTGCCTTCTCATATCCACACTTCTAACAGCTGCAGCATTTCATTAAAGTCTGCAGGGATCCAAAACCAGGGACGAGACGGCCTGTTCTGCAACACCTGCTGCTGCTCAGTTGATCAAAAGGGGATCAGATTAATATTATAATGAATTCTAAAGTGGTGTTACATTGTATATTAGAGCAAAATAAACGTTAGTCGCTTTACGAATCATTAAAACAGTTGGCAACATCATGAGTACAATGATTTATTTTGTGTTTTTCAGGTCGAACTAACCCAATATTCAAACTGTCAGCATTAAAACGTAACGAGACAGGAGCCCACGTTGAATGAAAATATGAAATGTTTTTTTAAAAGTGCTTACAAAATGTTAGGAGAGGGAGTTTTACCTCTGTTGGCATCATTTCTCTCACCCTGACAGGGTTTGCCAAACAAAGCTGAGCTCGACTGCTGTGTTTTAGCACCACCAAGCGGTCAAAATATGAACTGTAGCTTCATATTGATTTCTTATTACAGAGGCATGTGTTAAAAAGATGCATTTTAAAAATACAGAAGTGCAGAGTTATTATTTAAAGCTATTATTAGAATTATTAAACAATCCCTAACTTTAATGCTCCAAATCTTACTACAGCCTCATGCTTGGGCTGCTGTTAAATATACTGTTTTATTTTACATTAATTGTTGAGCGTATATCAGTTTATAGCTTAGATTCTCGTTTCTTTTTATACTTTTTATTTTTGGGTGTAACTGGGACTTGTTTTAGCTCATGTACCACATGTGATGTGAATGACAATTACTTGAACAAAATAGGGGTTCACTGTGGACCAGAGACTACATCAAGACTCTAGTTATGTCTTTTCTGTATCTAAATTGTGGGTTTAACTTCATTGCAATATTCATTTTATTTTTACTTGTAAATTTTTGTCTGTACATTCATTTATATTTGGCAGTACAACTAAACCTGCACTAAATCATTTTAAGCAGGGCAGCTTTCCCACAATTTGCAATAAGTTTTTTTTAAGCATCAAAGTAAGTAAAGTTTATTTATAAAGCACCTTTTATAGATGACATCACAAGGTGCTTCACACTAGAAGCAGTAACATATTAAGAACATACATGCATAAAGCATAAAATAAAACAAGGAAAACACACAATTCAGCACCTAAATAAATGCCTGTTTATAAAAGAATGTCTTCGGGTGGTTTTTAAATGCATCAGGACAATGTTCGCTGAGTAAAGATGGAGGCAGAGCTTTCCAAAGTTTTGGGATGGACGGATCCCTGCAAGATTTAAAATGGGAGTGCAACCAGCAACCTCTGACCCGACGACCTTAACCTGCGAGTCGTTGTGTGGAGCTGAGCCAATGCAAGGTTCTAAATGTCAAAACTAAAAATGTTGACATTAATTTTGAAGTGAACTGGGAGCCAGTGAAGGGAAGCTAAAACTGGAGTGATGTGATCTGGTTTGTTTCATAAGGGTTAGGCCATTGTGCTGCTGAGTTCTGGGACGTGTGAATAAATAAGAAGCAACGTAAAAGCATGAATGACCGGCTCAAGGTCAGTTTCTGACAGAACGCTTTTCAGTTTTGAGATGTTCCTGATGGAAGTGGCAGTTTATAAATGTTGAGAAACCTTGTTTTCAGAGTTTCAGTCTGATCTGAGCTCAGACAGACGTCACTTTATGAAACCCACGTTCTATGAATGAGCAGCAGAGCTGGGTGTCATCAGCATAAAAGCTGATATTACACATGTCTACGCTGCACAGCTTTCCTACAGTTTACAGTAGTTCATTCTATGTTGCTCAAACTCCGGCATTTATGGTAATTTCTTTATTCTTATGCCTTTGAAGCCTTTTTTTTTTAAACTAACTTTGATTCTGGAACGCCAAAGGAAACAACAACTGTGACTCATTTGTAGATGACTTCAAAAGCGAGCAGATTATTAGTATTAGTGTGTGCGTGCATGTAAAGTGTGTTTATGTTAAAAGCCTGCAGGATAAGAACCACAATAATGCCTTCAGACTTCCAGGCTGTCAGGACATCTGCTAGTGCTGACAGTCATGTGTCCTTCCATGTGTGTGTGTGTTTGTGTGTGTGTGATGTGGAGCTTTGGCATCGGGTTGTTTCAGAAAACACAAGAACAGCCGTGCTCCTCAAACATTCATGCCCTGCGTCCTCGGTGCCGATTCGTTTTTAGTTTTATTCTTATTATCGTCATCGAACCTCAGAGGGATTCGAAGCACATCTGACACATGACAGAAAACACAACCATTTGCAGAACACAGTAAACTGAATCAGAGCTTTAATCAAAACTAATACATCTGAACTAAAAAAAAATAATAATCTAAATAATCAAGTTCAGATTTTAAGGAAAATTCAGCTCGTTTCAAACCTAAAGTGCATCATTTTTTGTAAAGGATATTAAAATAAACCTGCTAAACACAGACATTTGTTTAAATGGGCTCAACTAGTTCAGTCAAATTAATCAGTCAGCCTATTCCAGTTGCTTTACATGTTTATTATTATTATTATTAGTAGTATTAGTATTAATAATAATAATAATAATAATAATAATAATAATAATACATTATGTCTAAGAATAAAAACTTAATAAAAGGCGCAAATGGAACAAAATGTTTGACTGGCTGCACGTGCAGTCTTTGGCCGCTAGAGGGGGCTCTTTGCACACAGTTGGGTGAATCCTGAGTTTGCGTGTGACAGCAGTTAAATTTATGTTGCGTGTTCATTAGACTCTAAATGTGTCTCCTCTGTGTGATCTCCGCAGGATTTTGCTTCTTTGGAGCCGCCGCACACAGGAGGCTGAAGAGAAACAGTTACTGTTGTTTGTCTTTCACTCCTGCTTTATTGATAGTGAACAGATCACATGTTGCAGAGTTTTGAAACCACTGAGATGAATCAAATGCACATTTGCAGAAAGCTCAGCAGTTCTCCCCACACTGCGCAGAAGATGGTTTTATTATAACATGAGATCACGCAGCAGGACGCAAACACAGGCCTGTATTTTTATTTAACATAATCTGTTACAAGTGTTCACTCCAGTAATGATGCCCATGAGGTCAATTTACATTTGCACATGTAGGTGCTAATTTGTTTTATGTTACATGTAGCGATTTGAAAAACGACAATTACTAATCTATTTTAAAAGAATTTTATATTTTCAGTGTAAAATGTCCACAACAAACAAACTATTTTTATATGACTGCGTTTTAACTCCTCTGTTTTAAAATAACTCGCCCAAGTAAAGTCATATACAGTATTACAGTTTACGTGTTGAATTGGTTTGTTTAGTCACTGAGTCATGAAGAGGTGCAGTAAAATCATCTAATTCCTCCTATAATAACAACAAAAACAACAATAATAATAATAATAATAATAATAATAATAAATAAAACTTGCAGAGTCACAGATTTTCATCCGCTGTCTCAAAACTTTGCTTCATTAATGTTCCAACTTGTTTGGGACAAAACATTAAAATGAATCAATTTGATTTTAATTTTTGTAGCAAATAAGCCTAAATAAGAGGGATATTATCTGCCAAAAGAACATGCCGTATATAAAGTATCGATACTGGTATTGGTTATTGGCCAAATAAGTTTTAACATATCGGCATATCGGCCAAAAATCCAATATCGTGCATCTCAAGAATCAATGAATCACAGCAGCCAAACATTCAGAGGACTGCACGATCGATAAAAAAAATTAAAGAGCAATAATATAAATCACATTTTAGAGCGAACAGGACGTCATGTTTATAAATGTTTATTTGAGCTCATGACTAAGGTGCAGTCTGTCGTTTCACAGGGAAAATGATTATCGGTGCACAAAATGTTCTGAGTGCATGTTCTGGATCTGTTAACTCACATTTCTGCAGAATCACATGCAGAACACCAGGTTCAAGCATTTTAAAGACAAAAAAAAAAAAAAAAAAAAAAAAAAACAGGACAATGAATTAAAAATACTTAGAAGTCCAAAGTATAACACTAAACTCAATTAAAACAATGTGTTTGGAAATCTCACGAAGCCACATTTGATGAACAGTCGACGTATTAAACGCTGAAACAAAGGAACTGTTTAGGGGAAAATAATTGATGGGAGAGGATTTTAAATTCAGGTTGACTCACAGGTCAAAATGAAGTAAAGATGGGCAGAGGTTCACCAGTTGACTGGACAGATGTTGACTCAATGTAAATAAAATTACTGTTTTTATTCACATTTTTCACCAAGTCACAACGAATAACTTGAATTAGCTCAAGGACATTGTCGTTAAATAAGTTTGTTTTAAGATTTAAAATCTAGTTTTATTTAAAAATGGACTCAGTGGTGGGCCAAACTGAGCTCACGCGTGGGCCTGCTTTGGCCCGCGGGCCACCAGTTGAATAACAGTATTAAATTCTGAAAATGATTCACAGTCCTGACTCACAGCTGAGCACGCTCGTCAGTTTGATTACCTCCTCGTGCACGGAGAGATCCGTGCAGGCAGTTCTCACAGTCCTTCAGGAGTTCCCCCATTCACAAAGCCTGAAGAGGGCGGGGGGAGGGGGGGAGGGAGGGGAGAGAAAGGGAGTTGAGGCGTCGCTTCTCCACTTGGCTGCATTCGGCTGCACCGACGCAGGAGACGCGACCATGCTGTGGAAACTAGTGGAGAATGTCAAGTATGAAGATATTTATGAGGTAACGTTCACATCCAGCTGTTCGGGACGCGGGAAAATAAAAAAGGTTTGGCGGGATTTATGGAAAGTGCTTTGAAGGGAAAATGTTAGATTTTTAAAAATGAGGTTGCATCATTTTATTTTAATTTGGAGGTTTGTGCTGGGAGTTTATACATGATTTTATATGTTGTTTTACACTCATGTGGTTGTAAAACGACTTTTTTTTTTTAATTAGAAGTAAAAGCGAACAAATTGTATTTACAGATTTTATTCTTGAGAATGTGCGTGATTTTTTTTTTTTTTCTTGCGGTGTTTTGGGGGAGAACTTGTGCGCCACATGGTCTTTTCTTAAAATGAGCTTAAAGCTTGAAGACAAGCCGCGGAGCTGCACATCTCACCAGATGAGCAGATTAAACTTGATTTAGGGGAAAATCGCAGAAAATGAGGAGAAACTTAAAAGCGCCGAGTTGAGCGTGCGCGTGAAAATATGGAAATAGTTTGGCTTTGATCCTAGAACATTATTATTTCTGTAAATCAGTGAGAGGACGGGTGGTGGTGGTGGTGGTGGAGCACAAAGCGCACGGAGCGGCGCGTGAGGCCCCTCCGCTGCCGCCTCGTGCAGCACATGGCTGTTCTCCCACGGTGGCGCGGAGGGAGGGCGTCCAACAAGTGATCCAGGAGGGCAGAGAGCGGCCTCACGCGCACGGAGAGGTCTCGGCTGGGACAAAAAGGCAGCTGTGAGTTGTTGGAAGTCAGTTTGAGACAAAGAGGAATTCATCTGGATGAAACTGAGCGTTACGCGCGGAGGCGCGTGATGGAGGAGCCGCTTTGGTCATTTCTTTTACGCAAAAACAGGAAAAATGGCGCTTTTCTGTAGCTCCCAAAGCGGTGCGGGGGGCGCGTGCGAGGGGGTGGGGGGGGGTCCTCCCAGATTTGGACTTGTTCCCTGTCTCCTCAAAAAAAAAAAAAAAAACGCTCCTCTTTCTGTCTCCCGCCGCACGCGCGTCGTTTCGGCTCTCCACGGAGTTGAAACGTCACTCCGCGGTCGCGCGAGAGCCTTCACGCTCCGTGTGTCGCCAACGCGGTGCCTCGCGCGCATTAATATTCCTGCAGGTCTCAGTCATGAATAACAATTAGAGAGCGTGCGCTCCGAGCTCACACGCAGAGCGGCGGCGGCGGCTCCGGGCGCAGGAAGCTGCTTCTGAGCGCGCGGCTTCTGCCTGCAACACGCACGAGCGCGCGCTCGCCTTTCACCTGGAATGAGTTTGAGTGGAGCCGCCCGGGTCCGACCTCTTACTTCACCGTGAAGCCGCTCGGGACAGCAGCTGTTTCCAGATGTTGGTTCATTCCTACTCCGCCGGGGTGAGTCTGTGATGCTGCGCGAGACGCACATGCACTTTTTCTTCAGGCTTTTATTTTTAAAACAAGTTTTCCTTCAGGCCTTTGTGTGTTTTTTGCTGCTTTATTTCTCCACGAGCAGAGAAAGAAGCTCCGCGGCCTGCGCGCGCGCGCCCTGTCCCTTTCCATCACTGATTTTCTGTCATTTCTTCTTTTCCTCATCAAAGGACCGACATGACGGCGTCTCGAGCCACAGCTCGCGCCTGTCCCAGCTGGGTTCGGTGGCGCACGCGGGACCCTACTCCAGCGCGCCGCCGCTGTCTCACGCGCCTTCCTCGGACTTCCAGCCGCCCTATTTCCCTCCGCCGTACCAGCCGCTCGCTCACTACCAGAGCCAGGACCCGTACTCGCACGTGAGCGACCCGTACTCCCTGAACTCCCTGCACCAGAGCCAGCAGAGCGCGTGGGGCGCGCGCCAGCGGCAGGACGCCGCCGGGGACCGGATGGAGAGCTCGGCCCTGCTGGCGCAGCCGCGCGCGTCGCTGCCGCAGCTGTCCGGGCTGGACCCGCGGCGGGACTACGCGGGCATGCGGCGGCCCGACGTGCTGCTGCACGCGCACCCGGGGCTGGAGCCCGGCATGGGGGACGGACTGTTGCACGGTCTGCACGGGATGGAGGACGTGCAGGTGAGGGAGCGCTGTGCGCGCGGATTCTTTTCTATTTCTGGGAGTTTGACAGATGCGACGCCCCAAAGCAACAGAATCTGAATATTTACATAATTTTAATAGTTTTCACATCAGTTATGAACATTAACAATTAAAATACTATTTTAGCCTTACTCTTTTAAAATCAAAACATTCTTACATTATAATAAAGCGAATAAAACGGTTCAGTAATGAATTAAAAAAACAAAAACAAACTGGTTGTTCATCAGCCCCGCACATTTCACGCACCTTTAAGGGAGTACCGCAGGGCTGCGGGTTATTTGAAAACAAAAACAGGCTCTGTCAGGGACAACAATTAATTCTGACATTTATTGAGAATAAAATAAAATAAAAATATATATATATTATTTTCTGTTTGACTTCATTTCGATTCTTTGCTTAACCAAAGCAACACATTTAATTATTTTTTTATAAATTAATACACGTTTTATTTTACTTGAACCACAGAGCAAGACTTATTTTCTGCTCAGCTGCGAAGGATTTCTTCATGTTCCTCTTCGCCCTCAGGGCCTGAACCATCAGGAGCTGTTTGTCATTTCACCTCCACAGATTCTCATTCCTGCTTTTATAGATTTATTTAAAAAAAAAACACACACAATAATTCGTTTTCATGAGCTTCTTTTATTCTTTTAAAAAAAAATTACACAAATGTGAAGCATTTCTGACAAGGAGACGTGAAATCAACTGGAACAGAAACTCAAAGCTCCATTATTATTATTATTATTATTATTATTATTATTATTATTATTTTATTATTTTTGCAGCTTTTTGTGTCTGAAATTTATTTTTTATTTAATGTTCAAAGATAAATGATCAGATTCTTTCTGATTTGTGTTCGTCTTGGTTCTGACAGACGATTGAAGACACCAACGGGATGAACATCCTGGATCAATCTGTAATCAAGAAAGGTACACACACACACACACACACACACACACACACACACACACACACACACACACAGATTTATTTATGTAAAGGAGCTCGTTATAAAATATGAACCATGACAAGATGTTATCCTGTAAAGCGTTTACTCCGGTAGTTTTCCAGATTTATTGATATTGTGGAATGCGGGTCTGCACTCAATGTAAACAAACAAAATCCAAGCACAAAAATAGAAAATGCAACATTTTGAAGCAAACTGTTCTTTCATGATGAGGTGAACAAGCACGTGCTGCATGGGATTTTAATTTTTTTTTTACTTTATGATTATGATTATTATTATTAATTATTTTACAATGGAGTATGCGTCACAGGACTAATGACGCAGGATTCACCCACAATGCATCTGGGTCCTGACCCTGGTTTTGGGGGGGGGGGGGGGGTGCAGAAGTTGGAGCAGCATTATCCACCCCCGGTCCACTGCCTGACGGGCCGGCGCGTGACGGTGCGCGCGGGTTTAGTTCCGGGACGTTGAGTGACAGCTCCCCGCGGGGCATTTAAGCCGCTGATGTAATAAATGGCAGCTCACAGAGAGAGCGCGTGCGTGAGCTCGTTTAGAGCTAATCTGCGGTGTTATCCCCAGTGGAGCCATCAAAATAAATAAATAAATAAATAAATAAATAAAATAGAGCCCCTCGCGCCGGCCGTGCACCATTAGCACGCGCATTAACGCGCGGGATGGAGGTTCCAGTGCTCCTGAACACCGGGATGTGGTTAATGCGGTTTGAGCGCGCGAGCCAATCAAATATCGATAACGCTGTAATGAGAATGTCGCGCGACATTAAAGAACGAGCAAGCGCCCGGCGCGCATAGGGACCGCCCTGTGCGCGCGCGTGGCGTCAAAGCGCGGAGGGTCAGTGTCTGCTGCGCATGCGCCAACGTGTGTGTGTGTGTGTGTGTGTGTGTGTGTGTGTGTCGTTTCAGTGCCCATGCCGCCCAAGAACGTGCACGGCTCGCTGATGCTCGGGAAGGACGGGCTGATCGGCGGAGTGAGCGTCAACATCAACGAGGTGTTCTGTTCGGTACCGGGCCGCCTGTCGCTGCTCAGCTCCACCTCCAAGTACAAGGTGACGGTGGGGGAGGTGCAGAGGAGGCTGTCCCCCCCCGAGTGCCTCAACGCCTCCCTGCTAGGAGGCGTGCTGAGAAGGTGAGGAGGCGCCACGCGCGGCCACGTGGCTCTCTGACCAGTCAGGAGCAGTCCTCCATCCATCCATCCATCCATCCATCTATTCACCCATCCATCCATCCATTCATCCATCTATCCATCCATGCATCCATTCATCCATCCATCCATCCATTCACCCATCCATCTATCCATCCATCTATCCATCCATCCATGCATCCATCTATCCATCCATCAATCCATTCACCCATACATCCATCATTCATCCATCCATCTATCTATCTATCCATCCATTCATCTATCTATATCCATCCATGCATCCATCTATCCATCCATCCATCTATCCATTCACCCATCCATCCATCATCCATCTATCCATCCATCATCCATCCATCCATCCATCCATCCATCCATCCATCCATCTATCCATCCATGAATCCATTCATCCATCCATCTATCTATCCATCCATTCATCCATCTATCCATCCATGCATCCATCCATCCATCCATCCATCCATTCATCCATCTATCCATCATGCATCCATTCATCCATCCATCCATCTATCCATTCACCCATCCATCCATCATCTATCTATCCATCCATTCATCCATCCATCCATCTATCCATCCATCTATCCATCCATTCAACCATCAATCCATCCATCCATCCATCCATCCACCATCTATCTGTCCATCCATCCATCCACCTGTCCATCCATCCATGCATCATCCATGCATCCATCTGTTCATTTGTCCATCTATCCCCATCCATCCATTATTCCATCTGTCCATCCATCCATCCATCTGTCCATCCATCCATCCATCTGTTCATCCATCCATCCATCCATGCATCATCCTTGCATCCATCCATCCATCCATCCATCCATCCATCCATCCATCCATCCATGCATCATTCATCCATGCATCATCCATCCATGCATCATCTATCCATCCATCCATCCATCCATCCATCAGTTTTACCTGTCTCCAGCAGTCACTGTGTGAGAGGCAGGGGACACCCTGGACAGATCTTTAGTCCATCAAGACAAACAAGACACAGCCATTCATTGTCTCTCACTCATGGACAACTTGTTTCCAGTGAACCTGTGCATGCTTTTGGTTTGAGGGAGGAAACCTGAGAAAACTCCCACCTGGACAGGGAGAACATGTAACCTTCACGGCTCCAGGCTGGGAAGCAGCTCGTCATTGTTTGAGTAACATTCAAAAACAAAAATCTGAATTTATTATCAGCTATAATTCTGGAGACGAATCATCTTCACATAGCACTTTAGTATCCCTAAATAAAACTTTTATTTCATTACTGTTTGCATGTTCTTTTGTTTTTTTCTACTCTGGACTGTATTTTTATCTGTTAGCTGCCGAGAACTTTCTAAATTTGTACTCGCTTTAGAATTTTTGGACTAATTTGCACATTTTTATCTTATCTTTGAATCTGACTTGTGGAAAAGTCCAACGTCCTCCCCAGTTCACTGCATGTCTTAATTATTTCTGCACAAGTGGCACATAAGAAACCCAGAACCTTAAAATAATAAATGTTTTTTCTTCTTCTGCAGAGCCAAGTCTAAAAACGGAGGGAAATGTCTGCGAGAAAAACTGGAGAAGATCGGGTTGAATCTTCCTGCTGGGAGGCGCAAAGCTGCAAACGTCACGTTACTAACATCTCTTGTAGAAGGTGACTCATCCATAATTCTTCACATTTTAACTCGTTTCCCTGGGGGATCAGTAAAATATCGTTCTGTTTCTCTTCTGTTTCATGTTTTCCCTTTTTACGTTTCTGAAAAACACATTTTCCTTTGACGCATCAGTGATAGCACAAATATTATAAAAGAAATAAAGGAAAAAAACTTGACTTTATTTGAGGTATTCTATATTTATATTTACTTTAGATACAATTAATACAAGATACACATTGTCATATACAGTGGAAACAGGTGGAATTCTTATTTTGCTTGCTCCCTTTAAAAAAAAAACACCAAAAAATAAATAAAATAACAAAATAAATACACTTAGCATGACAAAAAGTCAAAAATAAAATAAAATAAATATGCAAGTTTCAGGATATATCACCAAAATCAAGGTTGTGTGTGCATAAAATTGTTTAATGTCAGCAAAAAGTACATTTTAAATAAGTCATTATTAAACAGATAAATGTGCACCAAATATTAATAAAATATGATGCATATATTGTGTTTTTAGTGAAACCTTTTCTTTTTAAATCTGCTCTCCTTATTATCAAAATCTAAAGCAACAAAAATAAGTTTTATTGCGTAAAAGAAATGGGAAAACATGAACTGAAACACTGTGCGCTTTTATTTTGTTAACAAAACAAATCAAAACGGACACGTTTTACTTTTCGAGCCCAATCATTTTTGCAACAGTTGGTGTCAAACAAACAGTTGGGCTCATAGCTCGTGCACGCCGAGTTCCTGAGTGTGTGAATGTTCTTGCCCTCAGGTGAGGCGGTCCACTTGGCCCGAGACTTCGGCTACATCTGTGAGACGGAGTTTCCCACCAAAGCTGTGAGCGAGTACCTGAACCGGCAACACGCCGACCCCAACGAGCTGCACACACGGAAAAACATGCTGCTGGCCACAAAGTGAGTCGCTCCCTCGTTCTTCTATTCATAGAGAAGGAGACGAAACTCCCCCTTAGGCTTGAGTGAAGTAATTAAACTAAAAAAAATGGAATTGTATTAGTATATATGTTTAATTAGAGTTCTGTGAACTAAAAAAAAAAAAAAAAAGCAGTGACACTTTAAGAGACGAGAACAAAACTGAAGCATTTAATGCTCGTTCGGGCTCTTTTGCCAACACGGCGTTTAATCAGTTGCAGTTATTTTAAATTAATCCCACCTTCGTTGCTGCACAGGGACCCCGTGGACCCCCCCCCCCCCCCAACCCCCGAGGGCGCAGCTCCTTTAGAGCCTCCCGGGTTGGATTTTATTCCCAGTCTGTGAACACGACGGTGACATTTGGATTTTTTTTTTTTTTAATAAAAACCCGTTTAACTCTGTGCGAACTCAACCTTTAATGACGGTTTTAAAACTACGGCAGTAAAATTCTGGAAAGACTTTATTACTCAGATCATGGCTGAAGAAATAAAAAAATACATTTAGATGTTTTTTTTAATTATCTTAAAATAACGTCTGGACTACAACGAGAGCTGTAAGTAGAACTTTGCTTCGGGACACAAATATACACATATTTTTTAGCATTTTGTATCATAAAAATTCATCTTTATGGTTGTTAAACTGTGGAATAAACCACAATTTATTTCGTTTTTAATGGAGATTTGGAGACAACTAGTTCGAATCAGTGAAATTTTCATAATCAACCAAATCTTTCTCTTCTAATTAATAACGTCGTCCGTTGGTTCATTTCAAATAACGAAGATCTCGTCAGGAAAATGACATTTTTAGCATAAACTGTGCTGTCTGCTGCGTGTGCGCATTTTTGTTTCAGCTTACGTCAGTGGTGTATAGTCTACATTTTTGTACTAATGTGATTGTCAATTTATTTTGATTTTTAAGCCTATTGAACATTTCCAAATTTCTCTGATGCTTATGTTTGAATAAATGAACAACAAACTTTAGCTTTGTATTAAAAACGTTATAGAATTTATAAAACAGTATCAAAGCAAAGCGCTGCTCACAGATTGTTGGAAACGTTTAACTACCATTTAACATATCAATCAGAGTCAGAGTCAGAGTCTTTATTGTCATTTGCACCACATGTGGTACATGTGATGAAACGAAATTATGTACAC
>JAVCKU010000065.1:3801584-3811992 GCA_032273985.1 Hypsolebias coamazonicus | reverse complement strand
ACAGATGTGACTTGGTGCAATGTTATTGCCAGTTGTTCAGTGTTATTTATCAAGAGTTCAGTAATCTGACAGCTTGTGGATAATAACTGTCCTTTAGTCTTTTTGTACATGATGACAGACTCCTGTATCGTCTGTCTGAGGGTAGTAGACAAAAGAGTCCTTGTGCTGGGTGGGTGTGGTCCTTAATGATGCTGCGTGCTTTACGCAGACATCGAATGTGGTAGATGTCCTGGGTGGAGTGGAGACTGCTACCAGTGATGTCCTCTGCTGTTTGCTCCACCCTCTGTAGAGCTTTGCTCTGACTGGTGCAGTTCCTGTACCACCCTGTGATGCAGCCTGTCAGCAGGCTCTCAATGGTGCACCTACAGAAGTTTGTGAGGATGCTGGTGTTTGTACCAAACTTCTTTAATCTTCTTAGAAAGTAGAGTCTTTGTCAGGCTTTCTTGGCGACAGTGTCTGTGTTAAGTCCAGGACAGATCCTCAGTAATGTGAACGCCAAGGAACTTGAACCTGCTGACTTGCTCCACCTCAGCGTTGTTTAGGTTGGTGGTGGTTAATTCTGTGTCAAATAAGCAGGAGATCCTGAACTGTTTCAGTAGACATTTTGTTGCTTCTAGTTCCTTGTTTTCCACAGTTACTAATGGAAAATCATCTACTTCTTCTTTAAGCCAAACATCTACAAATCAGATCTCTCCTACAAGTCAATCCTCAGCACCACACCTTTTCATTGTCATTGTTTTTGGTTAGCGAGGTTAATAAATTGTTAAAAGGTCTAGATTCTAAGAAATCTGCAGGCCCTGATGACCAGATTACAGACGGACATTTATGTACCATACAGTAATGACTCATTAAAATATTTTTTTATTATTGTTTGTTGGCTTTGTATTGAATTGTGTTCACATTTGAACTTGTTTTTATGTGTCGTAATGCATTGTAAAGTAGACTCCCTGATATTAGCTGGCTATTGCAGTTGTGGTATTGTTTATTAGTTGTAAATAATTTTACCACATTTTTTCCCCCATTACTCAAATTCATAACACTCTTAATTTAGCTATTGTCATCTAAATTGTGTATGGGCATGTAATGCAGCAGAGCTTCAACTGATCAAATATATATTTTTGGCATGCACTTTTTGTCTGCAAGGTGTTTCACTTATTTGCAGTACAGTATTAATATTGCGTACCTTAATATTTGCAGTGACAGTAAATTTTCAATATATTGTGCAGCTGTAAAGCTTTATCTTTCTCTGCCAGTGTCATTTAAAAAAAATTTTTTTTTATGTTTTCCCAGCTTTTCTCCTCCGGTATTTTTTGTAGCAACACACCACAGTTTGATGACTTGTTTGGTTTTTCCGTTCAAGACGTGAAGGTGGAGGTGAGCCGAGGACGCAAACTGGTAAGTACAGTAGTTCTAAAATTGTCAGATCTACAGAAACCTAATCAATGTGCTGGACTTACCTTAATTTTTGTTTCTCGTTTGTTGGTTTTAGGTTTGTCCTTGGTGTAAGAAAAGAGGCGGCACCTCTGGGTGTGAACTGAGACGCTGTAAGAAGTCTTTCCATTACCCTTGTGCTATTGAGGAGGGAGCCAGAACTTTTCAAGATAAAAAAAACGAAAAATATGGGTCAGTTTGACATTTAAAAATATAGTATTCAATTCTAGGAAAATGTTTGACATTTTTTTAAAGAAGTTTTTGTGTTTTATTCATGCAGACTGTACTGTTTAAATCACAGGGAAGAAGGTAAGTGAGCACCTCCGCATGTCTCTTGTTACTTTTTATTATACAGTATATCAAAATATAATTATAGGATTTTGCCCTGTTTTACCAGAAAGTATTGATTCTGCAAAAGGGTCCAGTAAACTATCCAGGTCTTCCAAGAAGTCTAGCGAAGCCAATCCATCTAAGGTTTGAGTGTTTTCAGATTTACACTAATAACATTTTTGACACAGCCTATTTAAAAGGAAAAAATATGCTAATTATGTTAAAATTTCAGACTCTTTTGATATTACATTTATGCATAAAATTAATAAAACAAAGTAAATATGAAGCTAGACCAATTACGGGTATTTTCTGTTAAAAAAATCCAAATTAACAGATGAGTTTAGGTTTGGGCAGAATGTCACAGTCAAACAATTATATCCATTTTTTTATGAGGATTATTGTCCTGCCTGTAAGGAGACAGAGGGAAACTAGAGAAATTGCATTTCCTACAAAAATGCAATGCTTATTGCAGAAGAACTTGCTGAAAAACAGCTGAACTTAGCTAAAAAGCATTCTGAAATTTAGCTGAAATGGAAGCACAAGCCTAAATTAGCTCAAGAAATTAAAAAAAAACAGTATTTGCTGAATTAGGTTTAAATAAGCAGAACTGAGCAAATTAGTTAGGAAATTAGGTTAAAAAAAAGTGTGGAATTAGAAAAAATAGATGAAATGTAGCTGAAAAGGCAGAAAAAAGCTTAAACTACCAGATGGAAGCTGAGAGAAATGAAACGAGCTCAAAAACATGGAATTAGCTGAAAAAGCCCAAATTAGCACCAAACAGCTTAGTAGTTGCTGAAATAAATTGAACTAACAGAAATAAACTGGAAGGAGCATATGATCTGACGTTAGTATAAATTAGTTAATTAGGCATAAAGTAGCAGAAATTAGCACAAAAATTTGAATTTATCTGAAAACAGCTGAAACTAGAGAAATTACATTTCCTGCGAAAATGCAGTGTGAATGCTTATTGCTGAAGAACTTGATCAAAAACAGCCAAAATTAGCTGAAAACATGCTGGAATAGAAGAAATTGAAGAACAAGCCAAAGTTCGCAGAAGAAAGCAGAACGAACACATATTTGCTAAATTATTTAAATAGGCAGAAATGAGCACAGAAATGAGGAAATTAGCTAAAAAGGCTGAAATCAGTAAAAAAAAATAGCTAAAAAGTAGGTGAAAAGACAGAAAGAAGCTTAAACTACCAGGATGAAGTGGAAGGAGCTGAAATGAGCTATAAAAAAAAGTGGATATACATGTATACTATTATTCAACCTTTATTTATTCAGGTTAATCCCTGAGCTTTGAGGACTCATTTACAAGGATACCTATTAGTTGAAAAAGCTAACAAAACAGCTAAAAAGTAGCTGAAAGAACAGAAAAATCTGAAACGAGCAGAAAAAAGCTGAAAGGAGCTGAAATTAGCAGAAATAAGTTAATTAGGCTGAAAGTAGCAAAAATTGCAAAAACAACTAGAATTTATCCAAAAACAGCAGAAATTAGCTGAAAAGTGCTAAAATGCTCAAACAAAAGTAGCTGGAAATGTAGAACAAGCTGAAATTAGCAGAAGAAAGCAGAAAGAATATGTTTATCCAATTAGACAGGAAGAAGCAGAAACAAGCACAAAAAGGTGGCTATTATGTGAAAAAAGAAAAAGAAATGAGCAAAAAACATTTGAAAAGTAGCTAAAATTTTCTAAAAGAAGCATAAATTACCAGAAGTGTAGAGAGTACATTTTTTGCTAAACTAGGCTGATAGAAGTGTAAAGAACATAAAAATGTGGAACCTAAAATTAGCATAAAAACAGCTAATAGTAGCTGAAATAGCAGAAAAGATTAAACTTGCAGAAATATGCTGAAAGGAGCATAACAAGCTGAAATTAGAAGAAAGAATCTACAAGTAAAAGGAGCACACAACAGCTGATAAAACAGCTGAAATTAGCTGAAAAGTGCTAAAATGCTATAAAAAAGTAGCTGAAAATGTAGAACAAGCTTAAATTAGCAGAAGAAATCAGAAATAATATGTTTATTCGATTAGACTGGAAGAAGTAGAAACTAGAACAAAAAGGTGGATATTATGTGGGGGAAATATATTTTATAAAAAAAAAAAAAAAAAAAAAAAAACATTTGAAAAGTAGCTAAGATTTTCCAAAAGAAGCAGAAATTACCAGAAGTGGAGAGAGTACATTTTTGCTGAATTAGGATGAGAAAAGAGTAAATAACTAAATAAAAGTGGAACCTAAAATTAGCATAAAAATAGCGATTAGTAGCCAAAATAACAGAAAAAGCTGAAACTTGCAGAAATATGCTGAAAGGAGCATAAGCTAAAATTAGCAGAAAGAATTTAGAAGAACAACAGCAATGTTATTAGCAGAAATAATCTAAAATTAGCACAAAACAGCTGAAATTAGCTGAAAAAAAGTTTAAATTTGCAGCAGGAAGCTGAAAGAAGCTGAACCAGAACAAAATGTGAAAGGAGCTGTAAAAGGCTTAAACAGATCTAAAGAGCTGAAGGATGTAAAATGAGCTCATTTCATTTTCTTTGAGAAAACAATGGCAGAAAAGGCTAAATAATTCAAAAACGCTAAAGTTGCACCAATACCAAAAATCATAACAGAATTGTCCTAAAAAAGCTGAACGTTTTGATTTATGATTTGTTGAAATAACACAATAACTGTGGGACGAGACAGATGCCAAAAATCTTATGGAAGACAAATGGATCACAATAGCGTGAGTGCTTCATGAACATCCACACAACTGAAAAGAGCTGTTTGTTTTCTTGAAAGCGCTTTAGCTGTTCTCTGGCTCATAGAGAAACGAGCGGCCGTCCTCATTTGTTGCAGTTTGGTCAATATCTCTGTCAGAGCGCTGCTTCAGAACGACGTGGTCATGAGAATGACCTGTTGTCTCAGCGTCGGTGGGAGAAAGATCCATTAGGGACACGCGTGCGTGCGTGCGTGTGTCGTGCACACCTGTGGACATCTGCCTGCAGCCGGAGGTGATGTCCACACCTTCATTTTTCCTCAGACAATGAGTGGGATCATTTCTCCTCGCACAGACCTCTCCATCATTATTGACACAGAACTATTGATCCGAACCTCGGCCGGTAAATTACAACCTATTAGTCAAACTCTTTCCCCGCATCTGAAAAATGACGATTTAGTGAAAATATGGAGAAGTTTGGAGGATTCATAAAATAGCTTTTACTTCTGTTTGTGTTGAATGTTTTAAATTTCTTCTTGTCAGCTGAAGGCGAAGGAAGGGCGATAATGTTTTTTTTTTTTTTACCTGTTTCTGCATGCGTTTGTGTGTGTGTTAGCAAAATATTTCATGGATTTTGATTAAAACCTCGAAAGATTAAATACTGGGTTGACATCTGCTTTTAATTTCCTTTTAAAGCAACTAGTTTCAAGATGGCCGCCACTGCTAGCTGATCGTAGAAACACAAAAACAGCTGTAGCTCTACAACGAGCTAAACGTTTGGTGTGGTAGCAGCTGAGAACGTTCCACAACTTTTACCGTTTAAAACTTGGCCATTAACTAATGTCTGTTAGCAAAATATCTCATGCATCACTGAATGAATTTTAATGAAACTTTCAAAAAGTAATCAATGGATGTGCATCTGCAAATGTTAACCTTCTAGAGTCAACTCTTTTCAATATGGCCACCACAGCTAACTGATTGTAGAAAACACAAAAAAGGCTATAACACAGTCAGAGCTGCAGCTAGTGAGCCAAAATGTGGGGTGGTAGTAGCTGAGCGCTGTCTCCAACATAAAATTCAAAAGCACCCCATAGTGTGACCGCTTCACTTGAAATGTTTGCAATAACTATCTGAGTCAATCCTGTTTGTCTGTTAGCAAAATATCTCATGAACCACTGGATATATTTTAATGAACCTCTCAGGAAGGGTTCACTGGACGGACAGTTAGAGCTGAATAACTGTTGGAGTCAAATCTTTGAAAGATGTTACTCACAGCTAATCATCCTTTGTTTAGACAAAAAGCCTCTAACTCAGTGACTTTTTTAAATATTGGGCTAAACTTTGGTGTGGTAGTAGCTTCAGGCACTAATAGATGTTTTTTCATTCAACCTTTATTTATACAAGTTAGTCTCAATGAGTCACGGGGACGCATTTACAAGAAACCTGTTTTAAACAGACAAATAAAGTAAAAATGCAATTAAAATAAAGAACCACGGTGCTGTAATTCATAAAAACACAATTCCTCACATGAAGTACTCAGGAACATCAAACTTTAATACCAGGGTCCTGCTGATTGTACTCTGTGAGCTTTGGCCTTTTAAGTTGTTTCTAAGAGGGTCAAAGGTCATTGTTGCCAGTCAGGCAAAAAAACAAGTGTTTTCGCAGACAACTCTGGACAGGAAGCACACAAAACTTTAATATGTTGTAGCTGCCATCCAGCTGATGGTTCTTAAGGTGGTCAAAAGGCACTCCAGAGGTCAAAAGGTCACCAGTCAGGCCTATGTTTTGTAAAAATAAAGTTTTATTTGCAATAATTCCTCACAGGACTTATACAATATGGCACGAGACATAATGTGTTCAAGTTTAGACTAAAGTAAAATTCCATCGTTTCTGTAAAAAAAAATCCAAATCTCTGTCCCAAAAGGCAGCGGGCGACGCGTTCAAGAAGTCCGAGCTGTTTTTATTCAGCTGTTTATTTGTTTGTTTACCTGGTAAGGAGCTTTATTGTGAAAATGCAAATTAAGCTGCATGCAGCTGTGCTCCTTCCTCCAGCTGCTGCTGACACTGAATCATCGTTTGTTGAGGGGGAGCCCAGGCTTCCAGGTGAAACCCACCACGCTGAAGTTGTAGACGGCGCACCGGCCTCACTTCTTTTTTATTTTTTTATCCTCTCTCGTTTTTTTTTTTTTTTTTCCCCCTGATGTTTAGCCAGAGGCCAATTCTACAAAAGAGAAGTAATTTGGCTTATCTTATCCCAGAGACCTAGCAGCTGCTTTTTATTCTTTTTATTTTTTTATTTTTTGGCAGTGGGGGGTGGGGGGGGTGAGGTCTTTTTTTCTCATTTAGTCCAACAAAGATTGTCCTCATAGATTGACCTTCTCTGTGCCTGCAGGCCGTTGCCCTCATGCCAGTAACTAGATAACACACTCTATCAGAGATTTGAGAAAATCATTGGGAAAGCAGTGGGGCTGATAGTGGCATCAATCCTAACCTGACACCAGGCTGGGTCAACCATTTATCTCTGCACACCGCCTCTGGTCACAACAGCGGCCATCTTGCTCTGCTACATCCTTCTTTAATAACCTTGGCCGTGTCTCTTTGCAAGCTGAGAGGATAAGGAGCCGCGGCGCTATATCTGACGCCGAGCGGCGTTGTTTGCGTCTTACCCACGAAATGATCGGAAGGCGTCGACGGCGGCTCGGACCGAGAGTCTTCTCTGGCGCTAACGCACAAAAAGGGCCCAAAGATTGCAAACTCGTTAGCACGGGAGTTAATGGCGACTTCAGCGTCGTGCATTCCCCCGCGGTGTTTGTCTTAAATGCTTCTATATTGGTGCGGTGAGATGCTCCCAGAGGCCTCCTGGTGCTGAGATCGTTGTTTTTCACTTACCAACAATGAACTTATGATCGGAGCGCTGCGAGGCTCGTTAAAAACGCCCCGTAGAATCATTACAGCCCCCCGTGTGTGTGTGTGTGTGTGTGTGACGCCAATGAGGCCGGCAGAGCAGCGGCGTGTCCGAGGCTCATCTCGGCGCTCCGCGGCGCAGTCAGGATGAGTGGGGAGGTTAAATGGGGCGTCATCAATCTCAATGAAGTGCAATTATTTTCTCACTTATTAATCATTGCCGGCTAATAGCTAGTGGCGAAGCCGGGCCCGCCATTTGTCAAACATAGCAGATTTCTGTAATTTTGTTTCCCCGTTTCCCCTCCAATGTTTGTGTAGACTTTGGCAGATATCTATGGAGGGGCTGCAATAAGTCCATGCCTCCAAGTATCTATCTCCTACCTGCACTGCAGAACGAACTGAACTTCTCACTGTTGCTCGGCGTGAGTGATTCTCCCCATTTCAGAGCTGAGAGACTGTTTTATGGTCTGTGGCAGAGCAGAATGGGAAACTTTATTTGTAGGCTGCAGCACATAAAGCCTACAGATGCTTAACTAGCCCATATATTACTCCCAAGTTTTTTGTTTTGCTTCGACTTCTGCTGATTTACCGAATTAGACACGTGCGTTTGAACATTTTTCCAAATCGTATAACTGCATTTATTTGTAATTGCTAGTTTATATATTTTTTTTAAAGATGATGTGGATTTTACATGTAAAATCCAACAGGAAAAACCTTAATAAGGATTGAATCACAAGAATGAAAGTCTTGTTTTGCTGCATTTTGTGCTCATTACATTGACGTGAGTGTGTAGTCACCTCTGCACATTCAGTCAGCTGTTGCATTGCTTTTAAAGTCCCAAATAAATAAACAACCTTGGCTCATTTCAGGGGTCTGCAACCTGCGGCTCCGGGGCCGCATGTGGCTCTTTGGTCCCTCTGCGGCGGCTCTTTCAGGCTGTGAACAAAACTAAAATAAAACTGGATTTGATTTAAATTATTGCCAACAATGAAAATGGTTAGTTTGAGCAGATTCCCTGTCATTTTCAAATATGTGAAGAATAGTGCAAATACAAGGGGAAGCATGTGGACAACAATTCAGGGGTTCCCAACCCTAGTCCTTGAGGAACACCATCCTGCATATTTTAGTTGTTTCCCTGCTCCAGCACACCCATTTGTTAAAACCAGGTGTGTCGGAGCAGAGAAACAACTAAAACATGCAGGATGGTGTTCCTCAAGGACCAGGGTCGGGAACCCCTGGACTGCAACATGCTAGTAGCTTGTTAGCCACTTTAAGTCAACTTCCAGTTTCTCAGCGTGATCTTTCTCTCAAAACCACCAGATGTTTTGGAATATCTTCAAGATGAGCTGCTGAGAAGGAATATGTGAGTAACTTTGATAAGACAAAAAACAAAGTCAAAGTAAACAAAAAGTATTTATTTTTCTTTAAAAATGCACCTGGATATCCAACAATCAGGCCTAAATTTATACTGTCTTTAACTTTATGACTTAATTCTTCAACATTCAAGAGCACTCAGTGTTTTTAATTTTTATAAAATTGTTAAAAAAATTATATATTTTTTCTTTCTTTACATGAATCTGGTCTTTTATTTTGGATTAAAATGTAAAAACATCAATAAATGTTAATAATACTTAGACATTTTTAGTTTTATAATATCACACCCACTGGCTGGATTAGCTGACTCTGGAGCTCCAGCCTGAGCGCAGATGTTCCTGCAATTAAAAACTGTGAGCACCACAAACTTGTTTGAATTAAACCACAGTGACTGAGTCATATCTCTGTGTGTGTGTGTGTCCCTGCAGACACTCCACAGTGTGGAGATGTTGACTGATGTCCTGAGGGACTTCTTCTAGAAGAACGTGGAGCTCCTGGACGACCTGCAGAGCTGCTTGGCAGCAACAGTTGCACAAATAAACAACTGAGAACACATTTGTGTTTGTGCTCAGGTCCCTGAAACAAACAGAAGAACAATCTAAAGCGAGGCACATGTATCATTATTATTATGTATATGAGGCTGATGGGAGGAGCGGCTGCAGCGGAGACTAGATGAAACCAGAAACAAGAAGTGAACGATGAGCAACAGGCTGAAGAATAAAATAAAACACAAACCCTGACAAATATTATTCCAAAGCCTCAAATCATCTCTGCACTGGTCTTGTTGGGAATGTGACAAGTAATCAAACATCTGTCTTTGCACTTGACCTCATCATCCCATCGCTCAACATCCAGACTGCTCCTGCGTAGTTTATGAGGAGCTCTGGTTTTATGGAAGATCATAAAATGTCCATCAGCTTCAGAGACAAAGAGACGTTTGAGATGAAGAGAAGATTCTTTGAGACCAAACGTTTGAGTCAGTGGAAGAAAACATCGTGATATGTCAGCAAACTTCAGGTGCATGATGTCCGTCTGCAGAAGGTGCTGTCTGTCTGTCTGTCTGTCTGTCTGGAGGAGGTTCTATTTGTCAGTCTGTCTGTCTGTCTGCAGGAGGATCTGTCTGTCTGTCTGTCTGCAGGAGGTTCTGTCTATCTGTCTGTCTGTCTGTCTGCAGGAGGCTCTGTCTGTCTGTCTGTCTGCAGGAGGTTCTGTCTATCTGTCTGTCTGTCTGCAGGAGGTTCTATCTGTCAGTCTGGAGGAGGCTCTGTCTGTCTGTCTGTCTGTCTGTCTGCAGGAGGATCTGTCTGTCTGTCTGTCTGCAGGAGGTTCTGTCTATCTGTCTGCAGGAGGATCTGTCTGTCTGTCTGTCTGCAGGAGGTTCTATCTGTCTGTCTGGAGGAGGATCTGTCTGTCTGTCTGTCTGTCTGTCTGTCTGTCTGTCTGTCTGTCTGTCTGTCTGCAGGACGCTCTGTCTGTCTGTCTGTCTGCAGGAGGTTCTGTCTGTCTGTCTGCAGGAGGATCTGTCTGTCTGTCTGTCTGCAGGAGGTTCTATCTGTCTGTCTGGAGGAGGCTCTATCTGTCTGTCTGGAGGAGGATCTGTCTGTCTGTCTGTCTGTCTGTCTGTCTGTCTGTCTGTCTGCAGGACGCTCTGTCTGTCTGTCTGTCTGCAGGA
>JAVCKU010000065.1:3776085-3788910 GCA_032273985.1 Hypsolebias coamazonicus | reverse complement strand
TTGCAGAAATAAGCTGAAAGGAGCATAACAAGCAAAAATTGTCAGAAGCACAGAAATCTTGTAGTTAGCAGAAAGGAGCACAAAACAGCTGAAAGAACAGCTGAAATTAGCTGAATGTAGCTGAATATTTATTTTATTTTGCACAATGAAGCTGAAAGAAGATGAAACAGAACAAAATGTGAACAGAGCAATAAAAGGTTGTAAGCAGATCTAAAGATCTGAAGGATGTACAATGATCTCAGTTCATTTCCTAGGAGGGAAAAATGGCAGAAAAGGCTAAATATTTCAAAAAGCTAAAGTTGCACCAATACTAAAAGTCATATTGTCCTGAAAGAGCTGAACGTTTTGATTTATGATTTGTTGAAATAGCACAAAAATTGTGGAACATGAAAGATGCTGAAAAACGTATGGAACAACAATGGACCGAGTGAATGCTTCATAAACATTCACACTTTTAGCCACTTAAAACAGCTAAAATACTAGTTGGTCGCTTGTTTGCAAACATTTCAGTGAGACTGCAACGGAAAGTTTGTCTGTTTTCTCACAATTCTGTGTCTTCACTCAGTGAGACGCTACCCTTTAATGTGTGATTTTATTATTTTTATTAATTCAATTCAATTCTGTTTTTTTATAAAGCGCCTAATCACAACAAAGTTGTCTCAGGGCACTTTACATAGAAAAGCCAATAAGTAAAAGTTCTCTATCTAAGACGTGTTGAATCTTCACGTCGTCGCTGTCTCCCATCCTCCAGTCCTGTCCACGAAGTGGATAAAATAATGAAATTGTTGACGGTTTATTAAAATTCAACATCGGGTCCTACAGAGTTCAACAAGCAGCATTTTCTGCTCCTAAAACTACAATTTGTGTTTCTTTTTAATGTACGAGGCAACGCTGAGCTTTAATCTTAAACAAAAAGTAAAGAAATAAACACATGTTATAGCTGCTAATGTTTTCCGTGTGTTCCCACCTTTAAGTTCCCGGGCGACGCCCCCCCAGTGTCTCATCGGACAACTGCTACGCCATAACGCTTCTTTGTTTCGTCCACAGACGAGCTCGGCGAACTACACCTTCATCCCGTACATGGTGACGCCGCACAACAAGGCGTACAGCTGCGAGGGCAGCCTGATGAAGGGTCTGACCGAGCTGATGCAGCCCAGCTTCGAGATGCTGCTGGGGCCCATCTGCATGCCGCTGCTGGACCGCTTCGTCCAGCTTCTCAAAGTGTCCCAGGCCAACTCGCAGTGAGTGCACCGCCGAAAGCCTGCGTGTCTTTCTGATGTCTTCAAATGGAAGCAGTTAGCTTGTAGCTAAGAAGGGATGTCGATTATGTTTATGGTTCTGGTAAGAAAGGAAGAAGTAATTACATTTAGTTTGACTTTATGATATAGTTCCTAAGAAGAAATAAAGCAGCAAACGGCACCAGCTGCCATGGATAGACGTGGTGTAAAGACACATCAAACTATGAAAACAAATAGAAACAGATCGTCCTGAACTACATTAAATGTTGCAATTTTAAGGAGTTCAACCCATTCGTTTTTCTGATATAGTAATTTGTCATTCTGAAATGCGGATCCACACGCAATGTAAACAAAACACTTTTATCTGCACTTCACTCATCTAAGCGTAAACACCAACTGATGCATCTAAACTATTAGACGTCATCCCAAACAGCTCCTTCATGGCAACACCTTTGTTCAGCTGTTATCAGAATCAGCTTTATTGTCATTGCACCAAAACGCAACAAAATTACATTTCAGTACAGCCCGTCCAAACAACATACATGGGAAGACGGGGGTGCCTGAGGCTGCAGCCTCATGAGAGGTGCTGCCATTTTTCGTTAGATAAGAAAACGGCAACACGAGGGATAGGAGAAGTAAAAAAAAAAAAAAAAATCATATCTCACATTGTATCCCTAACAGGACACAGTGTGAGGTTGCAAAAAAACCTCAGCATTAAAAAAAGCAGCTTACAGGTGACACGATGAGGGAGGCCAGCGAAGGCGGTGGGTTAAGGTTCACAGGACAAAGAGCAGAAGCAGGGGAAGGAGCGGGAGGAAAAAGTGGCCACCTTCGCCGAGAGCATGAAGAGAAAAAAAGTTTTGTAGGTAAATAAACACAGATAGTAGCTAGAAGCTGCTCACAAAAATTACTCAATTTTTTTTATTTAATTTAAGAACACAAACTATTGATATGAGGGAAAATTGTACAGATGTTATCTTACCTATATGTCAATGACAATAAAATATGTTATTCCAAATAGGCCTGTCTTGATAACAAATTTTACTGGGCGATTAATTGTCCCAGAAATTATTGCGATAAGCAATAATATTGTTTGAAATTTGACAATAATTAGTAATTATCGTCAAATTTAACAAGAAATGTTGATTTATTTTGAGTGTAGTAACTTTTTGACCACCAGATGGCAGTACAAGACTGTTTGAACTGATGGATGGATAGTGAGGGAGCGAGCAGCGTATCTCTAAGAAAAATGGGAGAGAGGCCCCTTGACATGAGCTGTTTTCGGTTCTCAAAATGGCGGACGCTCTGTGTGATTTGAGCTCTTTAGCTTAGCATTTTCCACACAAAGCTTTTAATTAAAAAAAAAATCAGTAAACAAGTTCTCAGCTTCTTTTTGTAGAGAAAAACTTTTTATACGAAGGCACAGGGTTCAACTGTGAATTTTTAGAGCTTCGAAAAGACGGAGGTTTTTTTTTTCCCCCCCAAGGTCGTCATGTTAGCTTAGCTCATAGCTTAGCTTGAGGAAACACTTTGAAAATTAAAGCCAAGTTTGGAGAAAAAGAAGCTGAAGAGAGATCTATTCAGCAAACACTAACACGGAGTTCCTCCCAAAGCAATTCACCGTCACTGGTTTAAATGGTTAGTGCATGTTTCAGCGGAAAAGTTATTTCCTTATATCTTTAAACAGTATTTTAGTTGTGGGTTGACAGATAATTTTACAGTTTTATGCAAAATATTGTACAAAATGGATGATAAGGCAGGTTTTAGGATGACAACGAGGCTGTTAAGAGGGAAATGAGTCTGCACCAAGCTGAAGCAGTAATTAGGTGCTCATTCTGTTCAGCGCCTTTGATTTATCATCCAACCCTTCCTGTTTTTACTTTCTGTAATGATTTTTGCATGCATCCTTTACCTTTGACTAGTGTGGAGAGCTATTCTTTTAAAAAGCCATTTGCAGCATCTTTGTTGCTGGGGTAATGTCTTCACGCTCTCCTGTCAGCAGTTGCTGCAGCAGCTTGTTAGTTCCCTGCCAGAAATAGTGACTCAGGCAGAGAAGAGAAACGTGTAATTCACTGAAGGTTGTTTCTTGTGGAAACCAACATGCATAAAGTAATTGCAGCGTAGCACTTCAGGCATTATTTGACCTAAATCTCTTATTTCCCTGCATGAAAGAAAAGACCGCTATTTGTACAGTTTTATTAGTAATAAAATATAAAGTGCATGAATGAGTCACTCCTCTGGTTTCAAAGATAAATAAAGCTGAGGCTCAATGGCATAGAAATGAACATTTATGCAGTGATATCTAATACCGTATTACCTTTTGAAAGCCAGTTTCCAAAATAAAAGCAGAGGTTCAAGCACCAATCCCTGTGGATCTCCATGGCTAACACTGATTCATGTTTATTCACTGTTTACAAACAACTGGAAATTTTCTGATACATTTAACAAAAACAAGCCTAATTCATTTAACCCTTTATAACAAAACAGCATGACTGGTTTTATTAAATGTAGCACAGAGACTGAGCTGTACAACAGACACAAGTGATAATCTTAAATAAAACAGTTACCGAAATGAGTTTACATGACCCGACCAAATGTTTTCTCACAAAAATAACATGATAAATACAATGAACTTGAAAGCAACAAGACAGCACTATCAAAATTAGATGTTAAGACAGTTTAAAACAACAATCCCATGTGAAAAATTACCTTTTTTTTTTCACAACTTTGGGTCAAAAATGTTGCCAGACACAGTAACTTACCTAAATGTTCAATAGTTAAGCTGAGATTGCACTGATGCATGTGGTGACAAAATAAATTCCTCTTTATTTGTCTACTAAATTCTAAAAATGCAGTTTTCTTAGTCTATATTTTTATTCGCACATTTACTGGTGGTTTTCACCTTGTCGATGGGACGCATCTTTTTCTGTGTTTCCTTAGTTTTTAATTATACTAACAGAGGCCGAAGCTGCTTCCTGCATCGAGACTAACCCCTTTCACTTTGTGCAGTGGCGGGAAGACAGACACAGACAGCTCGGGACTTGAACAGTCGGAGCATTTATTGCCATTCCTACATCCTACATGTTACATTTACTGCTAGAAGTTTATTGCAGTAAATATGTGCCGCTATAGGATTTGAATTAAAAATACCACTGAAAT
Source organism: Hypsolebias coamazonicus (assembly GCA_032273985.1). Classification (NCBI taxonomy): domain Eukaryota; kingdom Metazoa; phylum Chordata; class Actinopteri; order Cyprinodontiformes; family Rivulidae; genus Hypsolebias; species Hypsolebias coamazonicus. The sequence goes on along the minus strand of JAVCKU010000065.1, from coordinate 3,784,513 downwards.
TTGAATGTTGCACGAAACCTGACATCATTTATTGGTTACATGTTCTTCAACAAGAGTTTGATTGGTCCCATTTGACTTCTCTGTTGTTCTTTCCACCACAAACTCAAATATTTCTGAACATGTCAAAGTTGGTAAGCCATCACAAGAGGTCTGCACTAAATTTAAAGTATGCTCATTTTTAAGCACAATATGAGGCAATACAAACATCTTCCATTTAAAACATCTTTGAGGCCAGATAGAATCTTTACAAAACCGTATTTGGCTCTCAGTTCTGGAGTTCGACACATTCTACAAGATGAATGTGCACAAAGTCCCACAGTGACTCTCCAAAGAATTTAAACTTTCAGGGAAGAGTGGAAGCTGTTGTAGCTGCAAACATGGGACCAGCGTCATGCGATCCGTGTTGGTGTGACGGTCAGGTGTGGCCACATACTTTAATCTAACTGGAGGTTGTTGTAGGAATAATTTAACTGCTGCAACCTTAAAGGTTGGTCTGGTTTCAAGGCTGTATCTACAGTTGTTTTTTTTTTATGGAAAGATCAAGTTAATGTGGACATTGTATTTACTCAAAATGCAAAGATTTTGTTAACTTTGTCCAAAGAAAATTTTTAAGGATTGGAGGAAACTATATATTTTTTTGTTTTCCTGGAGTGATCTAAGTTATGTAAAATAATGAAGGCACTGAGCGAATGAATTATTCTAATCATGGCAGAACTGTTCCTCGAGGAGATCTTAAAACAGTTTTAATCAGGTGCTAATTATGTTTGTGTTGGTGCAGATAAGTTTTTTTCTTAGCAGAAGGCCTCCCCTGAAACATGAAACCGGAGGTGCATTTCGGACGTCTCCTTCCAAGCAGATCATCTCTGACGTTTGTAAATGCACGTTTTCTTCTGTCCTGCAGCCAGTATTTCCGCGAGACCATTTTGAACGAGATCCGTAAAGCTCGCGAGCTTTACACCGGCATGGAGCTGTCGGCCGAACTCAGCCGAATTCAGCAGCGGCTGGACAACGTGGAGTGCCTTTCAGTGGACGTCGTCATCAACCTGCTGCTGACGTACAGAGACATCCAGGTACTTCTGCTCAGGCCCGATGTCCAAAAATCAACATGAGCTTCTTCTTTTTTTTTTTTTTTTTTTGTTTTAGACGAAACATCCAGTGGTGTTGTCCACATTTTTGTAGTGGGTATACTGTGCTTAGAAACCAAAGTACACCAGTTAGTACAGTTAAGCAAATTGAACATTTCCAAATTTCTCTGCTGCTTATATTTCATTAAATGAACAACAAACTTTGCACAACAGTGCAAATCTGATCATCAAGAGATGACTTACATTTGACAACAGTAGAGAAGACCTCTTATCTTTATCAGATGGATGTTTTTAAAATGCTGTTCTCACAAACAAACCTACGTCAATTCTTATTAGGTGAAGCACAGCCTTAAAATGACTTGTTTTAAAAAGATATCCAAATATTTTTGACATCATTACGATTATAGTGATAATTCGGATACTTTGAAGCTGAAATCTGTGGAAAGAACATACAAGTATACCGGATAAGTGACTGTAATAAGAGCAGCATACCAATAGATTGTTACAGAAGCATTTAATGTATCAATGACACGTGCCCAATGATATTGGATGGGTATACTGAAATTGTAGGCTTTTCTATTGGGTATACTCCATATGCCCCCGTATCACGAGGCTACACCACCGGAAAAATCTGTCTGTGAAACTGATTTTTTTTCCTGTTACCTCTAGAATTACAAAAAATATAGATATAATTTGTGGAAAACTACAATGTGTTGTCTCTACACCTCATCTTTATGTTGTGGATATTTTGGACTGTCGTTACGTATTTAAATGCTATGTGAAAGACTCCTTTCACTACTTTACAACATTGTATAAGTATTATTTTGTCCAACCTGTTAAAATATCTCGGCACCTTCAGAAAGGAAAAAGCCGAGACATGCAAGCGGAATCCCAGAAACGACAAGAAATCTAGAAACGAGTACCTTTGAATGGTGGAACGTTGTTTCCGCCTGCCTCAGTAGTGGTATTGCAACGTTTAACCACTTAGTTTTTGGTATTGTAGATGTATGAATAGAGACAATCCTTGAGTATGTGTGAAAATCCCAGTAGCTCATCAGTTTCTGAAATCCTCAGACCAAGCCAACAACCACGCCACGTTTAAAACCACTTAAATCCTCTTTCTTGTCCATTCTGAAGCTCAGTTTGAACTCTACCTAGTTGTCTTTACCACGTCTAGATGCTTAAATGCAATGCAGCCATATGACTGACTAATTAATTATTGGTGTTAACAAGTAACTGAACAGGTGGACCTAATAAAGCACTGAATGGACATCAAGTATTCTTTTAAATGGCGTGTATTTAAATGGGAGTAGTTTCAGAAGGCCAACACCTGAAGACAAAACTCTGACATGCTTTGAACATTATGAGTAAAACCTTTTTCTCCAGCCATCCTTTGTAAAATGCAGGGCTTGAAAAGAAACAGTCATGCTCGTATTTTGTTTTATAATCAGAACGGTCCTGCGCTTCTTGGAGTTTAATGTGACTCAAAGTAGAAGTCCCGTTTTGTTTATCAGTCAACAACAAAACGTCTTGTTTCTGCCGCAGAACTAAAAGGGGGGATTGAACTCCACCCATCCGTGCATGTTCTTAGCACGATAACTTGACAAATAAACAAGTTACCAGCCTGCATTTTGGTATGTGGCTACATCTAGGTGTAAGAAAGTGCCCTTTCAGAAATTGGGAAAACCAGGTCAAAATCCAAGATGGTGGCCACAATAGATATTTATTTATATGTGTAAGCTTTGTTAGCTGGATAATGGGAGAAAAAGCAAAAGGCCAACTTCCTTTTTGGTGCGTGACCATCTTGGCCATGCATCAAAAATCCAAGATGGCCGCCGCCATCTTGGATTTTGTAAACAAACATGTTTGCATCTTGATATTGTATATGTACACCAGCCACCCCTGTCATTTGAGGAAATTATGCATTCTAATGTTTATATTGCTTTAAAATATAGTTTCCTCGAATGATGGCAGCCGAAGGTTAAGCTATGGTTGCCAAGGCTACCATCGGCCACTGCTTCGCTCCCTCCACTCACCAGGACTATGTGCCTCAGGACTATGTGCCTCCTTGTACAAGACAAAAAAACTACCTCTTTTCTTCTACACGGTGTAACTTCTACCCCCTTGAATATCGTGCAAACACAACGCCGACGCTGAAACGAGCTGCATCAGTCCGACACCTTCATCACATCAGCGGATCCTGTTTTTCCTCCAACCTGAGTCCTTTCAGACCACCTGCAGCGAGCAGAGACTTAAATCTTCCTACTTAATGTTTGCTTTGTAGTGGCGCTTGTTGTCCAGGTCCTCATGCTCACCGAGGGCCGTGCACAGCTGTATGAATCATTCATTTCCACAACAAGCATGGAGCATGAGCTGAATTATTCAACAAGCTGTGGGTATGCTGACTGTGTAGGCAAGTAGGAGGAACAAAAACATGGAGAAGAGCCCACTCACTTATAATAAAGAGGGTTGCGTCTCAGGATGAAGGTGCAGAAAGGAGCTCATAAATGGATCAGATTTAGTCTGTTTGGGAAACATTCGTGCAGAAACGCCTCTGTCTATTAATTGTTACGCTAACAAAGCAGCTGCAGCAGGATGCTCATACTTTGTTCTTTCGTTACCATTCAGGACTACGAGTCCATCGTGAAGCTGGTTGAGACTCTGGAGAAGCTCCCAACGTTTGACCCCATGGCTCACCCGCATGTCAAGTTCCACTACGCCTTTGCACTGAACCGGTGAGATGGAACGCACACAAGACACAGCGACGCACATTAACACCTGCAGAGACAGAAGTATTTAATCTGACAGATGATACATTTGAGCACCAGCTGGAAAGCTCTGGTTTGTTCTGTAGGAGACGCTGATTTGTTGTCATGTCGCCTTTACAGGCAGTGGGCCATCATGTAATACCCTTGTTGGTCTGTTAGCAAAATATCCCATGACCCAGTAGACAGATTTTCTTGCAATTTTTAAAAAGTAAACATCGACTCTACATTTACAACTCGTTACCTTTTGAAATCGACATATTCAAGATGGCCACCACAGGTAATCGACTTTCCCAAACACAAAAATAGCTACGACTCTGTCATTTCAGCTAACCTTTGGTGTGGTAGTAGCTGAGAGTCACCCCTAACACATACTCTTAATGTGGCTGGGGCATGCATATCCTATAAATACAGAAGTGGAAGAAAACGTATTAATATTTCATAAATTTGGAGTAATACACATGATTTTCAGGTGCACTTTGGTGCAAAGTGAAACAGGAAGTGACATCAAGGGGGAGCTCTTAAAAAAAGGGGAACTCCCTGCTCTTTGTTTACTGAAATAATCTAACGCATCAGATTCTTCTGTTGTCAGCCATTGTTTTCATGCAGGTGTTCCCATTTGTCATCACTTCCTGTTACTGCTCATGCAAATAACTCGACAACCGTTCATCTCAGCGACATGGATTTTTTTATTTTTATTTTTTTGCAATACATTATTGTTATCTTTCCAAAAATGCATTCATATTTATTACGAAATTTTAATGTCACAGGCACTTTTAATACTAACAGATCATGCAAGTTTTTGTTCAAAATTTCAGGATGCAAGACAGTGGATGATTAACCTTTTTAAATTCATTCATAAAGAGCATTCATAAATAAATAGCATAACATAAATAACATTCATTAATAAGTAACATAACATAAATAGCATTCATTAATAAATAACATAACATAACATTCATTAATAAATAACATAACATAAATAACATTCATTAATAAAGATAACATAAATAGCATTCATTAATAAATAACATAACATAAATAACATTCATTGAAAAATTACATACCATAAATTAATAAATTACATAACATAAATAACATTCATAAATAAATAACATAACATAAATAAAATTCACTGAAACATTACATACCATAAATTAATAAATTACATAACATAAATAACATTCATTAATAACTAACATAACATAAATAACATTCACTGAAACATTACATACCATAAATTAATAAATTACATAACATAAATAACATTCATTAATAAATAACATAACATAAATAACATTCATTAATAAATAACATAACATAAATAACATTCATTAATGAATAACATAACATAAATAACATTCATTAATAAACATAACATAAATAACATTCATTAATAAACATAACATAAATAACATTCATTGAAAAATTACATAACATAAATTAATAAATTACATAACATAAATAACATTCATAAATAAATAGCATAACATAAATAACATTCATTGAAAAATTACATACCATAAATTAATAAATTACATAACATAAGTAACATTCATTAATAAATAACAACATAAATAACATTAATCAATAAATAACATAACATAAATTGCATTCATGAATAAATCACATAACCTAAACAACATTCATAAATGAATGTTATGTAATTTTTACAGTTTTGGGCTTGAATAGAAAATCAGAATGATCCTTTGATCCATTTCATTGATCAGCAGCAAAATAAAAGTACACATGATACACTGTAAAACATCACACATTAAAACAAGCATAAATGTGAAAAGTTATAAATCGGTGACGATAAATATTGAGTGACGAACTACTCCGTTACTAAACTGTAAATATGGATATAATTTTTGAGTAAAATGACAATTACTTCATCATGTGTTCCTTTTATATTAAAACAATTACCCACACTGGGGCTAACTTATTCACAAAAACATTTTTTTCCTTTGTCTTTTCATTGTAACATAAATCAGGTTGTTCCATACAAAAGTAATTCATTTCTTATTTATTTGTATTTATCTTTTCAGGCAACAATATAAACTTTTATCTAATCAAATTAGAAAGAAGGATCCTAACAAAACATATTTCATATTTATTTTTTTAAATAAAACACTGGCAGACGTTCTCAGTCTGCTCCTCCAGATGCTCAGCGCAGGAGGGTTTTCACACCAGCTGTTTTTCTTGTAAACTTCCTGTGGTTTTCATGCTGCAGCCGCCTCAGTCACCAGCTGTGCTTTAATTTGGCGGCAAATGTTAAAATGTTTTTACCAAGAGGTCTTGGCATCGATTGTTGTGTCCGTTCCGGGGATATGACACCAAAACTGTTCCTGAGAGGGTTTTTTTTTTGTTGCTATTTTTTTTTTATAATTTTGTAAAAACACAAACACACACCAAAAAAAAAAAACCAACAACATTATTTATTAAAAATAAAATGCAAAACTAAATCTCCTCCCCTCCCACACCAGATCCGTCGCACATGCACAAATGTCCTAAACAGACATTGACATGTTTTCAACATATGACACACAAGGCTGCCAGGTGTCCCAAAATCTTTTAACAGAACCCTTCAGGGTATTTAATTTTTTTCCAGATGAATATGGTACATTACCTCTCTTAGCCAATGTGCATTATACAGTATATGCTGGGGGGTGTGGGTCCTTCTAATTGCATAGGACCAATGTTCTGGCCTTAAGAGAACCAAAAGCAATCACACCCTTCTCTTACTTGCTAAAGGACATATCCACTGCGACCACCCAGAACAGTGAGATGAATGGTGATGGATGTACAGTTTTTCCACATATCTCAGAGAAGCTGTCAAAAATAGATTGCCAATAGCTCCGCAGTTTGTGGACAAGTCCAGAACTTATGCAGGAGTGTAGCTCGAGTTGTTTACAATGATTACATGCGGGGTCCAGGTTGACTTTGATCTTGGACAGCTTGTCTTTGGACCAGTGCAGCCAGTGCACCACAATGAATTGAATTACAGCGTGTCTCAGACAGATTGAAGATGAATAAATGTTCTTAATGATCTTTCGCCAGATTGAGTCTGATTTGGGTTCTTCCACGTCCGTTTCCCACTTCAATTTGAGGGAGTCCTAACTGGACTCATAGCATGAACTGGGCAGAGTATAGATCTTGTTCCTAACAGTTTTTATCCTAAATAAAAAATAAAAATGGCATCATCAGACATCTCTCCCTCTTCTTTATGAGATGCGTAACAAAACCTACTGTTGGTTGAGTCTGGTCTGATTTAGTCCTAGTTCCAGGAAGAAAATCTACGTCAGTGGAGGGAAAGTTGTCCATTGTCTTACATAGGTGGAAAGAGTAGAGTGGATGGAGGAAAGGTTGGGGAGTGATTTGCGATAAGATTCACAAGACAGTGGTGAGACCAGCTATGTTGTATGTTTGGAGACAGAGACATGGGCAAAAAGACAGGAGACATTCCCAGTGACCGTTACAGGAAAACAAAACATTCCCACAACTTTTATCCTTAGCCGCCATGTTTGACTGTAGAGTCCGGGAGGCGACTGATTCCTACATTTACCTGATACAACCAGATTGAAAAGACTCCTTGGTTATTACACGTATCTGATATTCGAGACAAATGGAGGTCACAGCTTCTTTTCATTTTTAAAACTGCATGTTTAGTTTTTACAGTGAATTAAGTAATTTACCGGTGGCGTTGTCATTTGTACTTCTGAAAGTTTTGTTTAAATTTGTGTAGTTGTTCATGAGCTATTTTGCTAACAGACAGACAAGCTTGGCTTCAACAGTTAATAAGGATTTCACTCGGTTTGCTTTGTGCTGGAGATGACTGTCAGCTACTATTACACCACATTTTAGCTGTGTATCTGTAAAACTGTCCCAGTTATGCTCAGTTTATAGTCAATTATATGTAGCAGCCACATTTTTTTAACGTTCATTTCAACTTTTTCAGCCTAATTCTGAAAAAAAAAAAAAAGTGCGCTTTTAACCTCCTGATAAATTTAAGCTTCTTTTTGCTTTTTAAGCTACCTTTCAGCAGTTTTTTTGTGTGTGTGCTAATTTCAGAATTTTTCAGATAATCTTCTTTTTGTTCTCATTTCTGCTTTTCAGCCTAGTTGGGCAAATGTGTTTTTCTGCTTTCTTCAGCTAATTTAAGCTTGTTCTGCCTTTTCAGCTACATTTATAGCATATTTTAGCTAATTTCAGCTGTTTTCCGATAAATTCAAGTATTTGTGGTAAGTTCTGCTACTTTTAGCCAAATTAACTTTTTTTTTTTTTTTTGCTAATTTCAGCTCATTATCCTCCTTTCAGCTTATTTGCTAGTTTCAGCTTTTTTGTGTGTGTGGTATTTCAGCTACTATTTAGCTGTTTTATGCTAATACAGGTGGTCCCCGGTATCCGGCTGTCTTGGTAACCGGCTGTTTCGTGTATCCGGCCCCCCCCCGCCGGTGACGTCATCGGCCGAAACGGCAGTATTTCTCAGAAATTTTCAAAAACGTGACGGCCGCCATGTTGGATTTTAGTTTCGTTTTCGCTGCACCGGGAGCCGGTTCCGGTAACCGGCTTTTTCGG
>JAVCKU010000065.1:3741149-3754630 GCA_032273985.1 Hypsolebias coamazonicus | reverse complement strand
TCGGTACACACATTTATATGGTGGCAAGCAGCCATCTTGGATTTTGACATAGTAGCCCAATTTTCAAAAGGCTCCTTTGTTACACCTAGATGAAGCCACACACCAAAATGGAAACTGGTGTCTCACTTACTTTTTAAGTTGTTGCATTCACAACATTTACGGTAGGACGGAGGAGGGTATTTCCAATTCCCCCTTTTTGCTCCTCAATGGAGGACAGTAACATGGGCTAATTTTAGTCTAAAAACCTCAAAATAGAAGGCAGTGCTCATCAAGTTACTGCTTTTGAATTAAATCTGCACACAAAACAACGCTAGAAGTCAAAAGTAACTTTTACACAGTTATGTTCCAGTAATGCTTATAGTTTTTCTGTCTTCCAGGCACGTTGCAATATATGGCTCCTGAAATTATTGACAAGGGTCCGCGGGGATACGGAAAACCAGCAGACATCTGGTCCCTGGGCTGCACCATCATAGAAATGGCAACTGGTAAACCACCTTTCTATGAACTCGGAGAACCACAAGCTGCCATGTTCAAGGTGAGAGACGCTCTGCAACTTGTCCCACAAATAAAATTTTAGATGACAGATCAACTGTGCCCATGAGCAGCTGCCACTGATTATATACAAGTTAGTGCATGTAAAAACAGCAGTACAGGTGGATTGTAACTCATAGTGTTTATCGTATTGGTTTTTAGATATGACCTGAACTCCATCAAGTTTGCTTAAAAATCTTAGTAAAACATTATAAAGAATAAGGGACTGGTTTGCAGATCAGCCTGGAGAATTTAAAATCCTGTTTTAATGTAAAATAAATAAATAAATAAATACTTTAACAATAGGTTGTTGCTGGTAGTAACAACATGCAGCCAAAGTAATGTTAAAAAGTCTGCTGGCTTTGAGTCAAAGTAGAAAGACCAATGCTTAAGTTAATGCTCGTGCTGTACTTTAAAAGGTTCTCCGAGTAGTTCGAACAATAGATCTTATTTGATCAACAATTACTTCAATTATAAAAAGAAGACCATAAAAATACTGTAGGTTGTTTACATCAAGGTTCATGCTCAGTAATACAGGTTGAAAAAAAAATCCAAAAATGTTGAGTGACGTTTCGGTAAGTTTTTTTTTTTTTTTTTACAATAAAAATAAATAAATAAATAAAAAGAAGGACACACGGACATCACCATTTTATTCATCCTACAATGCATTTTAGACAGGTTGCTCTGGTGCGAGCTCCATTCAGCTTAAAAGTTATGTTTAGACATTATCTGATGTTCATCCCTTTAATTTGAACCAGAGTACGTTAACAGAGAGGAGAAATAACTAATCATTAATAGCATTAGCTCCATAGCTAATACTATATGTTAGCCATCCTTTTTCTTTCGCTTATTCGGGGTCAGGTCGCGGGGGTAGCAGCCCAAGTAGGGAGGCCCAGACTTCCATATCCCCAGCCACTTGTGTTAGTTCCAGAGCTAATATATATATATAACATTAGCTTATGAATTTATATTTAATATGGCATTAGCGCCAGAGCTAATTGTGCTAACTCCAGAACTAATAGTGTTAGCTCCATAGCTCATATTTATAGCATTAGCTTCTGACTTAATATACAGTGTATACGTACTTGTATATGGTGTTAGCCCCAGAGCTAATAGCACTAGCTCCAAAATAGCTAGCGTTAGCATCAGAGCTAATAAATGTAGCGTTAGCTTCTGAGTTAATATACAGTACAGTATATGGTTTCAGTCCCTGAACTAATAGCTCTAGCTCCAGAACTACTAGCGTTAGCTCCAAAGATAATGGCATTTGCTTTAGAGTTAATATATATGGCAAAAGCTCTAGAGCTATTCAATTTAACATCAGAAGTTGATCATGTTTGATTGTTTCAACCCATATATCGTGCAAAAAGACCAATACAATACCTTGACTCCTTGTGTTTTTAGTCTTCATTGCAACTGATGTATGTCATTGCCCCAGAATGCATTGCATCGGAAACGAATGACAATGGACCGGCAGTGTCCTTAAGTGAAAAATGTAATAAACATATACAATTTTTAAAGTAACTAGGAGTTTTCCTGTGTCACAAACAACTATAACATGTTAAGGCCAATCTGTGCAAGTGGTCGGATATTCCTTTAAGCCAACTTGCAGGCCTAAATGCCGATATTTTACAGATGTAATGCAGTAAAAAGTGTTTCATTCCTTCAAAACATAATATTTTTTCTTATTAATTAAAAAAAATCAAACAGATACATACTTGTTGTGAACCTTTTCCAGCCAAGCCCATCAACTTGTTTGTTCCAATCTCTTTTAGGAAAAAAAAATGCCTTTTAGGGTATACGTTAAGTAATTGACCAATAGTATTGAATTACAAGCAAGCTTTGGGACTGACATCAAAATTTTGAAAGTTTAGAACATTTTTGACCCACCTTTTTTTTTATTGAATATTGTATTTAAAGAGGTGGCAAAGCCCTCACCTCCTCCTTTGTGTTGGTGTTGTACAGTATTACGTTAATACGTCTGCTCAGAGCTGGATTATCCTGTCTGCCCTGCTGGCAGACAATCAGCCAGATTAATTGTAGCGAAACTGAAATGGTTCTCTGGCACTGGTCTGAAGACAAAATGAAAGCTTCTTTTCTCACGTGTTTAAAGAACGTCACTCCCAGTATTTCCTGAGGAGGTGTGACGGATTTGGGAAAAAAAAAAAAAAAAAGCTGGCTGATAATGAACTGCTGTCAATCTACTAATAAATACTGTGGTAAAAGAATTTGCAAAGCTCTGCACTGGCTGTCAAAACTCAACCCCAAGAAATAAAATAACAATTTAATAATAATTTTTAAATTAATAAAGTTATTATGGCTTCTGTTGTTTATTGCTCACAAAAATAATATAATTGCCTCTGTCTGTCTGTTAGCAAAACGTTTCATGAACCACTGGGCAGATTTTAATAAAACTTAATGATTGCATGTTTCTTTCTAACGGTTAGAGTCAAGACAAATTAAAGTGGCTGCCAAACCCATTGGGGTTCATTCACAAGCGTACAAAAATTACCGGTACTTTTTTTTGAGACACCCCTCACCCTCTCCAAAAAAGTATAAAAAAAGTTGACTTTTTTTAAACCCATTTTATTATAAGAAAAGCGAAGACACAAAACTGACGCGCTTACATGATTTTTGTAGCAACTTCCAAGAGCTAGCAGTAAAATCACAATGAGTCGCACTCAACATGTTGGTTTGAACGCTTGTGAAAATGACTGTTGCTTCTGTCAAGCATCCTACCCCCCCCCCCCCCCAACCACCTCCCACTTAAATGACAGTTCAGAGCCCACCACTGTCCCTGCTTGCTGGTGTCCGACTCCACATGCTCCTGCCTGCACATGACTGTCTGGTTAGCTGGGCGGTCACCCCAACCACTCCTTTAGTGGCAAAGATTTTTTAAGGGTAGAGGCGGAAATGTTACTCGTATGTGATATTAAGAAGCTCGTAAGCGACTGATGTGTTTAAAATTAGTGTTTATGTAATTATTTTCAGTTTACATATTCAGTGTAAGTTTTATTCATTCAAGGCTGTCAGATTTGTTTGTAACTTTAGTATTTGTATGCCTGAGAGTTATCGAATCCAAGCCAACAATTACCAGAATGCACCATAAGGGAGTTCCTGGATCCTGTTCCTGCAAGATCTAGCTCAAATGAAGCACCCTATTAAACCAATACGTTTTTGTTTTAGGGGAGAATGACCAACATTACACCATAGTTTATTGGTTCGGGTTAAGTGATGCTGCATTTAGATTTTAAAGAAAGTTATAAAATGTTTTTTTTAGTGCACCATTTTATAATAATGCATGAGCCACTGTTGTGTTTTTTCATTAATGTGTTTTATGTATAGCTCTGCGTAAGTTAAAATGGAGAATAAATGCTTCTCATCAAGTCTTTAATGACAAGAGTGCTTTTAAACAAGACTTTTTAGCGTTTTAGCCTCGAGACAGGTTGTTCACCATTTTGCTTTATGCGTGTAGTGTTTTGTGCAGCAGCCCTAACCTGTAAAATCTGCACTGCTTTAGTCATTTATTGCTTTAAACTCGTACATAATCTCAACTAAAGCTATATCAAGCCGTCACTTTATGAAAACCAAACCAGTGATCAGCTTTTGTGCGCCTGCATTGTGTTACGACCTGCAACACGATCAAGTCCAGCTGAAACTCGAAACGCCACTTTTGCACGAACATTTGTTTGAACAAAAACACGTGTGGCCTCAGGAGAGCAACCTGTACGAGCTTTTCTACGCGTCTCTTGTTTGAAACGTTGATCCTGTCTGTTTACATGGCATTTTTGACGCAGATGGAAATTTTTAGAGTTCCACTCCAGCAAATTATTGTTTGTAACCGTGTGTAGCTCATAAAGGATTGCATATAGGTTGAAGAAATGTCTGGAAAACATTACAGCACTCATGTCGAAGCTTCTAACCGTGGGATTTTCCCTTATAAAGTGATTTAATTAAAGGGCTGCAAACCTAAATAAGGTGGCAGTTTAAATATTGTTGTATTTTACAGCTTGTAGAAACCTTAAATAGAAAATTTTGGAGTTGCATAAATATTTGGACCAAGACCCTTTAATTTACAGGATACATACACAACTGTATGTTATATATACGACTTTAAAGTTGTCAAGTGATCTTTAAGAGGAGAGGATTCTCCGTGCTGATCTTGGTAAACAAAGTTTAGCTTTAGTGACAAGAACTCTCCAAAGTCTTTATTGGTATGCACGTATTTTTCCCCAAGATACTACTTGGACCTGAAAAACTGTCTACCATGATCAAACATTGATATGGAAACACTCTTTGTGTTCTTGCTGCCTGAAACTAATAGAAAAATAAACAAAAAAATGTGATCATTTAATTTTTTACCTTGAAAGAGCTGATTTAGTTTATTTCGGTGGCAGGTGGGCATGTTTAAGATCCATCCAGAAATCCCAGAGTCCATGTCGAGGGAGGCCAAAGCCTTCATCCTGCGCTGCTTTGAGCCCGACCCGGACCGGCGTGCCACCGCCTTGGACCTGCTCACCGACGAGTTCCTCACCGTCACCAGCCGCAGGAAGAAGAGCAAGAGCAGCCTCAGCAGTGAGTTCATGTCGCAAAGTTGTTGCTAAAACCACTTGACTGAGCTCATTGTGTTTTCAATGGACGTGACAATAAGGAGTTCAAACTGCTCGTGTTCTTCTCATCAAACCGCAAACCCAAGAAATTTAAATTGTTTCATGCTTTCAAGTACTTGTCCATATAAATTAAGTTCAACATTATTAGATGCTTTTTTTTTCTTGTAGAAAATACTACTTTGGTCTTTTCTATTGAAAATTTAAATCCCCATGTATACATTTTTTCAGCAGTCATAATTGCTTTCTGTACCTTTTTAATAGTAAAATTTAGATTTTCCCCTCTCTTCTACAAAGCCCCATCATCAGGGGAAAATGATCCTCCATCCTGCTTTCTATATCATCAAACATATTGTTGATCATTAAAGAGAATTATAAAGGGCTTATTATACTTCCATGTGGTATCCCGTTTTAAATGAAATATTTATTTGAACAATTTTGTCCTTTTCTCACCTGTATTTGTCTTTCTGATAGAAACTCTTTTATCCATTTAAGCATCCGACCTGTGATGCCCATTTTTTTTCCAGTTTCATTAGTAATCCCTCTCTGCACATCAAATCAGAAGCTTTAAAACAGCGGCAGCACTTCCTTTATTAATCTGAGTTCGTTTTCAAGACACAAGACTGGATCCATAGTGTTTCTTCATTTTCTAAAACCGTTTTGATGATTTGACAAATACTTTTTACTTTCTATATAGTATGTTAATCTTTCCTTTACCATTTTTTCCATAATTTTGCAAACGTTAGATGTTAATGCTCTCTGGTTTGGTATCATCCTTTTCTAGTTTTCGTGTTATGGCTTCCTTCCAGCACTCTGGTAGTTTTCCTTCCTCCCAGACTGTTATATAAAACTAAAAGAATGTCTTTTGATGACTCATAATGATGTTTTATCGTTATTAAACACATCTGATCCTTTCTTGGTGCAGATATGTCACATTTTGTACGTGCTCGATTTAATTCTGTTTTACTGAATGGCATATTTAATAAATCACTTTCACCTTCCTCTTCTAAGAACTCTCTATTCTCTATGATGGTTTTCTCTCTTCCTCTTTTTTCCTTCGTCGTTAATGTTGTTTGAACTATGAATTTTAGTAAAAGCTTTTGCCATCATTTCTACTTTTTTCTTATGTTTATCAGCCATTACTTCTTCATCATGCAAAACTGTATGTCCATACTCTTGTCATGCTAAAAGCAGTTAAAATAATCTGGACTTGAAACTTTTCATGAATCAGTGGAGTAGGAATTGTTTTTAATGTGTGTAAATGGCAACAAATGGGCTTGATAGATGGTTTTGTTTGATAGAATGTCAACTTAGATGCTAGTTTAGATAAGAAGATTGATCAAATCTATATTTTAGAGGTGATTAAGAATCTACCACAAGCAGCCGGTTCGCTTTAAATAAATAATGGCAACATGCAAAGCATCCCATAAAATGCGTTAGGAGCAAAGAATATTGTTTTCAGTTATTTTGCGATTTTCATTTGTAAAAAAAAAAAAAAAGTGAATGAAAAGAATTGGGTCCCAAAAAAATTTAAAACAAAGTTTTACTCTAATTAACTCTCAAATGTCCTTTAACTTTAAGACAATAACTGTTTGTCAGGGGGAATCCACCATCTTACATAACTACTGAAAAATACTGTTTATTAAAAGCCACAAGTTGTTTAGCGGTCCTACCAGCTAGCATCATCAAGACACTTATTCATATAATAATGATTCATTAACCAGTTTAATGATACGCAGAGAGCTAAGGACATTTAATCCTAAAATATCCGTATGGGGCAAATTAATCACTTATTGTAATTTCCGGACTTTTAAGCGCACCTGAATATAAGCCGCACCCACTAAATAAAAATAAATTGTACATATTTAGGCCGCGGGTGTCCACAATGTAACATGAGATATTTACACAGAAAGATTTTTTTTTTTACTTTTAATTAAATACGTACCGGTAACGTAAACAAATACGTACAGTAAATTATTATTTTTTTGTTTGTTTTTTGCTCAACAGTGCCTGTAACATGGCAGGTAAAAAATAAAAAATAAAAAAAACATCAGCCCACCAGGAATTCATTGATGGTCATCTTCACTCGTAACCTGGGAGTGCCACATTTATGCACGATTCACATTTAGTTTGAGTGGCTGCAAATACTTTATTGTGTTCGCAACACACCGTGACCTGTTTGGTAATTTCATTGGTCAGATTTTTATTTTATTTTATTTACATTTATTTATACAGGTAGTCTCGTTGAGTCACGAGGACCCACCCTCAAATAGAAACGTGTATTGGGCAGCTATGTGAGCGCCCGAGTGCGACGAGGCTAAATGTTTTGGCAGCATGAAGCTCGTTAGTCCGTCAAAAATAAAATAAAATAAAATAATCCATAAATTAGTCACGGCATTGTATAAGCCGCAGTGTTCAAAGCCTGTGAGGGGGAAAAAAAAAAAAAGGCAGCTTATAGTCCAGAAATTACGGTAATCTGAAGATTGTAGCTCAATTTGTGGATTGTTGTTTCATCCATCTTGGTTTATTTTTTGAAAACACATCCTTCTTTCCTTTTTCTCAACACTCTTCTCATGGGGTTTACCCACAGCAGCAACTCAGTCATGCTGCGTCACCAGTGGATCAGATTAGAAAACAGTTTGTTATCCTGCCGATCACACGTCTAATCATGTTCTGTTTGTTCTGAATAAACTGCTGACGCTCGTTTTTCTCCTTTCTGCCCCCGTGTAGCTCCGTCCTCCGGATCAGGTGAGTTGATGTAGCATTTAGCACACACATATTTTCAAACTTACTGATATTTACCACTAGTTGGTCTGCTTTTCCAACCACGTGTCTGATTTATGAAACGCCTGCCTGCTTTGCTGCGTCTTTCAATCGCAGTTTACATTTTTTTACTCCTGAACTTTCCATGTTTGCCTCTCTTTTCACGCACTTTAAACAGATGTTCAACATGGAAACATATCAAGATGCTTGAAAGTGTTTAGGATCTGCTTCGTAATCCCTTAGAGTATTAAAACGTCCCCCTGAAGGCTTTAACGAGAAACATGGCCTCCCTTTGATTTGGCCAGAATCTGCCTGTGGTGCAGAAAATCCTTCACGGATAAAAGCTAGAGTAAGATCACGTGTTGTCTTCGTCAGAGTACCTCCGCAGCATCTCCCTGCCGGTGCCGGTGGTGGTGGAGGACACCAGCAGCAGCAGCGAGTACGGCTCCGTCTCCCCGGACAACGACCTCAACGCCAACCCCTTCATCTTCAAGCCCAGCGGCAAGTGCTACAGCGAGCGGGACGTCAAGGGGCCGAGGTCCCTCTTCCTCAGGTAGGACAAGAGGAAGTGAAAAACAAACGAGTCACTTTAATGTCCATGAAGCATTCACACTATTGGGATCCATTTTTCTTCCGTACGTTTTTCAGTGCGATTCTCGTCCCGCAGTTTTTAAGCTATTTCAACAAATCATATATGAAAACGTTCAGCTCTTTCGCCTTACAACTTTTGGTATTGGTGCAACTTTAGCTTTTTTGAAATATTTAGCCTTTTCTGCAACCTTTTTCCTCATAGTTAATTAACTGAGCTCATTTTACATCCTTCAAATCTTTAGATGTGTTTACAACCTTTCACTCCTCCTTTCATATTTTGTTCTGCTTCAGCTTCTTTCAGCTTCCTTGTGCAAATTTTTAACTTTCTTCATCTGCTTTCAGCTAATTTCAGCAGTTTTCAGAGAATTTCCACTTTTATTTATGCTTCTTTCAGCCTAATAAATTTTTTCAATTAATTTCAGCTTGTGCTCTTTTCCGCTTATTTCTGCTAGTGTCAGTTTTTTCAGCTACTATTTTAGCTGTTTTATGCTAATTTGAGCCTTTTCAGCTAATTCCACATTTTTTGCACTCATTTCAACTTTTTTAGCCTAATTCAACAAAAATGTGCTCGCTCTCCACTTCCTTCTTGTAATTTCAGTTTCTTTCTGCTTTTTAGCTACTTTTCAGCTAATTTCGGCTGTTTTCAGATAATTGCCACTTTTTTTTGCTCATTTCTGCTTCTTTCAGCATACAAGTTCATTTATTTATTTATTTATTTTTTTTGGCTTTCTTCTGCTAATTTAAGCTTGTTCTACCATTTCAGCTATGCTTTTTTAGCATCCTTAGCTCATTTCAGCTGTTTTCAGATAAATTGAAGTTTTTCATGGTGGTAATTTTGGCTACATTCAGCCTAGTTAACTTATTTCTGTTTATTTCAGGTTGTTATGCTCCTTTCAGCATTTTTCTGCTATTTCAGCTACTGTTTAGCTGTTTTTGTGCTAAATTTAGCCTTTTCAGCTTATTCCACATTTTTAGCTCGTTTCAGCTCCTTTAGTTTAAGCTTCTTCCTGCCTTTTCAGTTTTTTTTTTTTGCCAATTTCAGCTTTTTTTTAGCTAATTTCCCTAATCTTTGTGCAAATTTCTTCTTATTTAAACTTAATTCAGCAAATATTATTTAAACTTAATTCAGCAAATATGTGTTCTTTCTGCTTTCTTGTGCTTGTTTTTCCATTTCAGCTATAACCTCAAAGCTGCAGCTGTTGTCTGTACAACAGTTTGTCCACTCCTCAAATTAAATCTATTTTACTATCAAAACAATGTGAAGTTTAAAATGTGCTTTGCTGCCATTTTATTTGGATTGAACCTTTTGAACTTTTAAAGTTTTCAGGGTTATTGTTGTATTATTATTGGCAAACTACTCAAAAGTCTGACAGAAACAGTTCATCTCACAAAACCAGAAAAAAATTGTTGTTTTTTTTAGTTTTAGAACTGTGTCTTTATTCAAGGCCATTATCTTCGTGATTTTAAAAATAAATAGTTAGAAGGGCCTTCAGCTCAAAGCTTCAGCCTTTGAGCACTTCAGCACTGAACTATTCCTCATTTAATCAAACAGCAGATCTCACCTGGCAACATGAGAAATAAACTTTTAAATAAGTCCAAAGTTCTTGAATATTTGTGTCTTCTCAGCATCCCAGTGGAGAACTTCGAGGACCACAGTGCTCCTCCGTCTCCCGATGAGAAGGACGCGGGCTTCTTTATGCTTCGTAAGGACAGCGAGAGGCGAGCCACCCTGCACCAAATCCTGACCGAGGACCGGGAGAAGGTTGTAGCCAACCTGATGGAGGCCCTCACACAGGTCGGTGAAGGAAGACATCACCAAACGGTGGTTGGGTGTAGTCAGCACTTCTGTCACGTAGAAACCCACATCTCTGTCGTCGTGTTTGATCCCCAGGGCTCTGAGGAGATCAAGCTAAAACCTCAGCACATCTCCACCCTCGTGATGAGCCTGGCGGACTTTGTGCGCATGGCGGACAGGAAGATCATCGCCAGCACCCTGTCTCAACTCAAGCTGGAGCTGGACTTTGACAGCACCGCCATCAGCCAGCTGCAGGTCGTGCTGTTCAGCTTCCAGGACGCTGTGAGTGTCAGCAAAATATTGACCATCAGGCTGACACCGAAACCAACATGTGCTTGTGAAACAGGATCACCGTTTATTTATTTATTTGTTCAATTAAAATAAAACAAATTCATAAAAATAAAAAAAACATTGAATGAGAAGGGCGCAGAAAGAAGAAGAAAATTCTTATAATATCTGCCCCTTATTAAAAAATGTATATATAGAATAACAACAAACAACTTAGGATTGCACAATCTCCAAAGTAAAAACAAAAGCATCAGGCATCCTTCACATGGTATTATACTTTCCCAACAATTTTAACTTAATCATCTTTTTAAACATATAAAACGTTTTGGAAATATTTATGGCGATATCAAGTCAACGCCACAATCGTGTTCCCTGAACGCAGCATTCAGACTGGTTCTAAATGGAGGTTTTACAAACATTTCCATTCCCTTGAGGTTATAATGACTCTCTTTAAACAAATTTTAATTGAATATTTGGGAGTAATATTTTTATGTGCTTTATACATGACTTGTGAAATACTATGTTCAACCAAATCATCAAATTTTAATAATTTCAACTGATGAAATAATATATTTGTTGGGTGACAATAGCACTTCATAGTAATAATTCTTATAGTTCTTTTTATTTTTTTATTTTGTAAAATGAAAACAGGGTTTGTAATTGTTTTAAATGCTTTTCCCCAAACTTCAATACAACAGATTAAATATTGAACAATCATTACATTATACAATACTGTATATGCAAATCTTTGTCATTCAGAAAACTATTTTACTTTTTACAGTAATGCAATTGATTTAGCTATTTTTATTATCAATTTACATGAGATTTCCATGACAGCTTCTCATCAAAAACGACGCCCAAAGATGTTATTTCATTAACTCTAAGAATTTCACTACTGACAATTTTAAATGTGACTGTGATCATTTTCTTTCTAGTACTAAATATCGTGGTTTGTTTTTCCCAAATTTAATTATTACGTTGGAACCAGGTTTGTATTTTTACAAATTCTGCCAGTATCATCTCTAACATCCATTCAATATCGTCACCCGAACAAAAAATTGTATCATCTGCAAATAAAACACACTTCAAAAGCCCCGACACATCAACCAGATCATTCACACACACACAAAATAAACAACTTTGCTCCCAACACAGAGCCCTGAGGAACTCCACATCCGTTAACACGAAATTCAGATCGTATATCGTTTACCTGTACAAACTGTCTCCTGTTATTCAAATAACTTGATATCCACTGTAGTGCTCATCCTCTAATGCCATAGGGAGAATGTTGAATCACACCGTAGCAGTTCTGTTTCTCTTTATTCTTGATATTTTGACACATGGCTACATCTGCATGCTTATTATTTTAACCAATCAAATGTCAGAATGACTTATTGTGTGTACTGTTCACACTTTTCAAAATATTTAACTTAATGTGCCTAAAATAAATAGAAATACACTGAGATCTTTCAGTTCCTTCAACAATGTTGTTTGCTTTGAAACACGTTATTTTTGTCTTCTTTTGCTAATTATAGCTTTTAGTTGGACTTTTGCTCATTTAAGCTCCTGTTTTGCTACGTTCAGTTTTAAACAAGCAGTTTGCTACTTTTGTCTTTTTTAATTGCATTTTGCAGTTTTACCTTGAAGTTGGTGTTTTTCTAGCGTTCTGTTTCAATGTCTCCATTTCATTTAGCGTTCACTTATGATATTGGGTACTTCCTCTTGGTGGTTTAAATTTAAATTGCACCAATGAAATACCCCAGAGTCATGTGACTTCCTGTCTATTACCCATCCTGGTTTTGTAGAGGAGGTGCCTCATGAACAGTTTATTGTTGAAGCTGGCATCAGACTCCTCTTCTTCCTCTTCCTGCACAGTCAGACAAATAGCTGTAAAATACTCATGAGCTGTAATAAAACAGACACTCTGCTGGGAGCAATGGGCTCATTTGCCGTCTCCCTCTGAAATGCAGGTGAAATGACACATGAACAAATGGTTGTTTTCATTTCTGCATGGACTCTTGCAAAATATAAAGCAGAAAGGAGCTCCGCTGCCTCCTGCTGGTCACGAGCGCATCAAATCAAGCCTAGATGGAGACGTTTGATCTGCGGTGCACGATTAAATATCTGCGAAGTGAGCGAGGAAAAATTAACACATTCAATGTTCGAATCTTCGTGTTTCCAGGTGAACAAAGTGCTGCGAAACCACAACATCAAGCCTCACTGGATGTTTGCTCTGGACAACATCATCCGTAAAGCTGTGCAGACGGCCATCACCATCCTGGTGCCAGGTAGCATCATCACGTCTAAATGAATTTCAACTGGCTCCCCCATCACCCCTCAGGGCCAAACTCACTGACAAACACAGGATCTGAACAGAGAAGTCTATGATCACAGCTTTAATTAGGAACACGAAGAGAGGATAGAAGTGTGATTCTTACTCAAGTACTGATGATTGAAGAAAACGGTGAAACAAACTGAAGCTGAGAGATTCAGTTTTAGCTGTTTACTCTCCTAAATCATTCCAATGTGCTGTATTGACTGCTAACATTAACTTATATTAGCTGTACTAGACATTATTATCTATTATTATTATTATTGTGTAATGTAGTCCCTCGTTTGTCACGGGGATTAGGGAACCACGCCCCCGTGATAAGTGAAAAACCGTGAAGTAGGGTTACTGTAGTCAAAGTTCAAATTTCACGCCCGATCTCCCACCGTCTGTGTAAATAAACAATTAATTTAAATACTGTAGTATTTTAAATAAACAAAGTGTAAAGAAGTGCAGCTGGACAGCAAAGGGTTAACCCTTCGCACAGCTGTTGCGGCTGCAGCAGAAATGTGGGCGTGGCAGAGAGCCGCAGGTGGCAGAGAGCGGAGATCATGACAGGCTGCAGGAGGGAGCTTCT
>JAVCKU010000065.1:3709193-3724904 GCA_032273985.1 Hypsolebias coamazonicus | reverse complement strand
TGTGTGTGTGTGTGTGTGTGTGTGTGTGTGTGTGTGTGTGTGTGTGTGTGTGTTAACCAATGCAGCACCCCCATGTCTACACTCGTTTGTCTTCTAGAAGAACAAGAATGAAAATAAACTTTCTTCTTCTTCTCTGTTCCCGTCATTCCACTGACAGCTGAAAGTGAAACTACACTAATTTTTTTATTTTTTGTGAAACCGACATGTTTCTCATGTGATGAAGGAAAACTGTTAAAACCCGTCAACAGTTTTTTTTCAGCTTCTGTCTCTGATTCAGCAGAAATCAGTTTAACATACCATTTTATTTATAGAGCACTTAAAACAGCAACAAGGCCGACCAAAGTGCTGTTCGCACCACGACCTTTTCTTCTCTACACTTTTCTCCAGGCTTAGGTCATGCAAAGGTCTATCCTGAACAAGTAAGATACTTTCTGTCATAGTTTGGAGGTTTTGTTGGTATCTTTTTTAGTTCACCTGCAGCTCATCTGCAATTATCCCAGCTGCATTCATTCTGTAATTACTGAGCCCAGAACCTCAACTTCTGCTTTTCTCCTGTTCTGGGTCCGGCTCAGACCTGTTTTGAGTCCGTTTCAGACCTGTATTTTAACTATCTCCGAAGGTCACCAGTTCCTCAGGTGCCTGGTTTGTCCAGCCCTGGTCCTGAAGAGCCTCTACCCTGCAGGTTTAGATGCTCCTCAGCTCCAACACTCGAGTTGATTCCAGGTGTTGGAGCAGGAAACAGGTCAGACCTGCAGGGTCTCCCTCCAGGTCCACGATTAGACAAAAACTGATTTATATTCAGAACCAAGTTGTTCCTGCAGGAAGTGACCAAAGGTTGCATAGAAAGTGCTAGAGCTAGCTGCTACTGCAGCTGTTAATATCCGTGCAGTAAAAACCTGTGAGGGTTAATAAAATTAGATTAATGATTAATTGTTTCAGACCGGAGCTGTCTGTGCAGCAGTGATCCACCATCAGCTGTGAGAGCTCTCAACATAAAGTTAGAACAGAAAAGGACTGAACTATCCCTTTAAATGAGAGTCCACCTGGTGCTGACCGAGTTTCTTCTGGACCAGATTCTTTAATAAGATCCAGACTCCTGCAGGGAGGGATGTATCAGTGCTGACCTTTGACCTCAGAGAGCCCGTCGGTGTCTGTGTGTTGGCGTATTGGCTCCCCTCGGTCCAGAACCCTCTGAGACTGCAGCGAGCCTCTCTGGGTTCTGATTGCTCGCAGCAGGCCGCCATCTTCCCAGCCTGCTTTGCATATGGCTGCAGGGCCGGGATCAAAGAGGAAACGGCTCAGCAGGCGGCGGCAGGCCCGGCCCGGTGAAACGCTCGGCGCTGCAGTCAGGAAGGTTTTTCATTTTTCTGACACCGTTTCTGTTTTAGACCCTCGGCCCGAGTTCTGCTTCAGAACCGGCTCGTTCAGAAGGAGAACGTCAGTCGGTGTGCAGCTCTACAAACATGAAACCAACGTGTTCTGGCCCAGAAACGTTCAGCTGGAAGTCGTCACCCAGCTGTTCACAGCCCTCCTTTAAAAAAAATACCTCAGAGATAAACAAATGTTGGCCCAAACACTGGAAACTGAACAAACAAACAAACAAATTCTTAAACAGAGGTTGTTTTGACAAACAAACTCTTAAACAAATAAAGTCAGACTCTTATTCTGAAGTGTAGCTATGAGCTTTATTTTGAAACTCCAGGTTCAGTCCTTTTCCTGTTTTCTGCCAAACCTCTGACTGAATCCTCCTGAACACCAAGTAAAGGTCCAGTCAGAGATGGCATGAAGGATTGACGGAGGCGGCCATGATGGAGACAGAGGAGGAAGAAAGGGATGCTGGGTAATATAGAAGACCCAGAAGCTGCTGAATCACATGGTCACCATCGCTTTTGTTTAAGGGAGCAGAAGCGGGAGGGGCAGAGTAAAAAGTAAGCCTCAGACAAACTGTCTCTGAGTGAAAACTACAAGTCGGATCAAAGAAGTTCTTCAGGAGGTTCTAGGGTTTGATGGTGGAAGTAAGAAAGTTATAAACAGAGCCTTCACTTCCTATTTGGAAGTTCAGATACAGTGGAAGTCAATGGGAGATTAGAGTGTTGAACTCTGACCTTTGAGAGGACACCATCAGTCCTCCGGGAGGGGGGGGGGGGGGGCAGAAAATGAAGACTGGAGGAGACGAGGAACTGAGAAGAGACAATTCAGTTTGTTTAAACCCTGAATGATGGTTCTGTTGTGAAGTTGGCGCTGGACAGCTAAACAGGACTGGGTTCTAACCCCCTGTCTGGGTCTCAGATCAATGAGTTGAATGAAGAGTCTGTCCTGAAGACACCCTGAGGACCGAGACCTGCAGAGACCTTCATGTTCTGCAGATTTCTCCAGTTCAAAGACTTCCTGAAGATCAGATCAAACGCTTCACCTGCAGGCCTCGGTTCACCCCCAGGGGAGTGTTGTCGAAGAGAAAAGACTCCGACTGCTTCGGCCTGCTGGGTGTCTGTTTTACAGCCGAGCCCCCTCAGACACCACGGACCGGTCCGGACCTTCGGACGGCCTTTCTTCAGAACACGGTGAACCGAACGCTCACACACGCAGAAGGTTTAATGGACGATGGAGTGGAAACGTCTTCAAATCAGAACAAGCAGAGAACGTTTTCAACAACACAACAGCTGTAGGGTCTGTGGCTATTCCAACCATGTCTTTAACGACTAGGCCCGTAAAAGGCCCGTGCTGCAGTCAGAACCGAGTCCGATGCTCGGAGCAGAAAAATGAAGAGTTTTTGGGTGAGACAGGAAATGCCTCGTCAGGACTTTGTTTAAAACACAGATCTGTGCAGATTCTGGACGAAGGCTCGGATAGTTCTGACCCATAGGCTGGAGCTGCCATCAACAGACGAGTCAAGACCCGAAACTGGTTCAGATAAGACCGAACACGGTCCAAGACCGCGTGAAAACCAGAACCTGGCACACCAGGAGCTTTATGCACTTAAACAAACGTAATTCCATAAAAGGCTCTTTTGGTGAAGTGTTATTGTTGAAATGTGTGATTCTTTAAAATTTTCACTTAATTCAACCCTTTGCTGCACGTGAGACACGTCAGAGGGACAGGTGTGGACCGACAGACAGGAACAAGGGATGGGCAGGCAGACAGGGAGGGAGGGGGCAGTGCAGCTTTACACTGAAGTTGGTGTACGATTCCACAGACAGTAAAGGGCTAGTCCCACATTCTACATGTGCGCCGTCTGTCAGCTGTTCAACCATAAACTAAACCATTCAGTAATAAAAGCAGACTAAAGAAACACAGTTTGTGATCTGTGATTTTGAATTTTTTTTTTTTTGAAAGTTCAAGAAAGTGTGAATTTATTTAAAAAAAAAAAAAAACTTTTATCACTTAATTTGGTCCAGATTTGAACACTTTAATATTCTAGTTTCTGAACCAAACACTGTAAATGTTTGTGGACACTGGACCAGAACCTGGAAGTTGAAGATGGAACGTGACCAACTTCCTGAACAGGTGGCTTCAGGTGCAGATTTAAGCCCCGCCCCCTCATGTTAACCAACCAAGGATCCTGGCTTCAGGTCCCAACAATTCAATTCAATTCAGTTTATTTATATAGCGCCTATATAAAAACAATAAGTTATCACTACTGTATTTATCTGAGGAGCACCCAGAGCAGGCAGAACAGTCGAGCTCACAGAGAAATGGTTGGAATAGCTCTTTAAGGACTAGTGGAATCAAAGACCAACTTCATATTCACGCACGTACTGAGAGAGGCTGAGGGTGGAGGGGGAGAGGAGGAGGAGTGGGAGAAGGAGAGCGAGAGAGAAAGGAGGAGCGAGGGGGAACAGGGGAGGAGGAGGAGGGAGCGGAGCTGAGTGAAGCTGGTCTCAGCTTTCAGCGCTGCATTCCTCACTAACAGCGCCCCAACTCGCACACGGACCGACCGCTTGTTTAACTGGACTGCACCTCCGACAGGACCCGGTTCGGCTCCGGTCCCGCTCAGCGTTGATCGTGGGCAGCCAAAGGAAGAAGAAAGAAGCGGGGTTTGCTCATTTCTCCTGTGGATGTGGGGACGCGGCTCCTGTTCGGACTCTGGATCTGATCTGGGAGCGACCGTCATGTTGGGAGGTGGGTAGGGGAATGCACCCGAACTGACTTCACGAGCCCGGCTAGCACTCGGTTCCGGTTCTTAAAACTGACCACACGGTGCCCGCTTCAAACCGAACCGGGACCGGGTTGGGTTCTGGTCTGTTGAACTGGTCCGGGTTGGGTTTTTACCCGGGTTATTCCAGTGTGTGCTAACGTTAGCTCCGTGCTAACTCCCCCTGTCGGTATGCTAGGCTAACAGCCTCTGTTAGCTAATGTTTGGGTCAAAAAAAGGTGTTTTCTCCTTTCGTAGGGCCGAACCAGGCCGAACCGGGTTCTGTTCTGGAGGTTTTCTCATGAGGTACGGACCCTGTGGGACCAGTCGGAACCACGGAGCCTTGACGCATTAAATTAACATGTTAGGTCCAGTTTGACTAACCTGATTTTCTTTAACAGTTCTGCTCAGCTCGGTTCGGTTTGACACTTTCTCTTTACTTTCTGCCCCACTTTCTCCTGAAATCCCGACCCAATTCATGGTTCTGTCCGCCTTTACACTAATTATTACAGCAGGGCGGATTTAACAGTTCTGGACATTTGTTTTGGGAGTTGTTGGGTTTCTCTAGTCCCGGTTCGGGACCCCATTGTGGGCCGTAAGCACAAGGTCTGTGGATCCTCTCCAGGTATCAAAATAAAGGTGTTTGCTGATATCAAACTGTTGTCATGGATGTTAGAGATAAAATTTTATTAGTGATGCCTGGTCACTTATTTATTAATTTAATTGTTTGGTTTATTAGTTTGTTTATTAGTTTATTAGCCGTTCCTTTCAGTCTGGGGTCACAAGAGTTACTTTGTGGGTCAGATGCTCAAAGCGGTTTTGTTTTTACAAACTGAGAAGTCACAACACAAAAAAGTTTATCCTGAACTAAATCAAATGGTTCAGTTTGAATGAGTTTACTCTTGAAATGTGGGTGTGCACTCAGTGTAAACAAAACACTCGGCTTAATCCTCCAAAACCCACATCGAAACCGCACGGTGCTGACTAGTTCAGACAAAAAGAATAAATATGGCTGAATCTGACAGTCTGGAAGGAGATGTTTAGGTGGAAATAGATGTTCTACATTTAGATGGATGCAAGGTTGGATGGTTGGATAGTTGGTTAGATGGACTGAAGAATATTTGACTGGGTGAGTGGTTGAGTTAGTGGATGGATTAATAGCTGGATGTATTTATTGATTGAAGAGTGGATGACTGATTAGATGGATGTTTAGATAGATGGATGGATGTAGGGTTGGTGGACTTGACAATGTAGGGTTGAATGTATGGACTGATGGTTGGTTTGACAGATGTTTGGTTAGACAGATGGATGGTTGGTTGGAGGGACAGATGTTTGGATGTATGGATTGTTGGATGGATGGTTGGTTGTATGGATGGATTGATGGTTGGTTGGATGGAATGACAGTTGGTTGGATAGACAGACAGTTGTATGGCTAGATGATTGGTTGGATGGATGGTTGAACGGACTGATGGTTGGTTAGATGGATGGACAGACAGATGGACATTGGGATGGATGTGTGGATGGATGGTTGGTTGTATGGATGGATGGATGTTTGTTAGATGGATGGATGTTGTTTGGATGGACGGATGATTGTCTGGACAGTTGGTTGGATGGACAGATGGCTGATTGTATGGATTTATGGACACAGGTGATTTGTTGGATGGATGGATGGATGGTTGGTTGTATGGATGGATGGTTGGTTGGATGGATATTTAGTTGGATGTAGGGTCAGATCCAGTGCCTGTCCTTGGAATCAATTTGTTTTGTTGTGTTCCCATCAGAGCAACTGGATTTTAAACTGAAATCAGAAAATATCAGTTGAACAGCCAGATGGTTCCTAGGGTTCAGCCAGAGGGATCCTTTGGTTCAGCCAGAGGGTTCCTTTGGTTCAGTCAGAGGGATCCTAGGGTTCAGTCAGAGGGTTCCTAGGGTTCAGTCAGAGTCTTTGGCTCAGCCAGAGGGTTCCTTTGGTTCAGTCAGAGGGTTCCTAGGGTTCAGCAAGAAGGTTTCTAGGGTTCAGCCAGAGGGTTCTTTTGGTTCAGCCAGAGGGTTCCTTTGGTTCAGCCAGAGGGTTCCTTTGGTTCAGCCAGAGGGTTCCTTTGGCTCAGCCAGAGGGTTCCTAGGGTTCAGCCAGAGGGTTTCTAGGGTTCAGCCAGAGGGTTCTTAGGGTTCAGTCAGAGGGTTCCTTTGGTTCAGCCAGAGGGTTCCTTTGGTTCAGTCAGAGGGTTACTTTGGTTCAGTCAGAGGGTTCCTAGGGTTCAGTCAGAGGGTTCCTTTGGTTCAGCCAGAGGGTTCCTTTGGTTCAGTCAGAGGGTTCTTTTGGTTCAGTCAGAGGGTTCCTAGGGTTCAGTCAGAGGGTTCCTAGGGTTCAGCCAGAGGGTTCCTAGGGTTCAGCCAGAGGGTTCCTTTGGTTCAGCAGAGAGTTCCTAGGGTTCAGTCAGAGGGTTCCTAGGGTTCAGCCAGAGGGTTCTTAGGGTTCAGCCAGAGGGTTCTTAGGGTTCAGCCAGAGGGTTCTTTTTGGTTCAGCCAGAGGGTTCCTAGGCTGGTCCAGCAGACCCCCTTTCACTCTAATACTCAGAGGTGGTCTGACTTTATTTATTTTTGTTCTGAGCAATACAGACTGAAACAAATGGGTTCTTAAGAAACCCGTTTACTGTATTTGTTTGTGTCATTGTGCAGACGCACACTCCATGGTGTGGTGGACACACACTTCTCAGTGTGGCAGTGGTGATCCTCACCTGTGACACCTGTCCATCAGTGTTTTTGTTGTAAATGTTGGTCACCTGAGCTGCTGACAGGTCTGAGACTGGTGCGGGGTCGATGGAGTCATCCGACCTGTGAATGGTTCTTCCACCTTCATCAACGCTTGAGGATGGAGGATTCAGGATTTCGAGGCTCCTGGTGCTGCAGCTCTGACCCTTAAAGATGGCTGACGCGTTGGCTGCGTTTTTTTCCTCGCACTCCTTCGTCTTTGTAACTTCCTGACTTCTTACTGTACGGTTGGATCAGGAACCGTTTGCTCTGAGTTGCAATATTTGAAACTCCTCGTCCGTGATCGTTGGTTGGTTGTGAGGCTGGAGGTGAGGTTGAGGCCGGTCTCTACCTGGTTGAAATGATGAAACATCTCAGGTGTTAGGAAGAACTTTTAGGTTTGGGCTGCCAGGACTTTTCTTCTCTGGAGCGTCGTCACGTTTAGATTCACGCTTCAGTTCCTCATGGATTTATTAAGAAAAGTTTGCCCCCCCCCCACCCCCGCCGCCTCGTGTTCTGCTGTTTTGAGGGCTTATCAGCGTTTAGCCGTCTCTGAAGCAGCCTGCAAAGTGACACGTTAATCCCCCGCAGCCTCCGCTTCGGCTCACATTTAGCTGTCAGCGCAGCTGTGCGGTGGGCTCTGCTTCTGGCTGTTAATAGTAATAGGACTATCAGAGGCTCCTTCCAGGCGTTTGCAGCTGTACAGGTGAACAGAACAAAGCAGATGCTTGTCTTTGAGCCGACCTTCACAAATATTTAGGTTCAGATGTGGAACTGTCTGTTTAATCCAACAGGAAGTGGTAGTTTGAGTTTTTAAACACTTCCTGGTCGTGCTTGTTGTCACCTAATCTGTGCAGACGAACCTCAAAGCTTTAGCCTCTGACTTCTAAATCCTTAAGAACGTTAAGTTTTATTCATGTATACGAGTTAAACATGCGGGTGTACGTGTAAATTAGTAATGATGAGGCGGCGTCCTTCTTTTATCTTTCTAAGATCAGTTTGGAAAATCCACATTAATGTAGTTAGTCCAGTTTTGTGCATCGTAAACGTCAGAGGGTTCTACACATTAACCTTCTTTACTCACGTTCCTGACGGTCACCGAATGAAAGGAATGCGTATCGCCCGCCACCTCCCACATCTCGTACCATCTGTTAGCCCTCGGAGTCTGTGCTGGGGAAGACTCAGCTACTACCACACCAAATCTTAGTCAGTATCTGTAAAACCACAAGTTGTGTGAACGTTTATGAAGCATTCACACTGTTGTGATTCATTTTTCTTCCGTACATTTTTCTGCATTTTTCTCGTTCCACAATTTTTGTGCTATCAAATCATAAATCAAAACGTTCGGCTCTTTCAGGACAGACCTGCCATGACTTTTAGTATTGGTGCAGCTTTAGCGTTTTTAAATGTTTAGCCTTTTCTGCCGCTTTTATTCTAATAGAAAATGAATTGAGCTCATTTAACATTCTTCAAATCTTTAGATCTGTTTACAACCTTTTACTGCTTCTTTCACATTTTGTTCTGCTTCAGCTTCTTTCAGCTTCCTTGTGCATCTTTTTTTAGCTACTTTCAGCTGTTTTTCGTCTGTTGTGCTCCTTTTAGATTCTTTCTGCTAACTACATTTTTGTGCTTCTTTTAACTTATTTCTGCTATATTCAGTTTATTGGGCTCCTTTCCACTTTTTATGCAAGTTTCAGCATTTTCTGCTTTTTCAGCTACTATTTAGTTGTTTTTAAGCTAATTTTAGCTTTTTCGGCCAATTCCAAATTGTTTGCACTCATTTCAAATTTTTCTGCCTAATTCAGCAAAATGTGCTCTTCCCACTTCCTTCTGGTAATTTAAGCTTCTTTCAGAAATTTTTAGCTACTTTTCAGCTATTTTTTTGTGTTAATTTCAGCTTTTTTCAGACTATCGACTTTTTAATACAGTGCTCATTTCTGCTTCTTTCAGTCTAATCAGGTAAACATGTTCTTTCTGCTTTCTTCTTCAAATTTAAGCTTATTCTACCTTTATAGCATTTTAGCATTTTTCAGCTAATTTAATCTGTTTTCATATAAATTCAAGTTTTTTTGCAGTAATGTCTCTTTCATCCTAATTATCTTCTTTCTGCTAATTTCAGCTTATTTCAGCCGTTTTTACTAATTTCAACTTTTTCTGCCTTTTCAGCTCCTTTTTAGCTGTTTAGAGCTAAGTTTAGCTTTTTCAACCAATTCCACATTTTTTCTTAGATCATTTCATCTCCTTCCACTTCCTCCTGTTTTTAAGCTTCGTTCTGCCTTTTCAGCTACTTTTCAGTATTTTATTTTATTTTATTTTATTTTTCAATTTTCAGCCTTTTTTAAGCTAATTTTCTAATAATCTGATCCTTTCGGCTTATTCACATCTAATTTAGCAAATAAGTGTTCTTTCTACTTTCTTCTGCTAACTTAGGCTTGTTCAATTTCAGCTATATTTCAGCATGTTTTTAGCTAATTTCAGCTGTTTTTCAGCAAGTTCTTCAGCAATAAGCATTCACACTGTATTTTTGCAGGAAATTAAATTTCTTTATTTTATTATTGTTTTGCCTTTAATTTGTTGCTATAGTTTATTTAGTGATTGATTGATTGATTGATAATTTTGTATTTCGGCTGTGCCTTTTGCATTGATCACTCCCCCGCTGTAACAGAAGGTGTGTGTTGTGTGTCGTCAGTGTGCACCGGTATCTGCTCCAACTATCAGTTCAAGTGTGACGACGGCTGCTGCATCGACATCTCCTACGCCTGCGACGGGAGGCAGCACTGTCCGGACCGCTCCGATGAGGACTTTTGCACAAACTGTGTGATTTCTTTTTGATATTTTTATTTTAAAACCACGATGTACGTTTTAAAACTTCCTCCCTGGTTGATCGAATGTTATGTTTTTGTAGTTGACAGCAGCAGGAAGTCGGTGACCCACCCTGCGGAGCCTCAGAAGCCTGCAGCTCAGACAGAGCGGGCCAAGGACCCCCCCGGGGTGCCCCCCGGGGTCCCCCCTGGGGTCCCGGCTGGATCCAGAAAAACTGTCACATCAGCAGTAGACAGGAGCCAGGCTGCTCCTCCACAAGGCCCCCGTGATCAGGAGGCTTCTGTAGGCCAAGGTAAGGTGCTTCTGCTGCAGAGTGGGAGCTCTGAGTGAATTCTTTTTGTCGAGTCATGAAAGAGCAGCAACGTTAAAAAAAAAAAAAAAACATTAAAATGCTTCAGAGTGCAGTTCAGTTTAACTCTGCAAACATCCATCATCTTCACCTGCTTCTTCCTTTTCGGGTCGAGGGGGGGTCACGTCACTGAGCGAGAGACAGATTGATTCAACCCAGCGGCCTGCTCGCCGAGAGAGCAGCAGCTCTGGCAACTGCACCACCGTGCCGCCCTCTGCAAACGTTTGCAGCGTAATCTGACCCTGAGCCATCAGAGCAGCGTCTCTTTGTGACGAGCCCGAGCGTCGAAGCAGAGGAGCTGCCACCGAGCGCAACATGCTGGCAGAGCCGAAGGGCCGCTCTGAAGTCAGTGAGAACGCAGATTTCCGCCTGCTTCTCCTCTGAGAGCCTGAACAAAGCTCCTCTGTTGCCCCCCGCCATCCGATCCTGGAGTCAGACGAGAGCAGCCACAAAGCCCCTTCACCCACAGCTAATGGACCCTGAGTGTTACGGACCAGCAGGTCGAATGAAGCTAAAACTGTCAAAGTAATGACTTATATCACTGACTTTAACTATTTTTAGATGAATTCAGTCTAACCGTGTGCCCAACAATAAAACATGCATAAAGGCCCCATCAGTTGATACAATGTTCAGATCAAAGCTGTGATTTCCTACAGGATCAGTGGTACCTGAAGGGAGCAGCTGGCAGGACTTGCATGAGAAGAATAACTCTGACATAAAGTAAACACATCATGATTGTAAATGAGAACTGGTTCTCCAATATTTCACCTGCTAAAACGAAGGTAAAATAAATAAAATAAAAATTATAAATTAAACTCAAACAAAGCAACAGAAAATAAACAACCTCATTCCCCGAAGGAACAAATCACTCATCGCCTTTCATCCCAGGCTCAGATCAACTTTTTGTTGAGAAATGATTGAGTTGTAGCCATTTACGTCTTGTCGACTGTGGTGGCCATTGTTTGTTGTGTTGGCTGATGAACGTCCAGTGATTATTTAACAAGGTTAAGTCAGGCCCTCTGGACAGGTTCTTCTTTGTTGAAATGTTTCGTCTTTTATCCTAAAGACTTCTTCAGTCTGAGGAGCTGCAACAAACAGCAGCACCTTATAATGGATAAACCAGCTGTTCACATGATAAAGGACCATCAGCCTAACGACAGATCGTTAATGACCTGATGGTTGTTTGCTATTCACAGAGGTCTGAGTGATACCAGCAATAACAGCATTGTAAGAGGGGGACAGTTGGACATGGAGGCCTCTGTCCATTTAATGCTGGACGGTTTCCCTTCACAAAGATGGCCTCCTTCACTCCTCTCTCAAACCAGTGTTCCTCTCTAGGCCTGTCACGATAAACGATAAATCAATTAATCGCATGATAAATGAAAATTATCGACCTCATTTTCATTTATCGGCTTTATCGTTTCTTCGTGTCTCTCTCTCTCTTTCTGAAGACACTGGAGGACAAAAGGCTCAACTCTGGTGTCTTCATTGACCCCTCCCTTTCTCTTTTCTCTTTAAAATTGTTTTAACAGTCCAAAATCATGTTTTTGGTCGATAAAAGCAGCTAAGCTGAGAAGCTAAACTAACATGTCGACCTCGGGGGGGAAAACCTCCGTCTTGTTGAAGCTCCAGAATTCATGGTTGAAACCTGTGCCTTTGTGTAAAAAGTTGTTTTTCCTCTGCAAAAAGAAGCTGCGAACTTGTTTCATGTTTTTTTTTAATTAAAAGCTTTGTGTGAGAAATGCTATGCTAAAGAGCTCAAACCACACCGAGCGTCCGCCACTTTAAGAACCAAAGAGAAACGGCCCGTCACGTCAAGGGGCCCCTCCCATTTTTCTTAGAGACACGCTTCTCGCTCCCTCACTATCCATCCTTTAGTTCAAACAGTCTTATACTGCCATCCGCTGGTCGAAAAAGGTACTACACCCAAAACAAATTAAACATTTCTTCTTAAATTTGATAATAATTACTAATTAACGTCATATTTCTAACAATATTATCATTTATCACAATAATTTCTGAGACAATTAATCGCCCAGCAGAATTTGTTATCGTGACAGGCCTAGTCGTATGTATTCAACAACCAAAAGGTTCTGCAGTGTTAAATCTCTTAGTATTATCTCATGCTAATGATTTGAAATGGATCTTTTTAGGCCAAAGCTGAGGGTGATGACGAAGCCATGTTCATCGATGAGACTTTCTGCACAGCACTGGAATATGGTCTGCCGCCAACAGCTGGCTGGGGGATGGGCATCGATCGTCTCGCCATGTTCCTCACTGACTCCAACAACATCAAGGTAAAGTTGTCAAAACGGAGTTTGTACGAATTTAAATTTATAATTTCCAGTGTTAGGCTTTTATTTTCTAATTTAATTTAATATTCGTAAAGTTAGCTATTATTTTTTTTTTTTAAATATATATTGTGTATTAAAATCTGATGTTGTGAAAGTTGTTTTGAACCATGAAAGTTGCAAAATCATGCAGTGTTTCATATCTGACAGTAAATACTGTATTTTACTTGGAGAACTCCACTGAAGCCCCGGAGTTGAACTTTGGTCATATTTGTTTTAGGAATAGAGGTTTGGGGGAAACTATATCAATATGACAGTAAACTGTTAGATGTAACCGTCAGGTTTTCTCAATTATTTTTCAGAAAAATATAATTTAAAATGTTCCCCGCTGATTTTTATCAAGTTGCTTTTTTCTTGATCATGTAGCGTTCATAACCATAAATCACAAAACTGAAGGCAGTGATGTTTAAGGAAGTGCAGATTAACAAACAAAAACAAAAGGGCAGAAATATGACTCAACATTTATGAGCACGCTGTCAGAAGAAAGTGTGATTTACTTCAGCAGAATAAGCTCTGTGGGCTGAGGAGGAACAGCCGTGACATTTAATGAAGAATCACAGACGTGTTGCAGAAAATCTTTTTAAAGCAGATGTAGCAAAACATGACTGACGTGCCATGTTGCACCATGAACACGTTTATCATCCTGTCGGTCAAACGCTGGTTTGG
This sequence comes from Hypsolebias coamazonicus, assembly GCA_032273985.1. NCBI lineage: Eukaryota > Metazoa > Chordata > Actinopteri > Cyprinodontiformes > Rivulidae > Hypsolebias > Hypsolebias coamazonicus. The sequence continues at coordinate 3,711,832 of JAVCKU010000065.1, read as the reverse complement.
GCACGGTGAAGCAGTTCCCGGGATAGTTAATTAGCCAGAAAGCAAGGAAAGTTCATGTTTTTTAATTTTAAAAAATGTTCAATACACAAACAACTGGACTTTATTTGCAACTTTATTATTATTTTTTTCTTTATTGGACTTTATTTGTTTTTGTATTGAACATTTTTTGAATTTATCGTGTCCTGGATGGCCGAGAATCTTCACCAACATGTTTTTTATTATTTGTTATATAAAGTCATGATACTTCTGTAACAAGAAGTAACTTGTTAGAAACTGAATTTTTTTTTTCTACAAGGCTCCATCCTGAAAAGCTTCTTTTTCAGCTGCCACACAAGAAAGTGTCGATGTGATTTATTTTAAATAGTTTATGCCTCAGAAGAGTCAAGCTGTCATAAAATGTGAAACAAATCATCTTCTGTTGTTTGTTATTCTATTTTTGTCTGTTGATTTTTTGTTTCCAACAACAGTCCAAAAATCCTTCACAGTTTTTTCCCTTAGGCCAGTTAGTCTTCGGGGTCTTATGGGAGTATAAGGTCATATATGGACTCTTTGAAACTCAAATGGACATTATTAGACTGGAAAAATAAACTTTTGGGGGGTTAAACTAATTGAGCTTTTTAAATATAATTTAAAACGACTGATTTTCACCTTCTATACAGACCCACACTCGTCATGTTTGTATTTCTAACAGTTTTAATCTTTCACAGGAAGTGTTGTTGTTCCCAGCTATGAAGCCTGATGACGTTAAGAAGCCCACTCCTTCTGAGGACACCTCTGCCTAGTTCTTGACCTCTGACCTCTCCTGCTGTCAGATCTCTGAGTCTTTACCTCTGCGTGGTCACCAGCGCAGGCCAAGTTTTATCTGTTGTAGCTCATTAAATGTTTTCTGTCATTAAGGGAAATCATCTTCTCTTTTACATGAATGAATGGTAAACTATAATGGATGATTCTGTTGGGTTGTAAAAGTTTTAATCCAGTTCTAATGATACCACTAGGTAAAAAAAGATGTTTTTCGATCAGAACGTCATCTGTTCTGCTGTTAGTGCAAACCTGGATGTAACGCCTCTTGATCGTACGCCGAGCTACTTCAGAGGTCCTTTATACCAAAAACACAAATGGATACAGACCCTATGAATAAATCCTGTTCCAAGTCCTTCTGTTTTAAGCGTTCTCTGTGTATTCATGTACCAGGTCTGCTAAGGTTTTTCAAATTCCATATTTCTCTGCCTTACAAATTGGTATGTTTAAATAAAATGTACATTAATCTGCTGTTTTTTTTTTTGGTTTGTTTTTTTGTGTGTCGTGTTTAAACGTGATTCAGATGGAAAAGGTACACCACCTTTAAAACCTGGGAAGTTGCTGTATTTTAGCAGCTTTCAGAAGAAACGGGAACAGCTTTTTCTTTCAGGATTTTATTTATTTTTATTTATTTATTTATATGTTTATTCATTTCATTTCAATAAAAAAAAAAAACAAATACAATTTCAGAACAAAAAAAATACTTATAAAATGAAAGGCAGTAGAAGAAGAATGAAATCTTATCATTTCTGCCCCTTAATTCTATCATAAGTTATACAAAATTAAAACATAATTTGTCACCTATTGTAGTTAATTGAACACTTAACTTATATGTATCTTATCAACAGAATCTTAATCTTTTTCTTAAATAAAAATGATTTTTCTTTTTTTTTGTATCATGATCCAAATTATTCCACAAACCTATGCCGTACCTTGAGGTTGACCTACCTCTTAAACTCTGTTCTATATTTTGATTTTACAACAAAAATATCCAGTCCCTTTAAATTATAACAACTTGTCCTTTTTATAAAATGCACTTGAATGTTTGGTGGTTTAATTTGGTTTAATGCTTTTGTTATGTCAAATGAACCTAAGAGTTAACCCCCCCCCACACACACACACCCGGCCTCTGCCTGGGTGAACGCGCAAATGAGATGGTGCGCGCTCCCGCGGCGCACAGCGACTGAAGATGGCGATGAGAGCAGCCGTGCGGTGCCTCTCCGCAAACTTTCCCCGCAGGCGGCCTCAGCCTTCCCCGGCGCGGCTGCTGTGGAGGAGCTGCTACCGGCGGACCCTGAGCACCACACCGGCCCGGCACACAGGTAAAAACAGGAAGTGGTTCACCAACCAGCCCATGCGCGACACATTTGTGCGTGAGGGGAATGGCGACAAAGAGAGCAACTCAGAGCTGCCACTTGTTGCTGGAGCAAGAGGGGTTAAAACCAGCAACTCCTACTGTAAGTTTTGTCTCGTGCACCAGTCAGGTGTGCTCGTGGTCTCCTGACTGTCATTGAACACTTCCTCCTGACTGTGCATCATCATCATGCACGGTGCACAATCTGGTTCAAGCCTGTATTTTCCTGCACGAGCTGATGCCAGCCTGCTGAAAACTGCTGATGCGTGCTCAGTCTTTGTAAAAAAAAAAAAAAACAAGAGCGTGCACGAACTTTTTGTTTAGACTGTGAAGTTATCTGCACGTGCCAAAGCAGTCGTCGGGATTTACCAGTGCACCTGCACACAGCAGCCCAGTGTGTTTGACTTCTTGCTCCCCACGCACGCACGGTGTTGCATCATAAAAAGCAGCTGTGGTCCATAGTACAGTTTATACTGTATACAGTATA
>JAVCKU010000065.1:3521489-3532162 GCA_032273985.1 Hypsolebias coamazonicus | reverse complement strand
ATATAATATAAACAACTTAGGTCCCAATATTGATCCTTGAGGAACTCCACATGTGATGGTGCTAAGGTCTGATTTCAACTCATTCATCCTTACATATTGTTTCCTATTATTCAAATAGCTACAAACCCATTTCAATGCAACACCTTTAATACTATAACTTTGTAACTTATTAAGAAGAATGGTACGTGGGACGGTGTAGTTCAATGAAGAGGGTTGAATTGGACTTGTTCACTTTTTCCTTTCAAAGCACCAGGGCTATGACTGTAAATAAACTGAACTGAATCAATCTGATAAGCTAACCTTAGAGCTCATACAGAAGGCTTGTGGATCAAATACATACATTTAAATATTATTCAATTTGAACCAATGTTTTTAAGGCTTAAAATGTGTTCTTTGTGGATTTGTGCATGCAGGATATTTGAACCACTCGCTTTCTGTTCCCACAGCTGATGTGTCCAAACCGAAACAGCCAGATGTTCTTTGAAACAGTAATCCAGTATCTGGTGTTTCTCATTCACGCTCAGGATGAGCTCATCAGTTGGCAGCATTAGAAAACTCTTCTTTTCTTTCTCCTCAAATGAAAACATCTCCCCCATTAAAAAAAAGGAAAAGAAAATGCACATCCTTTTTACTTGGAGAGCGTCTTGTGTCAGTGTCTCGGCGTCTCGTTCAGCATTCAGATGAATATCCAGTGTTGTGGTTACAGTTGCACCCCATCAATCAGCATCAGTTTCTCTGAGACTTTTGCCAACAAGAAGAAAGACATTTGTCTGGATCTTTTCCTTGCATGTCAACACCACCTGGCTGAGAACTGCCCTGAAGAACTGAGATTTTGAATCTTACACACAACAATAAATAAATAAAAATAAAAATTTAAAACATGACAGAGACAGCAACTTCTTACAAAAATTCCAACATTCTAATATTAAGTTACAATGCCTGCATTTTGATAGACGAGCTGTACAAAAACTGTAAAGAAAACCAATATCAAAAGAAACAGACATGTTGGGGCTCACCATGGTAACCATACATCTGTATACCTCACTCCCTGACAATCAGGTTAATGAGAGGCAGATAAAAATGCAAAATACTGTAATGCTAATTTAAAAAAGCCTGAAACAGTTGCTTTGTGAAAATGATCAATTAGAGCTTGAACTTTCTTAAATAATTGGGTGTAGATAATTCTGAAGTTTAGATGAAAATTTATGTTACATTTGAGCTTTAATATAATTCAAATTTATGGAGGCTTGGGTGCACACTGGCTGTATTTTAGAAGTTTTTAATGAAAACATTAAGTCCTACAGCAGTGAAAGACACCCTGCGTGTAATAAGTTTAAGATTTCAGTGTTTTAATGTATAATTTGTACATGCACCAAAAGGAGTTGTAAAAGTAATCAAAATCATCACTTTCATGACATTCTGACTGGTATACAAAAATATTTGTAGTTCTAAAAAAAAAACAAAGATAAAAATTGCATTGAGTAATAAAACAATAAAATATACACAAATTACAAAATTTAAAATATACAATTATAAAAAAATAAATAAATGAAAGAAGAAACCCGATGCAGATATCAGTTTGTTCAGTGTTCACCAATTTTTGAACAATTGCCAGTTCTCTGTGTTACTGTAAGAGGTGCAGAATACAAGTAGTGTTTGTTTGCAAAAGATTAGAAAATGTAAAGCAGCCCAGAAGTCAATGTGACATCAATTCTCATTTGAACATTTTGTTAATAAACTGTAAAAATAAAAACAACTGTGTGTAATAGATATTGAACGTTCAGTCTCACCAACTCCAACTTTCGGTGTCTAACTTTCCACATGCCTAAACTATAGAGCTTCAATGAAGGCTGTTTTAAAAAAATATATGTTTCATAAAAATCTCATTCATATTTTCTTGAAAGATTTTTGCAAATATTGCCTGCATTGTGCAAAGAACTGCTACCAATAGTCCTAGCACACAGTTCCCAACTGGGTGTTTGGTTTTAAATTTGCATGATTTATTTCAAAGCTGTATGAGATGCAGGACGAGCATTTTGAGCAGATTATGAACAATTAATATCTTACCTGTTGTAGATAGCTCTTTGAAAAGCCTCACTCAAACTAGCCATTAGCTAAATTAAGTTCTAATTTTTCAAGTTGAGGTTTTTCTAAGAGCTTTCTACAACAGGTAAGATATTAACTTGTCTTCACTTTTAAAGGTCTGAATTGGCTTTTTAACAAAATAAAAAGCATGTTGAGAAATTAAGAGAAAAAACACCAGCAACCCTCTACACCAAATTATATTCAGTTTTTCCTGATGAAAAAGTAAAAGAGCAGCCATTTTGACTTGTTTACCTTCTACATTATATTCATTCATTCAACCTTTATTTAAACAGATAAGTCACATTGAGCCTCAAAGACGCATTTAACAGTGAGATCTGTTGGACAGACAATAAAAGTGGTGAAAAATGACACATAGGGTTTGGAGACAAAAAAAAAATTCCTAACACACTTTTGACCTCTGTTTGAAGGTCAAAAATGTGATAATGAAAAACATATTTGGACTGATGTGACTTATAGGACTGAGCGACGTGTACAGTACAGCGGAAAATATGGTAATACATTAGGTGCACCTGATTATAAGGCTCACTGTCAATTTTTAGAAAAATTAAAAAGGATTTTAAGTGCGCCTTATATTCTGAAAAATACGGTATGTCCCCTGCTTCTAGAGCACCTCACAATGAGCCGAGGATCCACAGAACTTGTGAAACAATCTGATACTTGGTTTCCTCTTGGTTGTGTTGATGCTCTGTCTCTTTCCTGCCGTGGGATAGTCAGAAACTATAACGTCAGCACTGGAGCGCAGCATTGTGTCGTATCTAAAACCTCTGCCTTGTTAGCTTTTTAAAAGCTGCACACGTGCACGGTGCTTGTTCAGAGGGACGCCTCCGTGAGCAGCCACGCTCCAGGTGTTCGGATCCACCCAATCGAGGTTGAACTCGTCTTCTGAGGTCATTTCTACCTGCAGAGCAGCACTGCCTGTAACAGATTTTAAACTGAAACGTTACAGGACTTTGTAGGATTCAGTGTTTTGGCAGCAGCGTTGAACGCGCCGCTCCTCTTACGGCGCAGCTTCTCTCGTGCCTCAGCTCCAGCGTTGCTCTTTTGTTTCCTGTCACCTGGTGGGATAATTCACCAGACACTGCTTCATGGACACGTGCTTTGGTTACAGCGATGACGTGCACTGAAATCAGAGGCAGACCTTTACTCGATGCTGTTTTCTACTTCCTCCTGCTGAAGCAGATCTGGATAAATAATGTTCATTAGTAACACAACTTCAAACTTTTTCCTTTTTTTTTTACGTTTACTCTGCCTTTTGCCCACCGTGTCTGCTGGGATAAACTTAGCTGCTTCTCCTCCAGTCAGGCAGATACATTTGTAAACTATCACACACACACACACACGCCGTGAGCGACATCGTTTATCGATGTGCGGTTTATTTACACAGGGCTGTCTTCTGAGAAAACTTTTCAGTCTGGTGCTTGTGGTCTTCAAACGACCATCTTTTCCAGGAAGCCTTCCAATCCTCTGACCTTCCTCAGATACCAGCTTATACAACTAGACTCCTGCAGTCTGTGCTGACACACTCTTTAATCGCACACACACGCACTGTACGTGCACAAACAGCCTCTCAAGCCAACAATAAACCAGCAGGTTTCTTCTGTCATGTTTACTCTCAGTTCATACAACCAACCTTCAGGTGCTTTTTAAACTCTGCTCTTTTTTTTACAGCTCTCACTCACACACTCAGTGCTGTAAATCTTACACCGTCCTCACACACACACGCTCACACACACACTGTGTTATTTACCCGCCGCCTGTTGCCATTAAGACAACGGCGACGTTAGGTGTGACATCATCACCCCGCGACGCTTGGTGCTCCAAACCCCGCCCCTCCATCCTTCTCTCCCCACCTGAATCCCTCCCTAACGTCCCCCATCAGGTGCTGCATGTCAGTCGGTCAGTGTAATCTGATTCCATGTTAGATTAGGGAGTAATAATAATATGGTAATAATAATTACAATAATAATCTGTTATTGTGTGTGTGTCCTGTTCCAGGTTGGTGCTCAGTTCAGTTCAGTCTCAGCCTGCAGAGAGAAAGGCTAGAGAAAGCGTGTATTGCAGTTAGTGTAGTGACTTGTTCTGTTGTACCCAAGGAGAAGTTGTGGAAGCAACGAGCTGCCTGACGCTCTCAGACCAGACACGAGTTGAAACAACTCGCATCATCACAGGTGACTCTGAGCCGTTCCCGTCGAGCTTTACGGCCCACAAGACAAATCAAAACGTTTGATCAAGAGGTGTGTTTCAAATGATATTAATAATAATTTAAACGTAGACAACTCGACAAGCAATATTGATATTCATCACAGTCACATTTTTATTCAATAAATCACGTCTAAACTGTATTTCATGATGTGACTATGTGAGAGCCGCCCCATAAAAATACATCTACAAGCAGCTCGATTAAACACAAATTTGATCAATTACACCGTTCACCATCACCTCATTTATTTTATATATAAATTATATATTTTAACTGTTCAATGCTTGATAAGACGGGACAAAACGGTACAGCTCATTCTGCCTCAAAAATCACGTCACACTCAGTTTTAGAGGCTAAAAGCTAACATTTGCTAAATGTTCCAATCAAAACCAGTTCAAATTCAAAATACTGCATTTATATTTGTTAGACTACAAAATCATGGTGCTTTTTCTTACTTACAAGGTTTATTTTACTTTAATTTATGTAAAGTCGGTCTTTAAACATTTGCAAATGCCCGACTTTTATGTTAGATACAGTGCCTTGGAAAAGTCCAGTGCTGCCGCCACCAGGTTTCACATTTGGGATGGTGCGGTCAGTGCGAAGCATTATGTCTTGGGCAACAAAAAAAAAAATTACATTAGGTCTGATTCTCTTTTTTTCTTGGTCTTCATGATGCTTTTTATCACTGATGTTCTGTGACAAACGTTCGAGGCCTTCACAGAACAGCTGTGTTTATACTGAGACTAAAGGCGTCACAGTTGGACTTTATTTACAAATCAGATGAAGTCTGAAGACATTTGGCTGCTCTGGATTTTAGCTCGGTGTCAGATTAAAGGCGGCTCAATACAAACGTACGCCACTCTACAGATTTTTGTTTGGAAAATGTGTCATTTTCCTTCCACTTCACAATTATGAGCCACTTTTTGTTAGTCTATCACATAAATTGCAGTAAAATACTTTAAAGTTTGTGGTGGTAACTCCACAAACTGCAAAAGTTTGGTGGGTATGAATACTTTTTCAAGGCGCTGTATATTTAATTTTTTTTACGATTTTATTTAACAATATTATCAAACAAGGTCTTCTGGATGGATTATTTTTGTTAACTTTTTGTCTTTTATCCAAAAAACTTCTTCAGCCTGTTAGATTTGTCTACCTGGATTATTGAGCACGCATCAGGACATTTAACTTTAATTTGTTGCTTTTTGTTCATTTTTGCAAACTGAAGAAGAGGCTTTAGTCTTAATACAATGGTGCATTTACGTAGGCATCTTCTTCTTTATAATGAAAATAAAAAGCTCTCCAAAGTACAATAATTTATAAATACCTCCAAGACATTGATTCTGTTCAAAATTATTAATTCTGTTTTTGTTTTTTAATTCCTCAAAGACTAGTGTAAATAAAAGTAATTAAAAGAGGTATGACTTCAATCATCCAATTCTGAAATTTGTGCCAATTGGCAAAGTATTAGCCGAGTAAAATCTAAATGATAGCGAGCGTAATGCAGTGTTTGTGGAATAATGTATAAATTAAAACCACTCAAATTATTTGCTTTGATAGCTCCCATCAAGACACATTCAATAAATATGTGCAAGTTATTTATCAATTTAAAAAACTACCATATTTTTCAGACTATAAGACACACCCCATTATAAGGCGCACTGTCGATTTCTGAGAAAAATTAAAGGATTTAAGGTGTGCCTTATAGTCCGAAAAATACGGTAGAAGTTTTTATTTAACACAATAAAGCGTGAGCTACATACTTCTCTGCAGGATATGAAGAACCTTTAACTTTAAATAAAACATTTTCCACATTTACTGTAATCATAAAGACGTAAAAGCACATTCCGGTTCATCCTGAGTTTGATTTCAACACGTTTCTGTCTGAGAGCGCAGCGGGACGAAAGCGACGAGGGAAAGAGTCGACGTTTCTAAGCGACTGGTGACACAGCGATGACGTATCTGTTCGCCTATCAACAGCTCTTAGGCTGAGCGACGCGCTGATTTTAAACACTCATACACACTCTAAACAATGAAACACTGCTATCAACACAACAAACACACGCGCAACACCCACAAACACGACGCTGCGGCGCATGCAGACACTCATCTCATGGACTTAACGAAAGATGAGCTTTTAGGAAAAGGAAGAGCTGGTGACGTTTCAAAAGGTGCTAAAATTTTATCTAAAAAAACAGAAAAATATATTGTTAGGAGTATAAATCAAGTTTGTCTTTACAATGACTGTATTTAAGTTTGTTGTAGTTATGAAAAGGCACTATTATTATTTTACTCTTGTATGAATATGAACTAATTAAAAGGCATTTTAACTTTGTACTTGAACTATGTAAGAAATGACCGGTGAATTAAAAAAAATACTGTTTCTTGTGATTCGGTGTGATCTTTTTCATCATTTTCTGTCTCTGTTGATGATGTCATCTCCCTGTTCAGTCTCAGCAAACGTTGACACTAAACCAACAGATTTCTACGTCACTATGTGATGATGGAGCTCCTCGCCCTATCTCAGGCTGAGCTCGGCCACTCTTATGAAGGAAGCTCATTTTGACTGCTTGTGTCCAGGATCATGCCCTTTCAGGCTTGATCCAAACCTCATGACCACAGGTAAGGAATGGAACGTGGACAGACCAGTAAATCAAGAGCTTTAACTTTCCACACAACTCTCTTCACCATGACATACCGAAGCAACGCCCTCAGTACTGAGTAGGAGGCCCCAGTCTATCAATCCGTCTCCCAATCCATCCTTCCTACCATCACTCGTAAACGCTACGCCAGATACAGTAAACTTTCAAACTGCACCATTTGATTTAGTTCATAAATATTTTTTAACCTGCACTCCTCTATGTTTACAGATAAACTTAAGAACTAAAGTTATAAAATGCAAGTTAGAAAATAAAAATTATTCTACAGCCCTACTAGAATATTTAAATTTATAGCATGTGTTTTTGTGTTTGCTTTAACACATCTGATAAGAAAACATAAAATATAACTAAACACATATTACATAGACCAAAAGGTGATTTTTTTTTTTTTTTTTTTTTCCCTGAGGTTGACAGCGTTTATTTGTTTCTAAAGTCACCCAACTCAAAAACTAATATTTGGACTTCTTTTATTTTTTATTTCCCTTGCGGGAAGATGTGCATATAATAGTAAATACGTTTTTGTCTTAGTAAACCATTCCTCATGTTTAAATTTAGTCACAATCAAAATTAAATTAAATACAACACATTTAAAGTTTAACTATTAAGCAAGATATTATGAGCTCATAGAAATTTGAACAACTTTTGGTGAAATTATGCGTCAAGAAATAAACAAATATTAACAAGCATACGGTTTTATGTTTGACTTTCATTAATTTGTATGATTTACAACACAATTCTGGAACTGTCTGAAACTAGTGTGTTTATTTTTAGCACTAGAATCAGTGAAAATTGGGTTTCATTCGAAATATTTCCACAAGCATTTGAATGCAACACTTTTCCGACGGCTGCTGGGTCACGCCCCTTTCTTCTGAGCGACAGTAAACCCCGCCCATCTGCAGATCTGCACTCTGATTGGTCCGCTTTTCCGTTACTCCGGTTCGAGTGTTTCTATTGGCTGCTGCTGGACAGTCAGCTAAGAAGCATCTGCGGCTCGCGCTGTGCCAGCTGTCCTCGCGCACTCGGCTGCTGCTCGGTAACGGACAGAAGCTCCGGAGGAGGAGGGTGTCGGAATCCGTGAAGAAAAGGGTGAGGAAAAAACACAACATGAAAAAAAAAATGAAACTGTCACGATGTGGTTTTCGTTCTAATTAGGTAACTGTTCCTAAAATATTAAGATTTTACCTGAGTCATTTTTTTATATCGAATAATCGTCCATTAACGTTTGTCATGACGGCAGCGTTCGTGTAGCTAGCTAGCCGTTAAATTTCGCCTTTTGTCGATTATTTTTTTATATTTGCTCGCTGACATCTTAATTTTAATCAAAGGTATTGGAAAATACAGATGATTATTTTAAATACAGGGGCCAAAATGAATGATTTTAACGTAAAAATGGGACTGTCGGTGTGTTGGAAAAGGCATCTTGTGCCTTACGGCGACGAAATATGGGAGAGGTGGTGCGTGTCTAAATGCGGCTCGTGCGTTAAAGCACCGTGTATTGCAGGCTGCGGGGTTTGTCTGCTCTTGTGTTTTTGATGGAAACACAGAATGATGGTGATCTAGACATATGTAAATCATCCATCCTGCAGGGTCCATGGAGATTTATGAGCAGCTGGGCATCAAACCTGAGGTTCCTGTGAATGTTTCACCTCCATTGTCTTTTGCTGAAAATCTCTGAGATGTTGGATCTTCAAGGGTGTTCAGAAAGGATAAACCATTGTAGATGTTGCACCGCATGGGGCGTGCTCTGTCAGGAATGTGATATTCCATCCATCCATCCATCATCTTCTGCTTGCTGCAGCAGGATGGATCAGTGGTTGGCACTGTTGCCTCACAGCAAGAAGGTCCTTCCTCCTGGGTTCAATCCCCGGTTGGACCTGGGGTCTTTCTGTGTGGCATGTTCTTCTCGTGCTTGGTTTTCTCCGGGCACTCTGGTTTCCTCCCACAGACCAAAAACATGCATGTAAGTCTGCCTTCAGTCACAGGCCTCCCTTGCAAAAGAGATCTATGATCTCAATGGGATTTGTCTGGTTAAATAAATGTTAATAATAAATAAATAAATGTTCCTAAGCCGGGCTGCGGGAGCAGCAGCTTGAGCAGGGAGGCCCGGACATCTCTTTGCACAGCCATCTTTTCCAGGTGTTCCCAGGCCAACTGAGAGACGTAGTCTCCATGTCTTCCCCGGGGTCTCCCAGTCGGCCATGCCCCAAGTACCTCCTTAGGGAGGCGCCCATAGCATCCTTACCAGACGCTCGAACCACCTCAACTGGCTCCTCTCGATGTGGAGGAGCAGCAGTTCTACTCCAAGTCTCTCCCAGATAACTGAACTTCTCACCCTATCTCGTCCAGCTGTGAAGGAAACTCATTTCAAACCGTCTGTATCCACAATCTCCTTCTTTTGGTCACTGCCCAGAGCTCATGACCATAGGTGAGGGTAGGAACACAGACCTACTGGTAAACAGAGAACTTTGCCTTAAAGCTCAGCTCCCTCTTCACCACAACGGACCAGCACTATCTCCACAATACTGCAGACGCTGCACCATTCCGTCTGTCAATCTCGCGCTCCTTTCTTCCCTCACTTGTGAACAAAACCCTGAGATACTTGAACTCCTCCACTTGGAATGTGATGGTGTCTGAATTATTTCTGCTATAAAATGTTAAATTAGTCTACGTCATGGCTGTAGCTTTGTAATTGTTTGCACTGTTCCTTAGTTTTACTTTATATTTACCTGGTGAAATGTTTAACTTTGTCCCAATACAAATAGTTTAGTGTGCTTCTTCTGCTGCTCAGTAAGAGAAATTTATTATTGATGAGATACTTGATAGACAATCAGACTGAGTAATGGGAAAAGGTTTTTGCCCTTTCACCATAGCAACTGACAATAAATAATAAATAATTTAATGCAGTCTTAACAAAAGTATGTAACTTTAAGTATAAAGAGATGTTATTAGAGTAATGGCATTGGAATATTTGCTAAAATAATATAATATACGTACTTTGACAATAATGTCCCAAATAGATAAAAAAAAGATGAAGTAATATGTGTCTGATTGAGTTTGTTAGGCTGTAGCAAAAATAACTCATAATAACCACTGGACAGATTTTAATGAAGCTGTCACAAAGTAATCATTAGATGTGCATCTACAACTTATTAACTTTTACAACCCAATTCAAGATGGCCGCCACAGCTAACAAAATCCTGGCCTGCATAATGATTATAACTTCAGACCTTGAACTAAAATTTGTTGCAGCAGTAGCTGTGATTAATTCACAATACCACTTTGAACCAACTTTTTTTTTTTTTTTTTACCTGACACCAACTTCAGGCGCGTTTGTCCGTTAGTAAAATATCTGGACAGATTAGAGTGAAATGTACAACGTAATTGTTGGGTGTACATCTCAACTGAATTATCAATTTTAAGATGGCCACCACAGCTAATTTACCTCAGCCAACACAAAAATGACTCCATTTTTCTGATATGGAGCTAAAATCTGAGGAGGTCGTAGCTGAGCGTCATCGTTGGCACAAACTGATCTGCACTGCTCAAGCTCCTGCACCACGTTCTTTACTTTGACCAGAAGTGCTATAATTTCATCATCATCTTAGTTCATTAGATCTTATTACTTTTTCTTTTTTTTTTTTTTTTTTTTACATTTTATTGTTGGATGTAAATGGGACCCTGTGTATATAATATTGTTCCACCACATTTAC
>JAVCKU010000065.1:3492291-3507204 GCA_032273985.1 Hypsolebias coamazonicus | reverse complement strand
CTTTTTTGGGTAAGGATAAATTCTTATGGCATGACCACAAGCCTGTTTCAGTTTTGTTGCATGAAAATCTGTGATAACGGTTCAAAAGTCAAACATTTAACTTTTCGTCCCCTCTGTTTTGTCGAACGCAGCTCGAGTCTGAAGCTACTCACAGGGCTATCACAATCGCCAACCGGGTAAAGAAAATGCTGTCTTTGTGCTGTTATTGATTATTACCTGAAGTACCAAATGGGTTACTGAATATTTTTTTGTGATTTCAGGCCCGCTGTCCCATCTACCTAGTGAATATATCCAGTATGTCTGCTGGAGACATGATTGCTGCAGCTAAGATGCAGGGTGGGTGACCCATCCAGTAAAATAAAAATGTAAAAATGTAACTATGACCACAAACAAAAATGAGAAGTTTTCTCTTTATATCTGTCTAGGTAAGGTGATCCACGCAGAGACGACAGTGGCTCACGCTGTGCTGAACGGGATGCAGTACTACCACCAGGACTGGGCTCATGCTGCCGCTCACGTCATCGTCCCACCTCTACGCCTGGACCCAAACACCCCCAGCTACCTCATGGGCCTGCTGGGAAAGTATGCACACATACATCAGTGGTCTGCTGTACTGTTTTTATTTAAGTCTACCCATGTTCAAATCTAATTCAATTCAGTTTCAATTCAGTTTATTTATAAAGTGCCAAGTAACAACAGAAGTCATGTCAGGGCACTGAACAGAAACACTTACATACATACATAAAAAAAGCCAATTAGTCAAAGTTCTCTGTCTAAGAAAGCCATCAGATTGGGTTTACTTTTCACTTTGTCATAGTCTTCCACCCTGAGCAAACACAAAAGGCAACAGTGGAAAGGAAAAACTCCCTTCAACAAGAAGAAACCTCCAGCAGAACTTGGCTAAGGATGAGCGGCCATCTCTTTGACTGGCTGGGGTTGAGAGGACAGGAACAGACAAACATAGAATGACAGGTCCAGATTTACTTTGTATAGAAAGAAAGAAAGCAACATATTAAAGATGTAAATAATTACAAATACAAACAGGTGGAGTAGAGCAAGTAAAGACAGCAGCAGAGAGAGGAAATGTGGTCAGTTTGTCCTCCAGCAGTCTAAGCCTATAGCAGCATAACTAAGGGATTGCTCAGGAAACCCAAGCTGACCCTAACCATAGGATTTATCAAAAAGCAAAAAATTAAGCCTAATCTTAATAGTAGACAATGTGTCAGCCTCACGGACAGAAACTGGAAGTTGGTTCCACAAGAGAGGAGCCGGAGAACTGAAAGATCTGCCTCCCATTCTATTTTTGGAAAATCTAAGAACCACAAGTAAACCTGCAGTCTAAAAGCAAAGTGTTCTGTTGGGAAAGTATGGAACAATACGATGGTGTCTGTAAAATAAGATGGAGCTACGTTGTTGAGAGCTTTGGAAGTTAGAAATAAGATTTTGAATTCTGAATTTGACTTAAAGCCGATCTCTTACTAACTCCAGTTCAGACTCTGGCAGCAGCATTTTATATTAACTGAAGACGTTTTAAAGAAGTATTTGGACACCCAGATAACAAACCATTGCAATAGTCCAGTCTAGATGTGACAAATGCATGAACCAGTTTTTCTGCATCGTTTTTAGATGTGATATTCTTAATTTTAGTGATATTACGCAGGTGGAAAAAGGAGGTTCCATGTGAACCATGTTTCCTGTAATCCAGGATATACAAATATTTATATTTTAGCGTTAATAATGTTAATTTATAAAAACTAAAGCAGCAGACACAACAGGGTGGGGGTGATGGTGTTTCAGTTCTGGTGTCTCCCCTGGCAGCAATGAATTGGTCACGTGTGAATACATACGTTTAATACGTAGACATTTGATAATTTATTGCATGTCATCACCTTCTGTTAGGGCAGCAGGGTGTCCTCCATGAAAAATAGTCCAGGAAACCTTGGCTGGTGCTCTCACCTGCAGTATGTGTGAGTTGTGATCGCCCGCCCTGCTCTGGTCTGACTGGGTCAAACTGTGGCTCTCGTTCTGTTTATTTCTTGAAAGCAGCAACAGTCTAATTCCTGCATCATTAGATTGGATGGCTTTAAAAAGACCACAACAAACTCACACTTTGATTTTTCCCAGATTACATAAACCTGTCATGGCGACGGAGAACTTTAATCCATGTCTATTTCACTTTTTGCTCACCGGACAACCTCAACAACCTCGAAGCAAGATCTGGTTGTCCAAAAATAAGTTGTCTCGGACAAACAAAAACCACTTTTGTAGACCCCTGCATAGACACACACATGCACAGGGTCAACCACTATATTATTAATCTTTATTAATCTTTTATGGTTGTTTTCAAACCAGATAGTCCGGTAGACTCGGTTTGGTTGGGGACCAATATTCATAACATTTTGTTTATATTTGAGCTGGTGCAGTTTGCGTTCACACTGCACTGTGTAGTCGAGCCAACCTGTTCGAACCAACCTGTTCCCCCACTAGCCTGTAGTGGCGCTGCACCAAGAACTACTGAGAGAAACAACACAAAAACCTCTGAAGAAGACACTTCTTCTTCTTCTTCTTCTTCAGGAAATAAAAAAAAAAAAAACGGGGTGGCATCAAATTTGAGCTGTTTTAGGAATTCTATTTTGTCATTTTTCAACAATGGACTCAGCAAGAGTGGAAGATGAGGCAGAAGACCATGGAAAATGTTGTTTTTCCACACCAGGCAAGCTGACAGCCCCATGTGAGGTAAGAGAAATGTGTGTTTGTTTGCCCTGAGCTGTAGTCCACTTTCTGCTTGCATTCATTCTGTACTCGAACCTCGCTTTAGTTTTCTTCTACTCGACCAAGACCTAGGTTTTTAGGCTGGCCAGAGTTCGCCTTTTCTTTCCGTGACAGAGTTTGATGGCGCGTTCACACCTCCCCAAACTAACCAGACTTCTTAGGTCATGGACTATATATATTGGAGTTCGGGACAACAGGGCTGGTTTGAATGCACTCTTACTTCACAGTAAAGTAGCTCAATTTCCACGGTGCACTTTGTGTTCATTGGAAGACAAAGTCAGACAACATTTTTTGCATCGAGCTGCTCCTTGTTGGTTTCAAAGAACATATTTTCCCATTTCCTGCTCTGTTGTAGAGTTGCATTCAGGCCTAAAAAAATTCTGACCCAGCACAAACCTGTATCATATTTTACCCGGACCCGAAACCAACCAAGTAAATGTAATTACAGGCCTTAACCATAAAAAAAAAAAAAAAAAAAAACACAAAAAAAAAACAAACAAGATTTTTACTGCTTTTGTAAGCAAATCTGTTTGACATGGTTTACAAATGTATTTCAAATAAAGGAAGATATACAATTTCTTTGTTTATTAACAAGAGTCAGTAGATTATTATAGTCATTACAATATTATAGTTAATAGTTATTAACGGTCGGCGGATGCACGCGGCTGATGATCCAAATTTGGTCGTCAGCCACGTATGTCCGTTGATACACTCAAAAGCCCGACACCAACCTGGCCTCCACATTCAGCACATTATTTTGGCCCGGCCCGAAATTTGGGTAGGTTCGGGCATGGGCCCGGGTTAGAAATGACAGCTCTACTCTGTGCCTGCAACAATAAATGAAAGAATGAATCACAAACAGAAGGGATGCAATCTTTCACACAAATAACTTATATAAAACCCGTTTTGGCCAAACATGAAATCGAATCTTTAAAAATGTAGTTCAAAAAATGTTTGTTGGGTTTATTTTTGGAATAAATGGGCACATTTATATGTAACGCCAATGGAGTTATTGTATTTGGGTATTTGCATACTACTAAAATATCAAACTAAATATTTCTTGGAAGTTTTTGCTCATCAGTGATCATAATTGCTTCTTGGTAGAGCAAGTTTGGTTAGACTGACATGACTGACCAAAGTGCATATCCATGGTCTGAAAACCTTCACTCATCAGATCGATGATGACTATTTGTACATTACCACCGAGGGCAATCTTAATTATTTTGTTAGTTAAATCTCAATAATTAAAAATGATCATATTACAGATGTGATAGAAACCAGTTCTCCTTGGGGAAAAAACAGTTCATGATTTTCCGAGAAGATTTTTTTTTTCCTGCTGTAAAGTGAGTTTCTTGCCTTGCAAGTTCTTCGACTCCTGAGTGATTATTAAAAAGAGATGTTTGTTACACAAGATGTGCTGTTTGCTTTGGTGAAGTCTGAAATATCATTTAAATAAAGTTTAATGAAAGTAATGCCCGAAGGTTTGAAGAAAAATATAGATGCATATGTAGTAAAGAAACTCAATCAGTGCTATCAGAGAAAGAGACAAGACAAAAGTAAATACCGGTACTACAGTTTGGAAACAAGAAGATGTTCCACATCATGAGAAGCTGTCAGCTCTGGTCCTGTTGAACAGGTAAGTGGACTGAAGTTTCATTGTGCTAGATTTTCATCAACTTTGTTTGTCTGATTGTTAATGTTAAGGGTGAACAAAAGACTAATCCTGCAGGAAACAAAATACAGTACTTTGAAGTTATTCTGATTTTAAAGGAAGTTTGGAATTATGAAGCAGAAATCCCCAGTAGACAAGGTCAGTTCTCGTAAAACTGTTTTGCTGAGATGCTTTACAGCTTGAGTTAACAAGACACGGCTCCATTCTTTTTACTTTAATTTAGTTTCTCAACAAAGAAGATGATGTTTTATTTTATTATTCTTATAGGACCAAACTAAATTCAAACATGTTATACATGTGGGCTGTTTTGTTTATAAAAATGCACCCCCCCCCCCCCAACTCCATTTTAGACACTGGGAGGAGAACAGGAAAATGTTTGTTTTTCAAACATGTGCAAAAAAAATCAACACTGAATTATGTCATCTACAGTGACCCTGAGGTGTAAATGAACAACATTTGAAAAAATGGAATTACATTTCAATAAACAAAATTAAATTTGATAAAACACAACAACAATTGAAAAAACGAAATTACATTAAGCCAAAGTGGAAGTGGCCGAAGCAAAATTAGCCAAAGCGGAAGTGGCCAGAATCCCATTTGAAAAAACTGAATTATAATTTAAAACAAAGAATTAAATTAAGCCAAATCCTAAGTAGTTTTTTTTTTTTTTTTTTTTTTTTTTAAACATGTGATGGATAAAGTAAAAAAAAATGCAAAAAGCTTGGCTGTATGTTTATTTATTTTTTTTTAACCCCTCATGAAAATGAATAATGAAATAATGTCTTTTTTGGGGGGGATTCTCAATTTAAAAAAAAATAACTGAACAAATGATACATGAGCCCCCACACTCTTCACAAAAGTTTGTATTTGTATCTTGTTACTGTACATTGTTCTGTTGTTCTACTTTGTATGTTGTTATAAAGTAAAAAAAAAAAAAAAAAAAAAAAAACACCACTTATTGTTTGGCGTAATTTAATTCAATTTCTTTCAAATGTATTTCCGTTTTTACAAAGGTGATTCTGGACACTTTCGCTTTGGCCAAATGTAATTCCGATTATTTTATTTTGTTTATTTATTTAATTTTATTTTTTTCGAATTAATTCCATTTCTTTTTTAAAATGTGATTTTGGCCACTTCTGCTTTGGCCACTTCCACTTCGGCCAAACGTAATTCCGTTTTTTTTTTTTTTTTCAAAAGAAATGCGTTTTTTTTTTATTATTTATTTTTTTTTTTTTTTTTTTTTTTTTTATGTGATTCTGGCCACTTCCACTTTGGCCAAAAGTATTTTTTTTTCTTTTTTTTCAAATTTCATTCTATGCTTTCAAATGTGATTTTGGCCACTTCTGCTTTGACCACTACAGCTTTGACCACTTCCGCTTTGTCTGCTTCTGCTTTGGCCAAATGTAATTCCATTTTTTTTAAATGTAATTCAGTTTTTTTCAAATTTAATTGTTTTATCAAATGTTATTGTGTTTTGTTGTTTTTCAATTGTAATTCTATTTTTTCAAATGTGATTTCGGCCACTTCCACTTTGGCCACTCCCACTTTGTCTACTTCTGCTTTGGCCAAATGTAATTCCGTTTTTTTTTTTTTTTTTTCTTTAAATGTAATTCAGTTTTCAAATTTAATTGTTTTTTCAAATGTTATTGTGCTTTGTTGTTTTTCAAATGTAATTCTGTTTTTTGAAATGTTGTTCATTTACACCTCAGGGCCACCTTAGTTATCGCTCCTTTCTTATGTATTTTTCCAAGGTTTCAGACTTTCTAGCAATTTTTTAAAGTGGTCAACATTTCTTAAGACATTTTCAAGAGGTTTCAAACTTTTTCTTTGGGCTAAAGCTGCTTGTCTCACTCATTTTTTTTCCAATGGTTGACCATTTTAACAGGGATGTTTTTGTTCCGACAGTTGCATAACTTTGACCTTTAAATCAGACATGAAAAAACTCCAGTAACTCATAGACTGAAACTGTAGCTTTTATACACATAAAATAAAACTCAGGAAAGAACCAAGCTTAAATTGAATCTACAGAAAGCTTGTAATTAAGATACAATTTACTCCCATTATAGATGAAGCATCTGTCAGGTTCTGTGTCAGAAGATTTTTTTTTTTTCCATTTCATAAATATATCCCTTTCAGACAATCATCTGCTGAAAATACTTTCTTTTAGATGTTTAAAGCAAACATTAGAAGACTTGAAAGACGGGAGATAACCAGAACATTGAGAAATGCCAAGAGCTAAAAGAGGAAATGAAAAAGTTGTGAAAGTGAAGGCCTCTGTTGTGCGAGTAGAGCTGGACCCCCAATGGTAGA
This sequence comes from Hypsolebias coamazonicus, assembly GCA_032273985.1. NCBI lineage: Eukaryota > Metazoa > Chordata > Actinopteri > Cyprinodontiformes > Rivulidae > Hypsolebias > Hypsolebias coamazonicus. Next base: position 3,500,450 of record JAVCKU010000065.1, on the reverse strand, counting down.
ACAAATCAAACAGACCCAAGAAATGACCCTGGAGCTCTGTGAGCAGAAGAGCACAGTCCTAGGAGCATCTGGTATTGAGAACCTTTAAAGCTTCAAAGCCTCTGAGGACCCAATTAAATCTGCCCACATGTATAGACAAGTAGAAAGATGTTTTACTGTATGTGTCCCATATTAACAAAATTATTTTTGACAAACAAGACAGCATTAGTTGAATACAAAATGTCAGTTTCAGAAAAAGTGCACAAACTGGTTGAGTAGGTTTGGAAAACATTATGATTTAAATTAAAATCACACCTTGAACTCAAATCCAGCAGAAATTTCACATGGACAAATACACAGCTTTCAGAGATCAAACAAATCATCTGAATAACTTTTTGTTTATTATAATAAAAAATAAATACATAAATAAATAAATAAAAATCCGATATGGCCTGCTTGCATAAGGCAGTCCAATCAGTTTTGACATGTAATTATGGCTAAATAGTTGCCTGAAGCAAAACCGGGCATATTTGTGAAACTTAACACCTTCTTTGTGTGACTTGTTTGGTTTTGAATTGTTCAGTCATGCAAAAGTGTTATATCCTCTAATTATTTTAGCTTTAAGTGCAGAGATGTTCAGCCAGTGCTGTTATTTGCTTTACAATCCAACACCAACAACAGAGACTTTCAGAGTGTTGTGTTAACTTTGTCAGAAAAAAGTTTCAGTTTGAAGGAAAAATAAAAAAATAAAAATAAGCATCTTTTTATTGTGATGAACACACAACATGGCAAGCTATCCATGACTAGACTGATTTTAGTCAGGAACAGAGTGTTTAGAAAAAAATGGAAAATTAAATAAAACAGGACACATGGCAGATCCTGTTACACTGAGCCTGTTGAAGTGGTGCACACTGAACTAAACAACTTGTTTATTCTACATTTGTCACATTTACAATTTGTTCATGTTTGACGCTGTTGTTAAATTCACTTATAGATGAGGGACAAAGCCAAATTAACAAACAGTCTTTCAGTTATCTGTTCTCAGGTAAGTGTGGGATAAAAGGCAGAAATGACATAATGAGTAAACTGGATTTTCAAAAAAGAATTACCAGTACAGTACTTCAAACTGGCTGTGAGTTGCATCAGGGCAAAGAGTGATGGTATTTTGATTAATAAAATAAAATAAATAAAAATAGCAATGGATGACTGAAAAGCTTACCATTCTTGCATTGGCCAGTTAAAGCATTTAGCTTCATTTCACAATAAAGTATCTCAATGTCCACGGTGCACTTTGTGTTCATTGGAAGAACAAAGTCAGGCAACATTCTTTGCATTGAGCTGTTCCTCATTGTTTTCTAAGAACTTACCTTCTCATTTTCCACCGACAGCAACAATATATGAAAGCGTGAATCACAAAAAAAGAGGGGCTGTAATCTTTCACACAAAAACCAGGTTATAAAATCCCAAAATAGTTTTAGCCAAATAGGAAATTGAGTATTTAAAATGTAGTTCAAAAGTCGTTTTTTTTTTCTCCCTGTAATAAATGGACATGTATATGTAACATCAATGGAGTTATTATATTCAAGTATTTGCACAACACCAGAAATTGTTATCTGAATCTGGTTTCCCCACTTGTCCTTGAATTGGCCAACTATCTCAAACTCCTTGATGTTGTGTGAACAAGAAGCTCTGCTCCCCCCTCCCCTACCCGCTCCCTTCCCGAGGACACCTGTGGACCTGTGTCAGAGCTGAGCCAGCTGATAGACACTGCACCATGTCTTATCAGGACTATGGAACTATATCTGGCAGTGTCCACGGACAGCTCACCGCCTTCGTTGGCCGTCCTCATGCATAAATGTATTATGATGTCATCTGTATGTTCGTATTTCTGTGCTGAGGTCTTTTTTTTTTTTTTTCAACTTTCACACTGTGACCCGTCCAGAACACTGTGAGGCATGTTTTTTTATACGTCCCCTCCTCTCATGTTTCTCATTTCCTTAGCGAAACGAAAAGGGCAGCGCCTCCTGAGGCCAGTTGCCTCAGTCACCTCTGTCTCCTCATGTCTGTTTTTATGTTTTCTCAGGCTGTGCTGAAATGTAATTTTGTTGTGCTTCAGTGCAATGACAATAAAGCTGATTCTGAAATGAATCAAACAAAAAAAAATCTTAGAAGTTGTTGCTTATCATTTTTCAGATTTAGTTAATCTGACACGACTGACTAACATACTACACATGGATCTATTACATTTACAAACCAGATAAACCCATATTAAAAATGCACCAGGAACTTGGAGCATCCCTTTTCACGACCTTTCACAAATTATATAATTTAATTTGATTTTTATCTTTTTTTTTTCTCAAATATGTTTATAAAAATGTCTCAAAACAACCTAAGTTGTCTAAAGTGCTTCCTATAAAGTTGGTTCGTGTTACTCGCTGAACATCTTGAACTAAAATCAACATTTTTTTTCTACAAAATTGTCTGTTCCTCATTTGTTAATGACAATTGTGTGTGTGTGTGTGTGGGTGTGTGTCTGATTACAGTGATACAGTGCACATCCATTTATGTACCTCCACTTTACTGAATGCTTTGAGAGTTGAACTAAAAACTCACAATTTACCTTGGACAAGCTTGAAGGGGTGATGGTGCCTGCAGGACATTTCTTTAAAATGAAAACTTGTAAATTGACCGATCTACTTGTGCATTAACCATTTTTGATTCCATAATTTAGGCATTCATTATATTTTTTTACAGGATTGTGATTCTTCTTCTTCTTATTATTATTTATTAATTACAACTTCTATGTTACATAAACGTTCACCCAGCCACAGTCTGAAAACCTTCACTCATCAGATTGATGACTAGCTTCATGTATTACCACTAAGATCGATCTTAATAATGTTGTTAGTTAAATCAGAATAATTTTTTTTAATCACATAACAGATGTGATAGGAACCAGTTCATGGTTAACACACAGTGCACCAAAATACACAGAGAGCAGATTGTGTTGAGTGAAAAACAAGAGAGATGATCTGTATCCACTTGTAGGGTGTATCTTTAGAAACACAGTCACACATACACCCCCACCTTCCATGAACGGCCATGTCATTAAGTCAGTCACTTCCTGCTCGAGTGGTACCATCTGCCCTTTCATAAATCCCCACCATGTGGATCAGTGTGCTAAGCTCCTTGTTAGCACAGTTACACTGCCCAGAGATTAAAAACTCCCTGGTTAAAAGTTGCATTTATTCCTGTTTAATAATTCAGTTCAGTTCAGTTTATTTCTAAAGCATCAAGTCACAACCGAAGTCGTCTGAAGGCACTGTACAACAACATTCACATGCATTATAAAAGCCAGTTAGTAAAAGTTATCCAGGGAACCCAGCAGATGTTGTTGAATCTTCACTTTGTCACAGTTTCCCATCCTGAGCAAGCACAAAGGAGACAGTGGAAAGGAAAAACTCCCTTCAAACAGGAGGAAGCCTCCAGCAGAACCGGGCTCAGGACGACCGTCCGTCTGCTTCAACCGGCTAGGATTTGAGAGGACAGGAAGGAGGAAAAAGACAAACGGAATGACATGTCTGGGTGTACTTTCTATAGGTGGAAAGACAAAAAAAAAACCATGTTAAGGATAAAAATAATTACAAACACAAACATCTAGAGAAGAGTAAGCGAAGACAGCAGCAGAGTGAGGAAATGTGGTCCGTTTGTCCTCCAGCACTATAGCAGCATAACTAAGGGATAGTTCAGGAAACCTTAGCCAACCTTAACTATAGGATTTATCAAAAATGGAAGACTCACGCTTAATCTTGAAAGTAGATGAGGTGTCAGCCTCATGGACAGAAACTGTAAGATGGTTCCACAAGAGAGGAGCCTGATAAATGAAAGATCTGCCTCCCATTCTGCTTTTGGAAACTCCAGGAACTGCAAGTAAACCTGCAGCCTGAGAGTGATGTGCTCTATTAGGAAAATGTGGAACAATAAGATCTACAATATAAGCTGGAGCTAGGTTGTTGAGGGCTTTGTAGGTTGGAAGTAAGATTTTGAATTCAGTTCTGAATTTGACAGGGAGCCAATGGAGAGAAGCTAAAACTGGAGATGTATGATCTCTCCCACTAACTCCAGTTAAGACTCTGGCAGCAGCATTTTGGATTCCAACAGTTAATTCATTCTTTAGTAGATGAACATCCAATGATTACCTCCTGATCAGTCTTTAAGAAACAGCTGATGAAATAAAGTAGTCAATAGTTGTTTTTCATCACAATGTTTTTTAATAAATGATGTTTGTCACTGACACACCTGCACACGGCAAAAGCTGACCGCATGCATTCATGCATCACTGATTCAAAAAAGAGCTGCAACCTGAGAGGCAACATTTAATAAACCCATTTGAATTCTGACTGACGGCTGAACTGAGCAGCTGCTGCTGTGCTGCACATCTGCTCGTCTTTGAGCCGTGATGAAGCAGAGGTTCAGAGCTGCACACAGCTGAAAGCCCAACCGGCCTTCTCTGTTCTGCTCGTGTAAGTGATATCTAACACTGTGTGCCACATTAATAATGCAGCGTCCTTTGCAAACATATCCTGCTCCTTTGCCTTTTGTTTTAACGCCCTTCATCCTGATCGTTCTCTTCTCCTGTTTATGTATTACACAGCGTCACAAAGAAAGGAGAGGTGGACTCGTGCTCTGCTCAGAAAGACATTCCAGCATTATCACACTGGGCTGCTGTGGCTCTTTTGTGTTGTTTTTTTCTGGAGGACAGGCCCACACCTCTTTGTCAGGTATCATGAGAACAGCTTCGGCTGCTCGGCATCCATCTGCTTCAGATTACAGACACGGTGTTTGGTTTCCCTCCATCTCTGTAGCCTCGTCAGACCTGGATGGACAAATGGCAAAGAGGAACTCAGAAATAAGATGATGTGCAGAAGATGCACGGTGCAAAAAGATGTATAAAGAAAGCTTGAAGTCAGTTTAAACTAAGATCATCTCATGAAGGGAAGGGATGGAATCCACCTTTCTGGGTGGATCTCAAAGTTCATGTTAATCATCCAGGTACAAAATCCAATAACGGTCAGTCAGATAATCTGGACAGTTTATTTTGTCCAGATGACCTGATTGGCCATTATTGGATTTTGTACTTGGATGATTGCGCATGAACTTTGATGTCTTGAACCACTTTGGCTGTGGCTGCCTGCCTGGGAGGTGTCGACGGGGGACAGGAGGGCCCCCAGAAACCATCTTAGCTCCAGCAAACTGGTTGGTCCACTTAAAGAGTTTACTGCTTGGTGGGAAAACAGTTTACTGGAACTCATCAGACTGATGAAGCCCTCCGGATAGAGGGTGAAATGTCTATATAAAAAAAAAAAAACTGTCCAGATGACGACTGAGAATTATTGGATTCATCTCTCAACCATAGTTCGATGGGGTAATGGCTCTGACTAAGCCTGCTCAACTAATCAATTCATTCCTTGAACCATATGGTGTGACTGATGTGTGGCACTTCCCTAACCCTACTTAAAGATCATACTGATTTTTTCTCCCCAGTTAAAAAGTTGTACTCTCGAATCTATTATATTTTTTCTTGATAAACAAATTTTTGCCTTTGTTGAAAGAATGAGACTATGGGGCAATGGTGTTCTCAGACCATGGTCCACATATTGATATTGTTTAGACTTGTCACAAAATCTGTATTTCGTTCTTAGAGATTCAGCTCTTTACTTTTGTCCAAGGAAGACTGTACCAAATTTCTTACATATGAAATTGAAAATTTCCTTGAAGTTAACCAAATGTCAGGAATGCCACTCTGTACTTTCAGGGAGGCATTAAAGGTCTAACTGAAGTGTCAAATAATTTATTATTGTGCAAACAACAAAAGAAGGGTTTTGTATGGCTAGGGCAGTGATCAGATGAGTTATTACAATTAGACAGAGAATTCAGCCACTCTCTTGAGGGATCAAATGAAAAAAGTTACTTCAAACCAAAGTTAAAACTTTGTCTACTCAGCAGTCAGAGTATTTAATCTCTAAAGCTAGACAGGGTTACTATGAATATGGTGAAAGGGCTGGGTGCTTGTTTGCACATCAGCTGTGGCGACAGTCAGCCAACCAAGTTATTACAGTAATAAACAATGAATAAGGAGCTGTATGTCACAACATTGCCGTAATGAAAAATAATATTGCTGATTGGACCCTCTGTTATTGCTATTATAAATAATAGTATTGCTTCAAGTGTGATCCCCGATGTTTTCAAACATGCAGTAGTTCATCCTTTAATTAAGAAACCTGGACTTGACCCTTCAACTTGCTTAAATTTCAGACCTATCTCAAAACTTCTCTTTAAGTCCAAAATCCTGGAGAACATAGTTTTTTTATTCAATTAAATTAGTTTTTGAATGATAACAGACTTTTTTAGATCTTTCAGTCTGGTTTTAAGCAAATTCACAGCACCAAAACGAAGTTAGTGAGGGTTTGTAATGATATTCTGGTATCAAATGATTCTGGTCAATTTGTAGTACTTGTACTCCTTGACCTTACTGCTGCTTTTGATACTGCTGACCACAGTATCCTTATATCCTGGTTGGAACACTGGGTTGGGATTGCAGGTGCTGCATTAGAATGGTTCCGCTCATACCTGAGTGACAGGAGTTTTTAAGTTAAAGTTGGTAATAATGTATCTGCTTCAATGCCTTTTTCATGTGGAGTCCCACAGAGCTCAATTAGTGGATCTTTTCTGTTCTCACTCAATTTGCTCCCACTGGGGTCTGTAGGGGTAAAAGCAAGGTTTAACTCATACCTGTACACCCTACAATGAATTATTCAGAGACTATCTCAAGTCCAAAGAATAATAATTGTTTATTAGACATGGATTCATCTTCTGTTTTTGATTAATAAAGGTCAACTGTGACCAAAATGAATATGTAGTGACAATATTGTGACATGAGACGTTAATTATATTTGACCCATCAAACAAATGAGGTCATTTATTTAACAAATCATCAAATTAACATCATAAAATTTACACATTGATTGGCTGTGATTCATTTCTTATGGCATAAAACAACAGATGTCTTAAAGAAGACAACAGATTACGTTATAAGATAGTAGAATAACTTATCTGAAAGCACTTTTAACTTAGTAGTTACTGGTGTAGGTTTAAGGAAATGTTTTAAGAAAGTTTTAAGGGAAGGAAATAAGGAAAAGGAGGGGATTTATCTTGGATATGTCAACCAGAAACATGAGCACGCTCTCCATAGCGATTTCCGGCTAAACCCAGGTACACTTTTGGTAAACATCGGCGACTCTTTACCTTTAAAAGACGTAATGTCTTGACTCCGGTAAGAGTGTTGGCACCCCCAACCCATAGATGTAAAAGGGTCGTTGGTCCAGTTGACATCCAAGTTGGTTTTGTGCATGTTTATTCCTCACGCGACCCAGAGGTCCGCTTTGGTCGACAGAAGTAGCGGTCAGTTCCGGTTGAATTCGAAAATAAAACTATTCCTCTGAAGGAATCTTTATTCAAAAGGCTTGGAGTGGTTAAGCTCGATCGGATTTACCAACGGCTGGCTGTAAACCCTTACTGAGACAGACGCTTTTAGCATATGGCTCATCGTTCACAGCACAGGAAGAGTTTCAACTCCACTTCGCGACTCCATGGAGGACTCTAAGACTGCATGGAAGACTCCACAAGCCTCCACAAGACTGACGAGAACCAGGAAATCAGTACTTTTAAGGAAAGCCCACCTCCTGATATTGGGACCAGTTGATTGGTTGTCTTTGAAATTTAAAGGATAAGTACTTAAAAACAAGAATTTGTTCGCTCAAAATAATAGTAAAGGTGTGTCTCAGTCTAACATTTGCTTAATAAAAGGATTTTAACGATCAAATAAGCTGTATTCGCTGCCTCGGTGCTCCGTGAGCACGCAGAGGGAGGGAAAAAATAAAGAGGAACACTGCTTGTTTCTTAGTAATTTAAACAGAAAAGCACCTAAAACAATTATTTGTTTGCTCGAAATTATAGCAAAGATGAGTCTCAGTTGAACTTTTACTTAATAAATGCACTTTAATGGTCAAATTAGATGAATTTCACCAGAGCGGTGCATCTGGTTTGACTTGCTCCAAGCATCAAGAAGAACGAAGGTGGTGGTGGTGGTGGTGGGGTCTCTGGCAAGCCAATTGTGTCAT
>JAVCKU010000065.1:3465432-3477653 GCA_032273985.1 Hypsolebias coamazonicus | reverse complement strand
GCTGTACAACATTTTACACACATTCTAGGGAGTTTATCAGCTAAAAAAAGTTAATTTTGGGTTTAGTTCCTCTTTAAGGTACAGTTTTAAATAAGTATGATTTCTGTTTGATTTATTTACAGACTGAAGGATCGTAGGAATATAAAATCTACTTTACATGTCAGTTTATTTTATTTTATTGTTTTATAAACAGTTTATCCTTTACAGACACAGTTCAAGATGTTGTTTTCTTTTAACAACAAAAAAAAATCTCCTTTTAGCAAATAAACGTTTAGCGACTCATACATTTTACTACCGTTTTTTTTCCTCTTAAGTAAACATGACGTAAATTCGATTTGTTCTTTAGTATTAATTCAGTTACATTAGTCAGTTTATTGCAGTCTGATTTGTCCCATTATCTAAATAGTTAATTCAGCAGCTTTACTTTATTTGTTTAATTACCGCTTATAGTATTTTGAGCTACAGTGAGACCAGGGAGTTACTGTTGGTTCTGCTGCTGAGGCCCTGCAGAGTGATTCAGCATTGAACAAAAATCTGAAATACAATAAAGATGTAAGCCAGTGGTCAATTAAAATTCATGCAGCTCTGCCTGAAGAAAGTTATTTTCTACCAAAGGTCCAAATTAATATAATACAGTTCCATTTTACTGCAGACCAGACGTGGGAATCACTATAAATGCTGGAAAAGCTGCACTGCTGAAAATAAATTATTAAAACATGCACTGATTTCATATATATTAAAAATATATATTGGCTTTTATTGTAGAAATTCACCAGCCAATCTGGGTCCAGATAAAACTCCATTTGAGTTCCTGACCCAGATTGTAATCTGCCCTTTTGGCCACCCTAAACAGTAGTCCCTCATTTAACACGGGGTTTAGAGACCACCCCCCCCCCACAATAAGTGAAAAACTGTGAAGTGGGGATACAGAAGTTCAAGTTTCACTCCCAATCTTCCACTTTCTGTGTAAATAAACAATCTATTTAAAATATTACAGTATTAAAATTTAAATTGTAGAGAAGAGAAGCGCAGCAGGACAGCAAAGGGTTAACCCTTCACGAAGCTGCTGCAGCTGGAGGAGAAATGTGGGGAGAGACGAGATCATGACGGGCTGCAGAGGGAGCTTCTCCCTGCACCTAATGATTTAGCAGATGCTAAATCATTTAAAAATAATTTATTTTAAATAAACAGTCAGCCAGTTGTGTGTCATGTCCACTCTTACTTTGAAAAACCGCGAAAGAGCGAGTCAGTGAAAGTCCAACCACCAAGTAGCGAGAGACTATACTGTTTGATCAACTGTGGGAAAACAAATAAATAAATAAAATTAACATGTCATGGAATAGCAGAGATGTTGTGTGCCCTCAGCAGCACAAGCAGCACCTTAACGCTGGTGTTTGTCTTTTTGCAGGAAGGATTCGCGCCACCAGAAGATGATGAAATCGATGAAGGAGCACGAGAGCAGGAAGAGTTCTGAAGTCTTTCTCCTGTTTTCATTATCATCCCTCACCTGTCATACTTTAATTAGGCCATTATGGCATTTCTTCTCTCATCCTCTTTAAGTTTTACAACCTCCCCTGACTTCTTCCACCTTACCAACGGCTGTACATACTCATGACTAGTTGTACAGTCTAGCTTCCCAAACTCTTACTTTGAAAGGACACTAAACCAAGATAAGTCTGGACTAGGGTCCAGCAGCCTGGCTTGGCTCACTCCACTAATTCTAACCTGTTTTCAGAGAGGACAGCTGCACTGCAGGACAAGTTCAGTCTGTTAGTCAGAAAAGTAATGTGTGAACACGTGCACGAACATGCGTCAGGTCTCGCTCCAGAAGACCGTGCTACGTTTTACACTCAACGCGATTGGTTTTTTTTTTATATTTTGACTCGATTTTACAAGGTGAGATTATTAAATAATGTTTAGCCTTTTAGCAGCCAGGCCTGCTGATGTAATGACAAGCGAACGTTCAGCCCACACACATATCACAGACTTTGAACTGAACACGTGCGCACGCTCACAGCAAGTCCTCGCTCTGAAGAAAGGAAATAATGCGTCACAAGATGTGATTTTATTCATCGAGTTGTCCCACAGGAGATTGTTCGCTCGTGACATGGTTTGGACGGCTTGTTTAGATGACAGCATGGTGTATTTATGTTTTAATTTATTTATCTTTGGTAATCTGTACAGCTTCTTGGGGGGTGGGGGGGGTGGATTTGGAGCGATGGAAGATGTTGCACTAAATGTAGCGAAACAAACCGACTGAAATGATTTAAAACGCCAACATGCAGTGACTGGCTGCTGCCAGAACGATACAGGAAAATGCAATTTTATATTTTGTAAATTTGTTTTAAAGAAGTGTTTTTTTTTTTTTAATTGTTATCATTTGCATTGAATTCCTCCGTGGCCATGTCAGAGGCATCAGTGTAAACTTATTTATCAGACAAATACGAGGCTATAAATTCTTTAAAGGAACAAGCACTGCAGACAAACACTACTAAATACTAATGTTTGACTGTGTTAACGTAGTTAAACATTTTAGCTGCTATCATTACTCCTCTGTTTTGAGTTTTCATGTGTTGTAAAGCATTAACACATCACCGTGGCTGCCAAGGAAACGATGGATTCTTGTGATCCGCCGCCCGGCAGAGCATGTTTGACGTTAGTTGGAGCAGTCGGGGAGAAGAACACCTCAGACCCGCTCTGTTCGCTGGAAGCCATGTGACTAACTTGCATCATTTGGAGTAGGAATGAAATAAAGCTCTGAGGTTTTAACAAATTAAGAAGCGTCCTTGTTTTCTGTTTGCAACGATGCAGCAGCGTTTCTCATTTGAACTTGGAGCACGTTTTAGAATTGGCTGCATGTTGGGGTAGCTGTTACTTTCATTCTGGGATGATGCTTTTGAAAACTTTTAATTCCTCTTTTTATGGATATAAATTGAGTATTTTCAGATGAATGTTTCCTCTGCTGTGCAGCTGGAAGGATTTTTACTGAATTTTTTTTTTTTACTTTTGGACATTTGTTGTGATGTGTAACCATGACAACAAGCAAGGTGTTGTTGTTTTTTTCACTATTGGGAGCAGCTGATTAACATTTCAAAAGATCCAATAATGCCTCAACGACAGCCCCAAATCCCAAATGAGTTGAAAAGGAGGCACCATGTATGCATTGCTGTCTACCTGGCGGAGGTGCTCAAGTACCTGACCGCCAAAGTCCTGGAGTTGGCGGGAAACTTGACTCATGACAAGAAGAAGACCAGCATTGTCCCCCTGAAAGCTGCAGCTAGCTGCATTCATCAAGACGAGGAGCTCAACAAGCTGCTGGGAGACGTGACCATCATTCATGGAGGAGTTCTACCAAACATTCAGGTGATCCAGCTGCGCAAGAAGACCGAGAGCCCGCTAAGTCCAATTAGACTGATCAACATCTGCAGCCAGTTTCTTCAGATCCGCAGTAAGGCAGACCGCTACAAGAGATTCTGGCCCACACCCAGGGCCGGCCCAAGCAAACGGCTGCTTAGGGCCCCGGGGGCCACCAAGTGGAGGTTTTTTTTATTTTTATTTTTTTAATGGTTTCTATGACTCTATTATACACAATTTCATTATAAAATTGTGATTTTTATTAATAATATTTTTTATAATAATATAGCAGGTGTCAAACTCAAGGCCCATGGGCCAAATCTGGCCCGCCATAACTGTTTCTGTGGCTCTACACAGAGGGCCTCAGAAACAGAACTTCAAGATAACAGTTGTGTGCTTCAACATTACTTTATCAGTTAAATCAGTTTTTATGTTTATAAACCCAAATTACTCAAACATAAAATATTTAATTTTTAAGTCAAGTCAACTTTATTTCTAGAGCACAGTTAAAACAGATAAACTTATCAAGGTGCTTATTAGTCATCGAACGCAGATAAAATTATATTTGACTAATTTGTTTAGGAAGTTTTGTCAATAAATTCTGCCACGTCCGGCCTGTTGAGAACATTCATGAGCTTGATGTGGCCCAAAATGAAAATGAGTTTGATGATATACTTTGTAGGATAATGTGAGCAGGGCTGTCAGAGTTGCAATGAGTTTATGTCAGAGTGATCTGATCATCTGACTGTTGGTTGCAGTAAATCACATTATCAGAAATAGAGGGCCTCAAACCAAATTTTGCTTAGGGTCCAATGGAGGCCCACAGGTATCAGCATCTTTAAAACTCTTTAATGAAACCAGGATGATGAGTTAGAACGAAACTTAATTTCCCTTTGGGATTAATAAAGTATTTCTGACTTATCTGTGCAAAAGTGACACTGTTTTATCTCACATACCGGTACACAAATATTTACTATTCAACTCTAAAAACCTACTGGTGTGTTGCAATTCTGCTTGAAAAGCATTGGTTTAAAGCACAAAATGAACTTCCTGTTGCAGAGAGGGTGAACGTGTTCACTGTGGCGAGTGACTGAACTTCTGTTCTGTTTGAACGGAGACGATTGTGACAGAAATCCAGGAGGTTTGTGCCAACGAGCCGTCACCGAGTGAGTCTGCTGCCAGTTTGTTCAACAGAGAACACTGGCAGGTTAACTGGACCTGGCACTGACTGAAAGGACATGACACACTTTAAAAGCAGATTTTTAAAAAATGTTTTGGACTTCATGCACGTTCAATAATTATACTTTAATTGATCTATATTAACATACAAAACAGTAAAAATTCATTGAGCAGATTGTTTAATAAGTAATGTTTGTTTTTTGTTCACATCTCAGGGCTGCAACTCTTTAAAACGTGAAACTGGTTGGTTCACTTTTAGTGATAGTTGAGGATAATTAGTTCATCAGTGATCAATGTGGTGTTTGACACATTAACTGTCACTGAAAGGCACATTTAATTGATGAGATTAAAATAAAAAGACTCAGAAAGGCTGATTCAAACTTCATCTGAACATGTGTGAATGTGAATGTGAACATGCTCCATCTCTAAAGAAAAACAACTACTTTTACACTTCTTTTTTTTGTTACCTTCCCATATCTGGTTTGTATTAAGAGAAAACAAATATAATTAAAGAATAGTATTAGAAAACAATTATTTTAGAAAAACTGCACTTGTTCTTGAAACATTTATAATCCCTTACATCAACTGATGATGCTGTTCAGGTCAACATGTTTGCACATTAGTTATGACATTTGTCCATAAATTCTTCAGTAAACTTGAACATTTCATGAAATAAAAACGAGTCTTGCTCTTGTTAGTCCTTGAAGTTTAAGAAAGATTCTGAACTCGTCTTGAAATGTCTGTTTTTGTCTTTACTGTCATCACAAATAGATTACACAAAAATAAGTACACAAAGATTAAATTATAATCTGCTGCGAACTATGGTAGAAAGAAAATTACAAAATTATTTGAATATGTCTATTTTTTTTTTCATTCAAACAATTTGCATCTGAACTTTTAACTTCTTTTCTGCATTTCTTTCCCAGATATACTAAATAAAAGAGAGGTGGCACTATTAGTCTATTGTCATTAGTCAAGTCAACTTTATTTTTTACTGCAAAGCACATTTAAAACAGCAGCCAAGGTGCTTCATAAAAGATTGATTGAATAGAAAAAATACAAGTAATGATAGTGCTGAAAATTAATTAAAAGCATCAAAAGAAAAAGCATAAAAACACAAAACAATAAAATACTAAATCAAATCACACAATGTTAAAAGCCAGAGAAAACAGATGTTTTGAGCAGAGGTTTAAAAACAAGGAGTGAAGTGGCCTGATGTGGACAGACATTAAACACATGCAAAATGGTGCAGAAATCTCTTAAGATTCTATCTATCTATCTATCTATCTATCTATCTATCTATCTATCTATCTATCTATCTTTTTAAAAACATTTTGCACTCACAAAAAATAATCACAATGTTTATCACTAACCTACTGCAATGATTTTAAAAGTAATCTCATGGCCCATCTAAAACGTAACTTGTGATTTAGCAGCTCATAATTTTAAGATAAATAGGATTCACCTGCAACTATTTATGACCTACTATATGTCAAATTAATATTTTATAAATATGACTTAGCAAGCATCTCCTAATAATGAGACATGATCTCATAATTAGGGCTCAGTGTCTCAAAATTATGAGATCGTATCTCATCTTTATGAGATGTGATCTCATAATGAAGAGATATGATTAACTCATCATTATAAGATATGATGATGATGATCTCTTAATTATGAAATATGATCTTATATACTGTATAGGGCTTAGTATTTTCTTATGACATGATCTCAAAATTATGATACATGATATAATTAGGGCTTAGTCCACAAGACTTAAATACTTATTATTATGAGATGCTAAATTTTAAATATGATATGCTACATCATAAGTATGACATAGTACTTCCTATTTCTAGATACATAAAGTTCAGATTGTTTCGCACCACTCAGACTGAATCGGGGCGAAGATTTTTAAAGTCTTTATGGTTGAAACGTGTCTGAACTTCAGAGAAAAGATTTTTAAATTAAGGGGGGAGTGTGAACGCATCACTCTGACGTCATGCCGACAAACGAGACGTGGCACGCGCACTTCCAAACGAGCAGAGACGATCGGAGCGGACGGAGCGTCCATTCCTCTTCACGGCTTCAGCTGTAAGGAACCGAGAAGTCACGGTGCCCCACGAAGACATGGCGTCAAATAATGGCTCCGTCGGGAAATGGGAGGTAGTGAAGAAAGGGAAGAAAAGTAACTCAGCAGGAGCGAAGACCGAGAAGAAGCCCGGCGGCGGCGGCGGCGGAAGGAAAGCTTTGGGAGAATCGAACCAACCGTCCAGACGTAAGTCATCACGGCCTGCTGCGAGGGGGATGCTACTTACTGTTTCCTCTGGCTTCTAGTGAACAATTAATTCTAACTGAAGAACTCGTCGGTGAAAAAAAAAAAAAAAACATTTTTAAAATCTAGATCTACGAATCTGGAGCTGCTGACCCTGAACGCATCACGACTACAGTCATCTGATTTGACAAGCTAGCTGTAGCTAATTCACTCGTGTTTAACGTTATACTCTGTTTTGTTGTTGTTTTAATTTCTAATTGCTCCCGTAGCCTAAATATTTGAGCCTTAATCACAAATCGATCGCTAACAGATCACTCCATGCCTTTTTTTTCCTCCAGTCACAAACGATAAGAGGAGTTAGCATGTCGAGTTAGCACATTAGCTTTTTTCACGCAGCCTGTTAGGGAAGTCATCTGAAACATCTGTTTGCAGTTTTATGAATTTATGTCAGTTGCATTTGTTTCTGTTTTAGTTTAACAACTTAGATAATTGTTTTTAATTGAGCTGTCACTGTTTTAGGTTCATATTCTACTTATTTCTCTGTATTTTTCAGTAAATAAGACTGAGTTCCATTTTCAATTGTATGTCAGTTTTTTTTGTTTGTTTGTTTACATGTTGGATTAATTTGGTCTCATTCATTATTCTGATTCATACACCTTTTGATTTTATGTTGTTAATCACTTCAGTTTCTATCTTTATTGACCTCTGTCATATGTTTGTCCTTCGTTGCATTTTAAGAGCAAAGCAAGTGTCACACAGTTTGTGTATTTTAATAGAAATATATTATGAGCAGTCACATGTTTGTTTGTTTTGAACCACATCCTAATAAAACACATTGCTCTTTAGGGGGAGGAGGGGTGTCCAAAACCACATTTCTTTCTGTGAAAGTTTTTGGGTTTTAGTTAAGTTTTAGTCCAAGTCGTGATTTTTTTCCCCCTTTATTTCAAAAATTTTAAATGAATTTTAAGCGCTGCTCAACACTACCATAAATAGGCTAAAATCAGATACCGTACATGTATTTGGTTTAGAGAGAGATGCATGTGAGTATCGCTAAAATGTGATAATGCTGGTCAAAATAATACAAGCCATCATACTCTTGTTAAAAATAAATTTTGGAAGCTCAGTCATACAGGTAGATTAATCACAACAAAGGGTCAAATCGTGTCATCTGGACAACACAAAAAAGGTTAAATCATTTCATCTGGACTAGTTTCTTTAAGGGAGAAACGTTTCGTCTTCCATCTGGAAAACTTAATCAGTCTGTGGCCTGCCAACCAGATCTGTCCCATAAGTAGCTTTCGTTGCTGCGTTTCAAGCCAACCTCCTGTTGGAATCTCAGAAGCTTTTAACACATGCAAAATGACCCATCTGTCCAAAACACTCAATCTTTCTAGAAGAAATGCTGTTGCTCACTGACCATGTTTGCTTCCCTGACATGCTAATATTATTAGCATTAGCCAGGCAGAAAAACGTGAGATAGGCAAAGGTCGCACATGCACAATTGGCTCAGTTTTTAACAGTCGGGGAAAAAAAATGAACAGATTAAGTGTTTACATGCGAACCGTTCGGATTATGAATTGGCATAAACCACCCGTCTCATTCTGATTAATCGATCGAGCTGAATCAACAAAAAATTATCTGAATGGGGTGTTTACATGACACATTTTTATTCCGAATGGCCGTTTAATCCGATTTATGTCCATGTAAACATAGCTACTGATGAAGTCTTTCAGATGAAAGATGAAACATTTCTTCCAAAAGTAAACTGTGTAGGGGACATGATTTAACCCCTTTTTGTGTGGTACTCTTATTATTACATATTTGAGATCACAAAGGGCATTAAAGTACTATAACTTTTAACAAATAAGTTTCATGTGGAACAATAATAGACAGAACAGAGTTTCACGTTGTGCAGGTTCTGCGTTTGCAGATTTGCCATTTTCACGGTCAAATCTGTGATCACAAGCGTGCGTCCCTGTGGGTGGGGTCCTCAGGACTGTGCAGCTTTGATGACACGTTCTGCCAGGTCTGCTGGACCATCATGTCCTAATCTCCTGCCACACTGATGGGGCGACCCTTAAAATTCATAAAAAAAAATCTTGGGGAGGAAAGTTGAGTTTAAACAAGAAACCAGAGCTTCTGTTTCACCCACAGGGTAATGCTGCTGTTAGTTATATATACTTATAAATATAATTTGTCCTCAAATGCTCCTGGAAATAACCCCCCACCGTCTTTCCTCTCCAGTTTTCAACTTAATTTCCTTTCATTTACTTTGTATCTACACTCAAATTTCTTCTATCTGTGGACGTGTGTAGTACTCAAAGAATGATCTCCTTCACACAAGTATTTGTTTGTTTGCACAACTTTTTTATCTCTGAATTGTTCTGTTCAAAGTCTGGCACTTTGATAAATATGATCATCGCCGTGTCAAAGTTTTACCTTGACGATATAAGAAATGTTTGTTTACATCGCTGCTGACACAAAACTGCTCTTACTCCAAACACCAAGATACTATCACCATAGCACACAGACAGCAACCCATGTTGTTAAATTTGTTTTGAAGTGTCCTGGTCTGCATCATGAGACACTTTTTATTTATTTTTTAAATATCGTCCAGCCTCAAGTTCTGCTCGAGGTTTTTGAAGAAAAACGCTTGATTGTTCCTGCAAAATCTGGTTTTATTTGACAACTAAAAATGAATATTTGTTTGATTTCTTGGATGATAAGCACGCAGCGTTCTCTTACATGTGTAAAAATATTTTAAGATAAAGAGCTCTATTTTTAAGCCACGTAAATAATTTAATTTAAGGTCTGGACGTCATGGAGGGGGAGGGCAGATGGGAGGAACGTTTAGGCGGCGCGTCGTCCAAAAGAGAAACTTTATGTTTCCAAAGTGAGGAGGAAAGAAAGTCTTACAGAAAGAGTCTGACTTTGACACAGCTTTTTAATTTTAACTTTCGCTGCTGACTTATTTCTCTCAGTGCCCCTGAAGATGTCAGAGAATCTTTATGAGGGTTTAGAGAAGGCTGGAAACAAGCAGAACAAGGAGCAGGTTCCTCCTCCAGCTGAGCTGCAGAACAAGAAGCCCTCGTCAAGTAAACCACCCAAGAAACCAAACTCAAGCAACACAGTCACACCTGCCACTTTCAAGACTTTGGAGGAAGCTTTTAAAGCTGTGAGTACTTTTTTAATTATTATTTTTTACAGGTTGTTCTGATTTAAAAAAAAAAAAAAAAAAAAAGAAATAAATTTAAATTTTTATGCCTCTTTTATGACTATTGTTGTTGTTGTTGTCCACTGTTGTCACCACTCAGGTCTCTTATAAATGAGTCCCCATGGCTCACTGGGATTAATCTGTATAAATAAAGGTTGAATGAATTAAATTGTAGAGATGTTTATGTAAAAGCTTTACAAAGCTTTAGCAGAATTGAAGCGTTAGACTTCTTACAATGCACTTAGGCAAATAAAAACGTCATTTTTGGACTAAATGCACTCAGTCTGTTTAATTTTAAAAGAATCATCCAAATTCACCAGACTTCATCTCTTTTTCAGCAAATGAGATCAGTGTAACAGACTTTTAAAACTAAAAAAAACGTTCTCACCAGAAACAAAACCGCATTAGAAGAAAACATTTTTTTAACGCAGTCCTGTTCCCTGCCTTGTTCTGTCTTCAGCTCGACGTCGGAGATCTGAAGCAGCAGTTGATTCGCAGTCAGGCCCTGTTTCCAGAAAACCCTTCAGTGTGGGTGAAAGACCTCGCAGGATACCTCAACCTTAAACTGACAGCCCCAGATAATGAGCCCACGCTCAGCAGCTACGCTTACGGTCAGCTACACTCTTGCTGTTATGACTTAGTATTGTGCTTTGAATATTTAAAATCAAGATTCAGGCATTTAACTCATTCTTTCCTCCTCTTTTTTCTCAGATTACCCATACTGCCTTATAGGAAAAGAGCTGAAGGGCGTTATTAAAGGCCTCATCGGCCGTTGCAGCAATATTCTGCCCGATTTCTTCGACTTCTGTGTTTACACGATGCTCAGGGAGCAGGACAGACAGTCAGGTAGCTCTGAAGGCAGGCATGAGAGTTAATCAGCATCTTTTTATTTAAAGTGTCACACAGAGGTTAAAGCTCAAAATCACAGGTGAAAATGTAGAAAAGTACCCAGAAGCTCTTTATTTTTGTTTTTAGGCGAGCCCCTTCATGGATACAGAGTTTGCATTCAGGCAGTTCTTCAGGACAAGCCCAAAATAGCCACCCAGAACCTGACAGAGGTGAGTACTGTAACTTTCAGTCCTGCAGATATGATTAATCATGGCCGCCCCACGCCTCTCTGCTACAAATGTAAATAAAATGTTTATTTGTGAGTTACTAGCTTGATTTGCTTCAGTATCAAACTCATATCTAGAGCCGGATCTTTCTTTTGCTATAAACTTTTAATAATATTTTTGCAATCTTTCTTTTGTTTGTTTGTGTTTTTAGTATTTGGAGTTGTTGCGATCCGTCCAGAACCGTCCAGTCAAATGTTTGACCATCATGTGGGCTCTGGGTCAAGCTGGATTCTACGACCTGAGCCAGGGACTAAAAGGTAATCAAACGGAGTCAACAAGAAAATATTTTACAAACTCAAGTCTCTCTTTTTATGTTTAGACATAGTTTGGAATGTAAAAACCAGATCTCGTCTTTATTCTCCTTTCCCAACAAGATGGGATTGCAGGAATGTTGGTGGAGGTTCACTGTAGGATAGTGCACGTTGGAGCAATCACACAGTAATGACCAAATCTCTGCCTGAGTTTTGTAAGTGTAAGTCTGTGGGGAGACAAACGTTCTTGGAATATTATACAACAACCTGCTTCTGGTAAAAAAAAAAAAAAAAAGTTGTTTAAGGACCACTTGTCTCTTTAAAGAGCGGCAAAAACTCAACGGACTCATTCTCACACATTGTACAAGTTAATTATGGAAAATAATGTTTTAATTTCTGCAGAGTTTTGAATCAACACAATGGCAGGATGACTTCAAATAGTTATTTTGGACCATTTAGAATAATTACTGTAGATTTACCACTCTTTGAAACTTGACTATTTATTAGGGGTGCACAATAATATTGGCATGGTATCTGTATCAGACAATAATGGCGATAAAGTTAAATAATAAACATCGGCCATTCCATCAGAAAAACTCACAGATATAAAAGGCTTCTGTTTTAAGTTAATTTTTAATTGAAGAAACTGTCAAGTAGGCCTGTCACGATAACAAATTTAGCTGGGCAATTAATTGTCTCAAAGTTATTGCGATAAACGATAATATTGTTTGAAATTTCACAATAATTACAAGTACCGTAGTAATTATTGTAAAATGTAAGAAGAAATACTGATTAATTTTTGTATGTAGTATATTTTTTGACCACTGGATGGC
>JAVCKU010000065.1:3425950-3436678 GCA_032273985.1 Hypsolebias coamazonicus | reverse complement strand
CAGAGCACTACCACATAAAACAAGTTTGTATTGTTTCTAGGATATTGTTCAAGGGTATGTTTTTCAATAAAACATTTGAAAATTGAAGGTGCGTTGTGACCTTATAACACCTGACAGCGTTGGCATCAGACGAAATCTGAATCGGCAGGTCAGACTTTTTATAGATCAGTGATCAGACAGAAAACTGCAGTCGGTGCGCCGCCAGTAAAAAGGATCTCCGGCGCAGTTTGAGTTTACTCCAGTAGTTTTCAACATCTATTGAGATGCAGGAATGCACTCGACGTAAACAAAACAGTTGCGTTTACATACTCAACAAATGAGCGTAAATGCTTACAGATAAAACGAACCTACTTCGGCTTTTTCCATCGGTGGTTGGTAATAAATTTAGCTTACATTTTTATTTTATTTTAAACACTCTAACTTCTGATTTGAGAGGCAAATGGTGCAGTTTTGCTTCTTTCTTTCTTCTTCTTTTCTTTTTAAGTTGTCTTTGTGAAATCATATCGAATGCGTTTTTGAAGCCGAACGTTTGACCCAGGAAAATAAACTGATTATAAATATATATTGTTGAAATCAATACTGTTGTTTTTTCCAGGGTTGGAAAAAGGAGCGGGTGGTGGCAGAGTTCTGGGACGGAAAGATTCTCCTGGTCTTACCTGATGATGCAAAATACGCCACCAAAAAGGTGCAGACCTCCACACGTTCGATTCCGACAGTTTGCAACGTTACTGTCTGACAAAAAAAAAAAAAAAAACTTGGATCCTCGTTTTCCACCTTAATTCCACTTAATTAAGCGAAGTCGCGTATTTCCTGATCACTTCTGGTTTTAGATGTGAAATTTCTGCTTGACGGCGACAATCCGTTGGTTTATATTCAAAATTAACATTCGAGTTTGTAAACTCACACGAGTGGGGAGCAACGAAAGACAAACTGAGATGTGATAACTCGCGCATGATGTGTAAATATTACCATGTGCGCTCTCAGGCTGAAGATGTGCGGCAGGTTGTGGACAGCGAGTTGGGTTTCCAGCAGGTGACGCTCAGCAGACCGACGCAGGCGAAAATGTACCTGTTCATCAACACAGAGCGACTGGTGGTGGGCTGTGTTATCGCTGAGCCCATACGGCAGGTAGGAATGTGTCCGCAAAGTCTGAAGTTGTTCGTTTTACAGCAGAGAGCGTGGATTTTCTGCGTAAACGTTTGTGTGTGAACAGCTTTAAAGACGCTTTGTGTCCCTCCAGGCCTACAGAGTCCTCGAGCAGCCGGATCAGAACAAAGATATGAGTAAGGACGACTTCATGGAGCGACACAGAGCCTGGTGCTGCTCTACGGTCCCAGAACAAGCGCTCTGTGGGATCAGTCGGGTCTGGGTCTTCAGCCTGGCCCGGAGGCAGCGCATCGCCACGCGCATGTTGGACACGGTCAGGTGAGACGTCTCTGCTGGACCAGTGCCACAGCTT
Source organism: Hypsolebias coamazonicus (assembly GCA_032273985.1). Classification (NCBI taxonomy): domain Eukaryota; kingdom Metazoa; phylum Chordata; class Actinopteri; order Cyprinodontiformes; family Rivulidae; genus Hypsolebias; species Hypsolebias coamazonicus. Next base: position 3,435,219 of record JAVCKU010000065.1, on the reverse strand, counting down.
TACCGTTTTAAATATTCAGACTGTGGCGGCACATTTAATCAACAATATTCACAAAGACACATCCTGAAGATCTGAAATCATCCAAGGATGGCACTTCAGAGTGACTCAGGATACTAAACTTTGAACCATCAGCAACCATTGGGCCTTATTCGCAAAACAAAATAAAATAAAATTAGACTTTTTTTTTTTCCTTTACTTTGCAGTAAAGCTTTCCAGCTGATGAGTCCAAGTTGACGTTTGGAAGAAGGACACTGAGTTTTCTGCTGCAGCTAAAAATAAAAGCTTGGAGTTCATTTTTTTTTTTTTTAGTACATATTCACTAACTTGAAAATTTAAAAAAAAAGGTGATTGTTGCTGTATGTGTAATACCATTCTAGTTTTTCAGAGTCTGCCTGGCAGGCACAGCTAACCAAAGTTAGCGTCGCTAACCTGTAATCTGCTAACTAAACAATTAGCTTTGCTAATGCCAAACAGGTAAAAAGAAAAATAGGTGAAGCTAATGCTAACTGCTAAGACTGTCACTCAGCCTCCGTCACACATCTTCATTTCCTAGCCCTTCGTAACACAAGTGGACACACAAAGATCCTACAGGCACATGACGCACTCGTGCTGTGCTGCACGTGTAATGGGGCAGATTTTTATTTTATTTTTCTGAATAAATAGCATAACAGAAGTTTTACACAGCAGCTATTCTGTTCAGCTAGCCGCTGCTGTGACAACCAATCATATCTTGCCACATGTACACACGTAGTCAGCGTAACAGACGCTTCGAGACACGCCCACAACAGACGGAAACAAACACGTGAATTTTGTTAGCGGTTAATAAATCCGCTTTCGGTTTCCAAAGTTAGCAAAAATGCTAGCATGTTAAAAGAAACGTTAGCTTCGCTTTTAGCGGTTAGCAGAACCGTGCCCACCTCCGGTGCTTGGATTAAATTTTTATTAATTTTTTAGTGCTTTGGGATGAACCTGAGGCTGATTATATAAAAAATAATAATAGAGTTGTCTATAGTGATCAAGTTTTATAACTTTGCAAAATGTGAACAGGTGTTAGCATTATACATACACTGACGTAATGTTCTGTGGTTTTTATTTTTGTATGTAATTCACAAATATTTTCCTTATTGAACCGTATGTGTAATATTGAGTGTGGAATCAAGTATTTTAAAGACTGAAATACTTTATTGGTTTGAGAACATTTTATTTTAATTTATACATTAGTTTCACATCAACATAATCTTGCATATTAATGAATTAAATAAACTTGAAGCCCTTAAACTCAGCGGCGTGCCTCACGCTAAAGCTACTCTTTAATTTCTCCCCTCCAGGGCATCGTTCATGTACGGGAGTTACCTGACCAAAGAGGAGCTCGCCTTTTCAGACCCGACTCCAGACGGGAAACAGTTTGCCACGAAGTACTGCGACACGCCAGCCTTCCTCGTTTACAATTTTGTTCCGTGAAGTTCAGGAAGAAGTCAGATGTTCATGAAAGTGTTAAACTGATGTAAGGTGTTGAATTTTATGCATCAAAAGGATATCGTTAGATTCTAAAACTGCGTTTAAATGCCAAGTTCGTCCATGTTTAGTTAGACTAGGCTTCACCTCTGTGGAGTTGAGCCTGAGCAGGGTCAGAGTTTGAAACGTTCACGAGTCGTTCTGTATTTATGTCGAGTGCTGCTCATGTCACTGTTGCACAAAAGCAGAGTTGTTTAAATTCACTTTAACGTGTAGAGTTTAAATCTGCAGTAAATTCATCTTTATTCCTTTTTTTCTTGTCAAGCCTCATAATTCACGTTGGCACCTGATGCTTGAAGCAGTTTTGTACTTTTAATAAATCTTGGTTTTGATTATTAACAGTTTTTGGAAAATATTGTTTAGCGTTTAAAGCCTGAATTCAGATGTGTGTGTGTGTGTGTGTGTTTGGTTTTGCCAAGTCTGGCCAGTTTTAGTTTATGATTGAAGGATTTGAGGCAATAAAGTTTTTTTTGCTACTAAAGTTGGAGCTTCTTGAAGATTTTTTTTGTATCAAATTGTCTCATGCAAGAATTTTTTTTATTTTTTTGCATACGTATTTTAAAGTAGAAAAAAATGTATGTAACCTAAAAAAAAATAAAGACAATTTTCTTTGTAAGGATTAAATTAAACTTGTTTTAATTAGTTTACAAAAGCATTACAGTAAAAGTTGAAAAGAGTGGATAGAAAAAGACAAACGTCCTGATGCGTGTTCAATAATCCAGGTAGATTAACAGGATTAAGTCTTCTGGACGGATTCTCCTTTGTTGAAACGTTTCGTCTTTTGTCCAGAAGACTTCTTCAGTCTGTATCGTAAACAAAACGTATCAAAGAAGAACCCGTCCAGACGACCTGACTTAACCTTGTTAGACAAACGCACAAAGTTGTGAGAAGAGAACTTGAAACATTTTGATGTTAAATATAAATCTTCATGGTAGATTATTTTAAACAGCTAATCCGGCGATAATCCCCCGCTCTGCGCTCCGTCCAGCGGGGCGTTGTCCTCCAAGGCCTGGACGATCTGGGCAGCTGAGGGTCTCCTCTTGGGGTCTTCTTCGGTGCAGAGGCAGAAGAGCTCCACCATTCTGCGGTACGAGGCGCCGAGAGCCTCCACATCCAGAGGCGGCCTCGTCCCCAAACGCTCGTAGTAGGCGTCTTCATCGAAGCTCACCTCCATCGAGTCATCTGGGGGTGCAAACGGCGAGGAAGCGATTTGATTTCTCTGCTTTAAGACTCTGAGGCTCAGCTAACGTTTTATTTTCTAGACGTGCAGAAAATAATTTGACCAATTTGTCAAGAATTATAGAATCTGTTAAAATTAATAATGAAGTGCCTTTAGTGAGAAAAATATATTAAAATTCCACTAAAATTACTTGGACATTGATCTTAGTGATAAAATGTGCACGTTTCAAGATCTTAAGCACCAAAAATAAGCACTTGGTAAACTTCATTTACATAAATTAAGCAATAAAATGTTTTTAAAAACAAAACATGCTAAATATCCAAAAGTGTAAGACTTTAATTTAGAATATTGGATCTGAGTTGCAGTAGAACAATTATTTACATGAGAATTGCAGAAGTTAATATAGATTTGTTTTCAACTGCTTGAACAAGTGTCATTTTATTTTGTATGTAGCCTTTCTACATTTAACATCTATAAGAACGAAACTGAAATGTTTGTCAGGTTTGAGAACAAACACGTTTGTTAACCTTACTGATATTTAACCACTAATTTGAAATGATTTTAGTCGTCTGTTAAAATAATTTAAATACTGTATTGTCATTCTATAATATTCTTTTAAATCAAACAATTGGTTTAGAATAATTCAAAACCAAACTGTGAAAAAATAATTTTCAAATACATAACTATTGTTATGTATGTTGGCTTCATTCATATTTATAAAATGCTGCATGGATCATCTCACCTTCGTTTTCCTCGTCCTCCAGCATCTCCATGTGAGGCATGTTCAGAGTCATCATCTCCCACAGGGTCAGGCCGAAGGCAAAGATGTCCGCCTTGTCCGTGATCTCTCCCTCCTCCAGAGCTTCTTTAGGCTTCCACGGCTCGGTGCCGATGTACTCGGCTTTTGGGTCACACACTGAAGACAGAAAGAAGTGCTCAGACTCCGTGCTGTGAACGACCCTCGGCTACTACCACATCAAGTCTTAGCTCAGTGTTGTCACTTTTATGTTGACATATTCGTTGTGGCAGCCATCTTGAATTGGACTGACTCCAGATGTAAATCAGATGTAGACTTGTTTATATTCAGTGACTATTTCTTCAGATTATGAGATATTATGGTGATGGACAGATGCAAAAAAACATCTGGTTCGCAATCACCTGTTTATGAAAAACTGGACAGACCAGCTTTTTTGTGGGGGGTGGGGAGATGGGGTTGTCTGAGCAAGACACCCAATCCCCAACTGCTCCCCGGGCACCTACATAGCTGCCCACTGCTCCACCTGGGTGCATCTCAGGTGTGATGCAGAGAACCAGCTTCAACATCATATGGGAACATGCAGTGATGACCATCTTGGACTTCCCTTCAGACGCTGTAATAACCTCAGATACACTTTCTGTGTGAATGTTCCTGAAGCTTTCTCTATTGACATCCATTTTTCTTCCATATGTTTTTTGGCACAATTCTTGTCCCAGTTTTCAATCTATTTCAACAAATCATAAATCAAAAGGTTCAGCTCTTCCAGAACAATCCTGCTATGACTTAGTATTGATGCAACTTTAGCTTTTTGAAATATTTAGCCTTTTCTGCCATTTTTTCCTCATAGAAAATGAAATTAGCTCGTTTTCCATCCTTCAAATCTTTAGATCTGTTTACAACCTTTTACTGCTCCTTTCATATTTTGTTCTGCTTCAGCTTCTTTCAGCTTCCTTCTGCAAATTTAAACTGTATTTCAGGTCCTTTCAATTTCTTTCTGATAACTACATTTTTGTGCTTCTAACTTCTTCCTGCTAATTATGCTCCTTTCAGCCTTTTCTGCTATTTCAGCTACTATTTAGCTGTTTTATGCTAATTTTAGCATTTAAAGCCAATTCCACATTTTTTGCACTCATTTCAACTTTTACCAGCCTAATTCAGCAAAAGATGTGCTCTCTCCACTTCCTTTTGATAAATTAAGCTTCTTTATGACTTTTTAAGCTACTTTTCAGCTGGTTTTATGCTAATTTCAGCTTCCCCCCCCAGATAATTTTCACTAGTTTGTGTTTGTTTCTGCTTCTTTCAGTCTAATTGGGCAAACGTGTTATTTCTGATTTCTTCTGCTATTTTAAGTTTGTTCTACCTTTTCAGCTAGATTTTTAGCATATTTTAGCTAATTTCAGCTGTTTTTTCAGCAAGTTCTTCTGCAATAAGCATTCACACTGCAATTTTGAATGAAATGTTTCTCTAGTATTCCTTTAATAACTGTCCTGATTTACTCTCGAGGTCCGATTTCATTAATAAACATCATCTTTAGCAGTCTGACTAAACAGCCTCCTCTATAAAAACAAACCTAAAAATTAATTAAATTATTTAACAAAAAACCCAAATGCTTCTCACATGAGATTAAAGTCTGTCTGAAAAGCTTCTTCATGTAGTGGTTGAGCATTTTAGTGTTAAATTGAATATTTTCAGTCAAACTTTACCTCTCATGTTCTCGTCGAGCTGCAGAGAAACTCCGACGTCACAGATCTTCACCGTCTCGAAGTGACCTCTGATGACCACGTTACACGACTTCATGTCTCCGTGCAGCAGCTTCTTCTCGTTGTGAAGATACTGCAGAGACAAGTTACCAACAAGCCTCTAGCTCTGCTTAATTCAAATACGCACTTTGATCCTCTCTTCGCTCAAATAAAGCGAGATGTGCATGAGTTACCTTGAGGCCGCGAGCCACGTGCAGAGCCACCTTCTCTACGACGGCAGCAGGGAAAGCTTCCAGCCCGTCCTCCCTCCTTTTCTCAATCAGGTCGTTGAGGGACTGCTCCCCTCCGTACTCCATAGCCAAACACTTGGATCCATCTTTGGCTGTAGTGAAGGCACGGAAACCTTCACGTCGACACAAAGAAACGAGAAAATTCACGTCAGGAGCGAGAAAACAAACACGAACTCTCCGACAGCCTCCAGATTACGAGGATGTGCTCGACGTGACGTTTAAAACTAAAACGGAAAAGTTGCAAAGAACTTTTAGGATCAAATTTTTTCTGTCACATTCAGTACAAGTACATTAATTCTTTGTACAAGTACACCATTAGTAATAGTAATTTATTATTTGAAAAGTGTTTGTCAATTTTCTACGTTTCAATCACTTCTTTTAAGAGTATAATAAATTATTTAACTAAGCAAAATCTCACCTTATTAGTGAATTTACCTAAAATGTTCCTGTTTATTTAATCTTTTTTTTTTTTTTAAAGTCATTAATTTGAAAGTAGTTTATAAACAACAATATAATCTCTTTGTAGTGGAAGCCTCTTCAGGGTGTTTTGTATTCTTTTCATAAACTACACATAATTGTAATTTATTCTCGTGTGATCTTAAAGCACTGCCTAACGTTGGTGCACTTGTCGTGTTTTGTCTTACCAACAACGTTTGGGTGATCAATGCCCTTCAGGATGTTTGCCTCCTCATTGAGGCGCTTCTGGTAAACATCTGTCTGTGCTGAAGCACATTTACTGTTGACCATCTTCACAGCCCAGGGTGACGCATTCAGCTTTCCCACTCTGAATTTAAATTTTTAAAAAGAAAGGAAAAACACATCATGACATGAAAATGATTTACTTTGATATCACACTTTAACAGACATAAAAATGTTGTCATGTTTTAGCTTGTGTGAGTAAAAACATGACATGTGAGAAATACATTTGTGTTAAAAGCACACAGCCCATGCACAACAAGTATGAAAGCATCTAAAAAAAGAAATAAACAATAGTACAACTAAATCCCAAGTTTCATAGTATTAGATCATCTAATACTATGAACCTTTGTCACCTTTTAAATTACTACAGACATCTAATGTTTGTAGTAATTTAAAAGGTGACAAAGGTTCATCACATCAAACAAAATAAAAAAATAAAATAAAATCAACAACTACATCAAATGCTGCAGTTTGAAAGCGTTTACTCCAAAAGTTTCCAGCTATATTGATTTGCAATTCTGAAATGCGAGTACGCACCCAATGTAAACAAAGCGCTCATGTGAATCTCCTGAAAAGTGCAGGTAAATAAATATGGTGGAGTCGAACATGTGTGGAATCTTAGGTGGAAAAATAAGTTTGAATCTGCTGCTAAACACAAAACAAGACGAGTAAAACAGCTGTCAAGATTAAATGTCAGGCATCACAGGGCGGACAGCTTGACATTTACACACAAGCTTCTTTAAGTTTATTTCAACTCGCCAACCTTACTAGTTTATTTTTAACTGCATGCTTTATTCAACGAATCTGAGCGTAAATACAAACCAATACATTAAACATTTTGGACATCCCCATGGAAGAGCCGTTAGGGGTTCTTCCATGGGACGTCCCCGTTTTTGGCCTGTTTTCAGTCACTTTGTCTGTTACAGTAGGTTAAAAAAAAACACCAGTGGTAGTTGGAAGCTGTTCCAGCATTTCATGAAAACAAAATTCCCTGAGTAAATCCTGAAATTCTAAGAGATATTTCAGTTACACAACACACAGAGTGGTATACTGTAGCCTACAGTACATGCATATGGCAATCATGCCTAATAATTCACTATATTGTGCAACATCAGATACTAAAAATCTACAATAGGACACATGTAGCGGTTAATCCCCCATGTAAGCCTCACACAGAACTACACCTCTTCGATAAGAAAGTGACAGAGCTGTAAAGTACTCAAAATGGACACCTGTTCATGAGGTAAACGTTGACTCCAGTTCCACATCCCAACTTCTTCATAAAAGGTGAGGCAGGGATAGTGATGGGGGTACCAGCACCACCACTGCTGCTACTTCCAGAGCTCCTGATCCGGGCACGATTAGGGGTTTTAAATCCATCCTCCTTGGTGCATTTGTAAGGGGTGGCCATTCTGTCCAAGGAAAAACAACAACAATAACATTGTGGTTCTCAAACTTTTGACAAACACAAACTACACCCCATCTTTGATTTTAATGACGTATATTTAATAAGTTATACATTCTAATTATGTCAAATGCGCGCCGAATTAAAGTGTAGCTATTTATTATCCCACAGAGTATGTATTAAGCTATTGTTACTTGTTACTGCATACAATAACAAACAAATTGCCAAATTTTGTATAAAGACTGGCACGAACGACAATGCTAATGGAAGCGTACATTCTTGGTCTTCGTAGGCACGTAATAGATAGCTTCAAATTTGAATAAAATACTAATTATGAACACAATTACCTTTTAAATAATGTTTACCAACATTTGATAAACGTATACAAAGGCACAAACGGAAGCAGCCTAACCTAACGTTAAATAACAGCTAAAATTAATGTGAGCATGCTAGTTTTTGTTACAGCGTATCCTTCGGCAAGAGTCTAAATTAAAAAAAAATTGAACAGACAAATCAAGTTTTTTTTCTTTTGAGATATAAAACCTCAGGTTAAATGTAATAAATCACCTCAGTTTGTCTTCACGGCCCTAAACAAAAATAAAGGCAGGAGAATGGCGCCAAACGTTCAAACAGACAACCGGTATGGCTACGGAAACTGAAGAGGGACAAACTGAACGCTGTGGTTTTAGCATAATTCGAGAGTATTTATTTCGTATGCAAATTCAGCTTAAATATCTTAGTATAGTAGTTATTAAACAATGGAAAACTTTAAAAAATATTTTCTTAAACGCGCGTTCAGACGGTATGATGTTTCAAATAGCGATGACTCATTTTAAACACTGCCACCTATTGGTCAACTGGTGTAAGGACATCAAAGAGCTCCATTCACCGGAAAATATAGTAGGCTACTTAAAAAAAAATCTTTTTTATAACTTTACTTCAATTACAACAGTCTCAAAAAATACAATACATATAATAAATAGGTTTATTTCCTCCAGCAAGGGTCTGCGACCTTTACAAGCAAAATAAGCATTTCTGCTCCTTCTCTCGCTAAATAAAACCTATCCAGAACCGCAAAAACACTTGGAAAAAATAAATAAATACAAATAAATAATAATAAAACACGACTCATTAAATGTAAAAAAAAATAGGTTATCAGAGCCATATTTTGGGGGTTTATGTATTTACTTTATTTTGTTTGATGTAATACCTGAAAGTCACAGTGAGTGGCATCATGCAGGTAATTGCTCAGCAGGTGTGCTGGTTGCGGCTGAAACAGTTTTTGACCGTTGTCACGTCCTTGTCGTCTTATTTTTGTTGTTTAATTGCGTCAATGCGGCAATTATCTGAACCGTTTGGTTTAACTAAGCCTCAATATCATTCATGCAGGAGGACGACGCGTCAACCCAGAGACAGCAGCTCCTTGGGTTCGTTTTCTTTATTTTGTTTAAGACCAAGTCACTACATTCTTATAAAGTTAAAGATCTGTAACAAATGTTGATATTTATTGTAGTTTTTACATGTTAGGACAAAAAAAAAAAAAACCTGTTTATAAAATTAAAAACAGAACTGTCTACTCAGGTAAGTCCAAGTGTTGAAAATTAAAAATAAACCATGTACATTTAGTTTTAGTTAGTTTTAGTTTATTTATTTGTTCATTTTTTAAACAATACAATACAAAACAATCCCATGAACAATAACGTACAGAGTATAAAAAATGAAA
>JAVCKU010000065.1:3386130-3397313 GCA_032273985.1 Hypsolebias coamazonicus | reverse complement strand
GCCATCTCCACATTATTGCATTCAGTTTTTATTCACAATTTGTTTAGTGTCCCAACTTTTTTGGAATCTGGTTTGTATTTTATGGTATAATATTTGTAAAGGAGCATAAAAAGCTAATAATTGAACTATTTGGCTGTATGTGCCTCCCATGGCTGCATTAGAGGGTGGCATAAAGTGGCCGCTGCCACTGAAAAAATGTCTTAAGTTGCTACTATAGTTATATTTTTGTATGTTTTGTACAATGCTGAAAGTCATAGTACGTATCAAGGTATCAAGATTTTCCGATTAACAATTAACCACAGGGGTTTGTCTACCCCTGAAGCACAAGCATTACTAAGAGCTTCAGAACCAAGGCAAATGGAAAAATCTAAAAAAAATAAAATAATTTAAAAAGATTATCTGCAAACACATCAATTATTCAAAAAAGATCTTCCAGGTTGGCCCTGGAACAGAATCAGATCCTTCAAATTGTGAATATGAGCTTTACACCTGTGTAACTTTAACCTAAATGTCATTGCATGTTTTCAAGAGGGACAAAAACGTGATTTAAATGATCTAAAATGGTGTTGAACTTGAGAATACATAAAACAACACTTGGTTAAGTGTTTTGTGTGATTTTTGTAGCATATGCGTAGACAAATAATGCATGAAATCAAGTCACCTCTTAGGCCACTGAACCCCGGGTACCCTGGCAGCCCCTGCTCTCCGGCGTCCCCCTTCTCGCCCTTTGGCCCTGGAGGTCCTGCACAAAAGAGGACGAAACTGGGTGTCAGTTTCCAAGAGTGCAACTCTACTATTACACTAATCAACAGTCAGAAACAGAAGCCATTTTGAAGCCAACACCGTGTTTTATTCAAGTTAAAATGAACCGATGAAGTGACAAACAGGAAAAAAGTTATTGATCTTGGGAGTGATTGTGAACAAAAGATCAGCAAAAGTGGAGGAAGTGCTCAATGACCTCTAACAATGACCTTGACATCAACATATCCTCGCAAACATTTCAGATAAAAATGAACTCTGATTTGCTAAAAACGTGAAAAAAAAAAAGATTTTTGCTTACATTTTTTTCCATCTTCAAACTTAAAAGCAGAAATGTATAAAATGTCAGTGAATTTGACTTCCCCATTATTGTTTACATAAACTCAGATTAGTTTATAATCAATATAAACCATGTTCTTCACCATATAAGTCGCACCTTTTTGCATACATTTGCAAGTCCTGTGACTTACACATCGAATCAATTAATATACATTTTTTCCTCATATTTATAACAATTTTTGGCTGAGATCTGACGAGTTCATTCATTATGATATGGAAAATATTGGACACTACCATTTTCAGCCACTAGAGGGCCCACGAGCCTTATGGCAAGCCAAGTTCCTCATTAATAGGTAAAAGTGGATATTAATGAGACACTTGTCTTGCCATAGAGGCCACCTTCATCTAGCCTGTAACAAACGTCAAATCAGCTGCATTTCATTGCGTCGCCCAGGCAAAATGCAGCTGATTTGACTATTAAAGTGCATTTATTAAGGAAAAGTTCAACTGAGACACATCTTTGCTATAATGTTGAGCAAACAAATAATTGTTTTTAAGCGTCAATCTTGATAAATTCTTGTTAAAGTCCTCGTGCGTGCTCCTGCGGCCGCCATTTTGGCAGCCAATCGATTTTTGGCACAACACCGGCCCATGTTTCCGGGAGGTCAGTGGTGACGCATAACAATCGTGAGGTGTCAGTGATGATGCATAACAGACGTGACTTATACGGCGAAGCGACTTATGTTTTTTCCCACTTTATTAGACATTTTTGGACTGATGCAACTTATACGGCAGTGCGACATGTATGGCAGAAAATATAATATAAATGACTAAAAGCCAAACTGTGGTCTAAAATTGGCATCACAAAGCTGCGTTTATTGAGGACTTGTTTGACATAATTACAATATTAGAGCCTTTTTTATTACAACACTTTGGACCAGTTATTAGTGAAGACAGTGGAATTGTTATATATTATCATCTTTAAAAGGGAACATCTCTCACCAACTTTTAATTAGGGTCCTAAAAATGTAGAGGTCATTATGTTTATTTATGAACTTCATCACACCCAGAGTGACATAAGTGCCAAATGAAAGCCTAACTGGGTCTGATGCTGGTTTAAGGTGTCAGTCCAAGCATTTGTTAAGAGAATGAGTAAGAAAAAGCCCAAACAGCGAGGAAAAACAGGAGAAAAGCCACAATCAAAACCACATTTATGAAGACAGACCACAAAGTTATGATCCTTCAGAGCTCGCAGTGGCAGGTTTCTGATGCTGGCGGGGTTTGAAATGTAGATCTGACATTCTGACAATGTGACAAAAACAACACTTTTTTTTGTGATGTTTTTACAGCCTTGTCAAATGTCTCTATAATCACACATCAGTGTGTACTTTGTTTTTATCCTTGTGCAAACAACGAAGCCAACATCAAGTGTTTCTTTGGAAACGTCACTCATCTCTTTGTTCCAGTCTCAAATGATGCATCAATTTTAAGATGATTTATAGCAAAAATAATAATTGTCTCGAGTCTTCAGTGAGTATTAGGATAAAGGATTAAATCTGCTGAAGATAACTGAGCATGAAGTCATGCCTCATTTATAAACTGTTGTTTTAGTTGCGAACGAGTTTGATGCTAAAGGTTTTTGTGCACAGGGAGGACACTGAACTTGGATTAAGATAATTTAATTACACTAAAGTGAGCCAAAATTTTGGATGTTGGACATTTACAAATGACTGACACCATCTTCACCATCAATGTGTTAATCATGAAATGGCACTTTTGTTGAATTTACATTAAAGATGGCACTTTGGTTCCATGTATACACACCAAACACAAAAATGGCCACATTTAAAACATTTTTATACAGATATTGAACTCAAAATGGTATGGTAGTAGCTGATGTTTAGCCCAAACACATTCTGCTTATAGGAGTCGACGCTGCTTGTTTGTCAGCAAACATAACATGAACCACTGATTGGATTTTAAGGAAACTTTTATAACACCATAATTTATTTTATTTATTTTTATTTTTATTTTTATTTTATTTATTTGTTCATTTCAAATAAAAAAAACACACAAAATATTTACAAAATAATTTGACGTACATCTACAGATGACTGAATTTTGGAGTCACCCCTGTTCTTGATGGTCTGCACAGATAATCAACATTAACAATACAAAACTGGCTTTGACTCAGTCAGTTCACAATTATTATCTGTCATTGGTGTTTTCATTTGGATATTTTGTTTTTACTTGTTCCTCTCCTGCCATTGGTCATTATCTACCTATTATCTTTGCCATCAGCAGTTCATCTGCTCTTAGCCTCAGCTGCATTCACTCGGCAATCTCCAATCATTGTTCAGTCATACTATTAGGTCCATATCAAGAAAACTGGCGTATCCAGGGGAAATCTTTGCACTCAGAGGCACATTTGAGTTTCAAACTGGCAACTTTTATACCTATAGCTAAATGGTCTGTAATTATATAGCGCACTTCTATCTTATCAAGACACTCAAGGTGATTTACAACACAGTCTGTGCCTCATTTAGCCATTCATACAGCTCTCTACTGTATCTCTACAAAACTAATTGAACAAATCATTCTACAGAGAATAATCAGAGCTTCATCACATTCATACACCGATGGGACACACAACAGAGGCAATGAGGGGTTCAGTGTCTTACCCAGGGACACTTCGGCATGTGACTGCTGGTGGATTGGAACTCTTGCATTGGAGGACGACTGCTCTAACCACTCAGCCACAGCCGTCCCATGACAGCTCCAAGGGTGCACAGATGTTTTATTCAAATAAATATAAATAACGTTTAATGATACACAATTCCTCCTGGATCACTGAAAGTCAATTTTCACAATTTTCACACGCACTTTGTAGTTCAGGTAAATAACATCGAGCTTGTCTCCATCACATGATAATCCCAGACAGTTTTCTAATTCATTTATAAATTTAGATTCCTTAGGTGCTTGTTTAAGATTTACAAAGATCCCTCCATTATCTTTACTTGCTTCTTCCTTCACAGAGCTTGCTGGTGTCTATCTCCCAACAATCACTGTATGAGAGGCAGGAGACACACTAGATAGTAGGGGTGTAACAATACAACAATTTAAATCGATATATCGATTAAATGATTGATTCAATTAGATCGTGGCAAAACTAAAACATCGATTCATATCGTCATCTTTAAAATACGCTTTTATTTAAAAATTCCCAAAGCGCGTCTGTGTCACCATTTCCGTGTGCGTCTGCGCTCTGCGGCCGCCTCAGCAACATGGCAGACGAGGCAGAAAACACAGAAAATGAAATTCCCTCTCCTGCTGGATTTAAATCAACACTGTGGAAATATTTTGGATTCAGCAGAAGGCTGGCTCAACAGACAAAACTCATGCCGTGTGCAACAGGTGCCAGCGTGAGGTAAAATACTCGGTAAACAACAAATTTTTCCGTTCACCTGAAGAAGAAATATGACATTGATAGCCATGTTATGTAAGCTCAATATCTATTTTGGTTTCTTTATAACTGAAAGGCAATCAGGGCATTTTTAAGTTAACTGGTTTAAAAAAATGCACTTAAACATGAGAAATGTGAGTCTGTACTGAACAGGTCATTTATTTTTATTTTTAATAAATTAAAGAAAAACTATTTATTTAAATGCCTGGTGCCTGTAATGACATAAATAAAATGGTTAAATCATATTTGAATTGTTTTTGTAAATTTATTTATATGTGATTGAGATGGGAATTTGGTATCGCAATATATCGATCGCAGACTTGTGAATCGAATCGAAATCGTATCGCGATAGGCTTTGTGATATCGAGAAAAATTGTATCGTCGTACAAACAAATCAATATAATATTGTATCGTATCGTGGTAACTCTGGTGATTTACACCCCAACTGGACAGGTCTCCAGTCCATCACAGGGACACAAAGAGACAAACAAGACAAACAACCATTCACTCTCTCATTCACACCTAGGGACAATTTAGAGTTACCAATGAGCCAGGCAGGTATGTTTTTGGTCTGTGGGAGGAAACCGGAGTGCCCGAATAAAAACCACACATGCACGAGAAGAACATGCAAACTCCATCCAGAAAGTCTAAACAAGGTTAAGTCAGGTCCTCTGGGTGGATTCTTATGTGTTGAAAGAAAGGTTATCCTATGACCTTCTCACTGAGGGAGGCAGCTCTACCCACTGCTCCAACGTGCTGCTCGCAAAAAAATCTAACTGCAGTTGTAAACAGCCTGTGTCCCAATTATGGAGAATGACAAATGTTTTTGAGTTTAAGAGGGTTTTAAAATGTGAAATTAACATATTAAGTGATTTGCAAGCCTTGATATGGACTTGCAAACTCTAAAAGAAGGCCTGTTCAAACGAAAGCCTGGCTTTCAACAAGAGTCATGATGAGTACCCCACACATGCGCTGCATGTGTGCAGTGCATTGGAATGTCAATGCATTGCATTGACTTCTATTCATTTTTCATTAATTTGTATAGCCTAACCCTGACCTTTACCCTAAACCTAACCATTACCAGTACATCTCTAACCCTAAACCTAACCCATCCTCAATTCACACCTTAGTCCTAAACCTAATCACTAACCCATCAACAGTGCTTTTGGTCCTCACAGTGTAGTATAAGTTGGAAAAACGGTCCTTACAAGTTAACAAATGCAAAGAGACACACTTTGAAGTGCACCACAGAGGTCCACTACAAATATGAATTTCCACGTGATGTACTAACGTTCCTAAAAAGTTTTAATATGCGGAAGATTAAACTCCTCAGACACATTTTACTATGAAATATAATGTAAATCCTTGCAGCTCATCAAAAATAGCTGAAATCCATTCTTTCCCGTTCTTGGTATTTAAAGCAACAACCACTATGTGTGGCACTGAAATCTTAGCTGAGTCAGAGAGAAAATAAAGATAAACAAGCCTAATAAAAAAATAAAGGAATGGAGTGTAAAAAAAAAAAAACACAACAACAACAAAAAAAAAAATACGGAAATTCAAACATGGATGGAGACGATTCGACTTAGGTGACAGAGAGCTCAGAACAAACATTCGGGCTGCAGATCTAAAACTAATGACAGAGATGATTTGACTTTTTGTTGTAGATGGCTTTTCTAAATTTAACCTCACAATTGTTTGCAGGCTCGGGAGGAACGCCATCCCACCCACACGTAGAGCAGACCCAAACATCAAGGGGTCCTGTTCAGTTTGAGCACACATCAGTCGGTTCGGGCTGCCAGCATTACATCACGGCATACCTATTCTGATTTTAACAAGCCAGAGAACATGCTTGGTGCACTGGCAACAATAACTGTACTCCATCTGGAGTAATTAGATCTGAACAGATTGGAGGAGGATCACACAGGCTTGTTTAAAACTGTGATGTAGTAATCTCATGATGTAGAATTAAGTTGCATGCTTTTGGTCAATTATACTGCAAACATGGATCAGATGAGCTGATGTAAATGATCTATTTTGGAGCACTGAGGTCACAGAGATTAATTATACTAAAAGTTATAATTCTCTTGTTTAACTTTAATGTTACATTAGACAGGAGTGCTGCACAAAGCCTTTGTATAGATTCTCATTCATCTGGGAGGCAAATGAATGTTTATAAATTCAGTCAGTCTGTTTTCACATGGCAGGCCTAACATTTTCAAGGGAACTTCCAGAGAGGCTGCATGTGAGAGCACAGATCTCTGCACACAAGTCAGCCCAAGCTTGAATCTGAACAAAAGTTTAGAATGACTGTGTTGGCAGGAGGTGCCTCTTCTGACATATTTCCACTCGTTCATCAACGTTGGGGAGACATCAACACTCGACACCACCTAAAGATGACAAGAGCGCCTCAGTTCTTGTTTTATAAAATGTTTAACATCATGTCCTCTGCACCCTGTCTAAAGAAAACCATGTGTGTCATTTGCTAAAAGCCTTCAACTATCGTGTGAATGCACAGATAAAAAGTGCAGACAAAAAGCAGCCCTGGTTCTTGAGAAATTCTCTGGTGTCCATGAGTCGAGCTATAATGTATAAAGAGGAAAAAGTGCAGATTCACAAAATATCTTTGAAATGTTTACGGGGGTGTCCAAATGTTTTCATATGTAGGCCAAAACCATCAAGATGAAGGACTTACGGGCCACAAAAATGTGAGTTTAACTCTCAACGTGAACAATATTTGGGAGAAAGGACAAATTTACTAATTTTGGTGGATAGAGTTTTAAATAGTTGTAGATCCAAAACATTTAAACCTCATGAACACTACGCTTATATGTTTAATGAAAAATATTTAATCTATTTGATTTGTTCTGTCTGTTGTTTTCTTGTGTTTGGAAAGTTAATTTTAGTCTGTTCTCAGCAACAAAAGTGTAATTTGAGTAAGTGTCCTTTAAAAAAGGGGGGTTGATCAGTCTTTTGGACCATGGACGGTCCAAAAGACTGATCCAAGTTCTGAAAAATTGTCCAGCTGTCAGTCAATACAACAGATTCAAAGAAGATTTGATAAAGTTGATCAACTCGTATGTAGACGATACCGCGTTATATTCGTTTAATTTAATCTCCCTTTCGATTCTTTTGTCAACTACAATATTTAGCCAAGTTTTATGAATCGTGCTTTCTGGTAGAAACCATGAAGGTTTTTAGTGTTTTGTACCATGAAGTGAAAATAAAAAGATTATAGCCAAAGATTTGTATTTTGTTTAATATTACTCATTTTGAGGACTGATTTTCATCTGTTTTGCTGTTAAACCTAAACTTTATATAAAAAAGGATTACCAGAAAGTCTGCTTGGACTTCTTAAGCCTGCTGGCCAAAATGTTACCATTCTTAAACTGCAGCTGTGACCGCACAAAATCACTCTAAGGGCCGTAAATGGCCCTCGGACCGCACTTGGGACACTTGTCGATGAGTGGAACACCAGCGTAGTTTTCTAAAACTCTGCACCGAGATTGTGTTAAAGGACACTCTGTGCTTTTTACTGCTCAGAGTAACCAAACAGATGTAATGCATTGCCAGTGTGAGCTCTGATGGCATTGCAGATTTGTGCTCATCAAACAGATGTAATAGACAGTAAAGACACAACAGCCCTGTTGAAAATCTGCCTTTTTTTTTTTTTTTTCCCTGTAAAGGGTAACACTGTCCTGGCTCGATGTTGTTCCACATGCTGTCATGGTACAAATGACAAGACTCTTTTTTGAATTGAAGATTTCATGTGTTGTGACTTTAAAACCATGGATTAAAACCTCAAATATTACATCACATGGTTATTATTTCAGGGGAAAACAAAAAAGCAAATCAAACTAATGAAATAACAAAACGACAGAAATGATTAGTTCTTGTTTTAGACCATTTTTAGCAGTAATGACCTGAAGGAGCCTTCCTTTCTATGTCTCACTACATAAAGGAGATTTGGACCACTTTTTGTTGAAACGTCGCTTTAGAGAGGGCAGCACGGTGGCTCAGTTGGTAGAGCTGCCGTCTCTCAGTGAGCAGGTTGCCCCAGTTCAAATTCCAGCCGGGGGGGGGGGGCTTTCTGGTTGGAGTTTGCATGTTCTCTTCGTACATGCATGGGTGTTCTCCAGGTACTCCGCTTTCCTCCCACAGACTAAAAACATGCATGTTAGACTGATTGGTAACTCTTACTGTTGTCATCATCCTTAGTTTGTAGCCAGGTCTCTCTTGTAAATGAGTCCTCGAGGCTCAATGAGATTAACCTGCCTAAATAAAGGTTGAATGAATGAATGAATTAATTGTCCATATGTGTGAGAGTGAATGGCTGTTTGTCTCATTTGTCTCTAAGTGTCCCTGTGATGGACTTGCGACCTGTCCAAGGTGTCTCCCGCCTCTCGTACAGTGATGGCTGGACATAGGCACCAGTGATCCCCACGACCCGACAAGGAAGAAGCCGGTAAAGATAATGGATGGATGAATGAATGGATGGATGGATGGATGGATGGATAGATGGACATTGCTTTGGTACATAGAGCTTTGTGAATATTTTATGCACAACTTACAGTTTTCAATTTACTGTTGAGTGAATCATAATTAGCCACGTTTTCATTGTGAGACAGATGTCCTCACATCTTAACACTCTGGTTTGCGGAGGATTTTATACTTGACTCAATGGGTGGAAGATGCCCAGGTCCCATGACTGCAAAACAAGCCCAGATCATCAGCCTTCCATCTCAGCACTTGGCTGTTGGTGTGAGATGCTTTCATTGAAATTCTTTATTTTTCAACGTGTGTGGCAGGGTGGACTGTGGCCATCCCGCTCCACTTTAGTTTGATCTGAAAGACATTGTTCCAGATGTTTAGTTCAGCTTACAAACTAAGCCATGCTGATGTTTTTTTGGTGATTTTTGGTTTTGCGTTGTGTCCAAACAAGCCTGTTCAGTCTTTTTTTAATTATATTGTCATAAATTTTAATGTTTAACAAAAGAACTGAAACAGAGTTGGACATGAAGCTTGTTTTGTGTGACGTTGCACAATTTTTCAAGCATTGCATGGTCTGATTTTGGGATAAATTAGCTGTATCTTCCACTCTTGGGAAGACTGGCATCTGTCCTGAATGTTTTCTACCTTTGAAGTTATTTTCCCACAACACTGTGATTAAAAAAACTTTTTTTGTTGTTTTTGACTGATTTATTCCTCGCATGTTTAAAATTTTCTAAACAAGATCAGATGAGTTGTGTGAATCAACATTCTCATGTCTGAGATCACCTTCGAAAATTGTGAGGTTCTTCAGGGTCATGGAGTGCTCCCAGTCCTTCAGGCGGAGGTCCTCGGTGACTGTGTTCAGGATCTCCATCTCATTCCTCAGCTGGGCCTCCGTGTGGATGTGCGTCACCCATAAATTGCTGGTGTCTTCTGTGATGTTGCTGATCTGGATCTGAGCAGAATTAAAGATCGTTTTAGAACTCAGCGGCAGGTTTAACGTATAGGATGCTTTGTGGAAGCTGTGACGAACTTCAAACCTGCAAATCTTGTATTTTAAGGTGATGAACACTGATGTCATTGCTGAAGGTGTGATTGACAGCTCCCACAGTCCAGTTGACCTCATCCACTTTCTCTCTCAGCCCGTTTAAATGCCCCGACGCTTCCCTGAAACACAAGCAGACACAGGTGGGACTGTAATTCTTTAACCAAGAAAGCTCCACGGAGAGGGGTGCAGCTTAATCACCTGAGCAGGACGTCGTGGTCACGGAGCCACCTGGAGGTTCGGGTCACCTCCGAGCTCAGACTTGTCAGGTTTCTTCCAGCATAACTGCTGAGTGAGGACAACCTGTGATCCAACTGGAGCAGGTAATCCTCTGACTGGAGGGACTGAGCCTGGATACTCCTCAGCTCCACCTCTAGGCCCTGCAAAGAGAACGTTTCATCTGAGGATGAACTTTATAAACATTTAATCCCTCCCTTGGAGAAAACAAATATGATAGGTGATGATTTTTGCTTGAATGGTAAAGAACAAATATACTGATATTTGATCAGATCATCCTACCTAAGACATGTAAATCACTTCTTAAAATTAATCTCTTGTCCATGGCCTTTGACACCATCTGAGATGTTGATATATTTTGTGTTTGTTTTAATCATGAGACTTTTAAATGGCTTTCTAAAGCTTTTTGTTACGTATTGTGACTGCTGTTGTGATTCACTGACTGTTACTGTACATAATTTTGGCCCTGTGGTTACTTAAAGTGCTTTATAAATAAAGCTGTTGTGTTGTGGTATGTACTGGTATGGTGTGTGGTATGGTATAGTATGGTATGGTTTAGTATGATATGATATTGTATGGTATTGTATAGTATGGTATTACATGGTATGGTATTGTATGGTATAATATGGTATAGGATTGTATGGTATGGTATTGTATGGTATGGTATAGTATGGTATGGTTTAGTATGGTATGGTGTTGTATGGTATAGTATAGTATGGTATTATATGGTGTGGTGTGGTATTGTATGGTATGGTATGGTATAGTATAGAATGATATGGTATAGTATGGTATGGTATAGTATGGTATAGTATAGTATAGTATAGTATAGTATAGTATAGTATAGTATAGTATGGTATAGTATGGTATGGTATGGTATAGTATAGTATAGTATGGTATGGTATGGTATAG
>JAVCKU010000065.1:3370484-3380625 GCA_032273985.1 Hypsolebias coamazonicus | reverse complement strand
ATTATGTAGGGTACTGTGTTAGCTAACTGCTTGGAAATACAGTACTGTACAAGTTTATGGTACAGAATGTACGCTGGCTTTATCTTACGTTGAAAAAAAACCATGTTTACAACGCAGCATACCATGCATGTTCCGACACGTCAAATTCGGTTTAAGACGCTGCGTGAGAACGGATCTCCGTCGTAAGTCGAGGACTACCTGTACTCAGATTTAGATCTGCATGCATACCAAGGAGGTGTTTGATGTTGGGGTGGAGATTATGAATAAATAGTTCTTTTACGTATTTATTCTCTTCCATTCCCACTTCATTTTGTGATCCCCCAAAAAAAAAACATGTGAAGGAGGCGGTCGTAGTAAATGTGAGGATTTTCTTGTTGACCCTGTTTGATGTCCAGGGCATGGATTAAACCACATGGACCTGCTCGTAAGTGTAATGACACTCAATGACATCTTTAACTAGTTCAATGTGTTCCACGTTGAGGTAAGGGACAATATTGTCATGACAGCCAAAGGTAAGTAAGACTAACAAAAAATGTCAGGGTACTGTATTGTAACTTTAAAATTTGATAATTAATACATGTTAACATTTATGACAGGTTATGATTTCTTGATTAATGTCAAGTTGTCCTGACCAATGTCAACTTTGCATTAAAGGTGTCATAATTTACCGAATGACACTTAATGACAACAGTCATGAACATTCATAAAGACTCGTTCATGACAGGTGTTATGTCAGCCTTATGAACACCCCTTCAAATAAAGTGTTCCCCTGAAAACTATAAGTTTAAAATGTCTTATAAATTTAGGCTGAAATATCTTAAAGACAGGGCTCTAAAACAGAATCGGCTGTAAAGTTGAGTTTTCATTCTTTCTGCTCACCTTGCGTCATTTTTACTACTGTGCTCGTTTAATATTCATCTCTTTACAAATCATTTGTGTGTTTATCAGAAAAAGAAAAATAACACTGCGGTGGACTCTTCGTCAAATAGCCGTTAGGCGACCGGGGGAGTGGACAGATTGCATTTATTTAGTTTTTCAGACCATTAGTAGTTACCCTAACGCACATAACGAGCAGTAATGGAGATGATTTGCTTGAAACAGGGGGTTTGTGGCACTTTTCTCTGTCTCAGGTCATACTTGGCCTTCTTTGGCCTCTGCTCTCACAAAAACACACATTTGTCTTTTTTTTTTTTTTTTGATCCACGGAGAGAGAAACGTGTGTAATATCAGTCTGATAAGGGCATCAGTGTGCAGAGTAACATATGTGAGGGGAGTTATCTGTTTCCCTTCACTTCCTCAGTAAGTCCCTTTTTAACCGCTGCAGCTTATTTTTCTCACACGGCTTAAGCTGAAGGGATGTTGTCACTGGGCAACGCTCGGGATCTGGTTTCAAAATATCTGGCTGGAAATCGAGCCGTTGCCATGCAGCATGATTTCAACATAACATAAAACCCGAGAAGCTTTTTCTCACTCGCAATGGAGGAGAACTGGGATAAGACTTTGCGCCACAGTCACACATGAGCTAACAGAGCTTCATCTACCAGTCAGAGAACTGATTATAAGTAGATCGTGCTGACTCCATTCTCACACCGTCATGTTCTGTTCTTTATCTTACTGACGCACCGCTCCAGCTCTTCTGCATTCAGAGCAGCATATCGTGTGAGAAAATACCTCGAGATATTTTGCTAACGGACAGGATGGATGCCAGCCAACAATAAAAACGCTGCACAGTTTGTCGCACCTTGAGTTGGCTACATCTGATTTTAGCTCAATATCTTCGAAACTGACTGATTTCTAGTCACTTTTGCGTTGACTGAGGCCCGCTGGCTGTGGCAGCCATCTTGAATCAGGTTGACCCCCCCAGCGTTACTTAACAGGTTGTAGATTTACACTCATTGATAACTTTCAGAGAGTTTAGTTGAAATTTATTCATGAGATATTTTGCTGGTCATAGTTGACTCTAGGTAATGCCAAAGTTTTAAAAGCAGATCTCACTTGATCAGTAAGTGCTTGGAGTGTGCGTTTCGGATCACTCTGTTACCACCACACTCGGTTTTAGCTCAATATAACTGAACGAGTTATGGCCATTTTCGTGCTCATGTTGATTAGTTGTGACAGTTTTCAAAGTTGACTCCAATAGTTAAATGTTGGACGTTCACGTCCAGAAATTATGATCTATTGTTTCAAAAAAATGTATCCAGTAGATCCAGTGGTTGGGATTTTTCTCTAAATATGAACAGACACAGGCAAAAACATCGTCCGCCCTTCGCCTTTGGGCAATAATTAGACAAACTGCATCCTATCCACATATCATATAGATCAAGGGTCTGCAACCTTTATGATCAAAAGAGCCATTTGTTCACTAAATTAAAAGTGTTCTGAGCCACAACAATCTGCTACAGCTGTGGTTATCAACTGGTGGCCCATGGGCCACTTTATGTTTGTCGGAGGAGACTTTTGTGGCCAGTACAGGTGACATTGTAAAAATATCTAATGATTTTTAACATTTGACATTTTTACAATTTAAAACAAATGAAAAGACCTGATTCTTGTAAAGAGGGGGAAATTATTTTTTTAAAGCTATGAACTGCAGACCTATGTGATTTTTTTTTTTAATTATGGAGAAAAATAATTAAGTATAAAAATAAAGCAAACGTTAAAGTATTTGCAAAAGAAATGAAAACTGGTAAAACTAGTCCTTTTCTTGTTGTTTGCAATATAACAAACAAAATTCAGTTTTATGTTAGTTTTGGTCAAAGCTTGAAAGAGCCACTGCAGAAGGACTAAAGAGCCACATGTGGCTCCGGAGCCGCAGGTTGCAGACCCCCGATATAGATGATGTGAAGTTAGAACCAGTCTTGCTTGGCAAACACAGAGTCAAAAAATAAAACAATTTAACTGCTTATGACAGAATTTGGTCTTTTCCTTATTTTTAGGAACCCTTCTTGGTAAACATCACGGCTATTTTAAATACAAAACAACAAACCATTGTTCAGCTCGCGTGTGTTTTCATGGGAGGCTCCCTCAACCGAAGGAACACAAGGTCTGATGTCTTTTTTGCTTCCCAATGACCCCCCCCCCACCCCCAACACACACACACATACAAAACAAACAAACAGAGATTTTCCCTGGGAGAGGTATAATTCTTCCCTGACTCGTTACGGTACAGTTAAACTAAAACTAATTTACATATTCTGATTTCAAACAGCTTGTTTTACCAGCAGAAAGGCTCCTGGCTCTTTTTGTCCCAGAACAAAATGAGTCAAAAGAAGGCCTGGTTCTCAAGAAAGTCACGAATACACCATGTGCACACACACACATATACATGTACGCCTGCACACACACACCTGGTTAATGGAGCAATGGAACATTGATATTAAAAATAATTGCCACACTCTACACCCCTCCTCCCTCAGCTTTGAGTTGGTTCAGCCCAACTCAGCAGAATACCAGTAACCGTTAGCTCACCAGTCAGACACACAGCTGTAGAAAGCTGAAGTTGTTTTTTCAAGTGTTCAAATGGTGCTATGCTTCTTCTGACTGCAGATCACAGAGAATAGCATAAACCCTTGGTATAATATTGCGGTCTGCGGCAGCTCAGTGGTCTGTGTCGCAGCCCTGGAGTCCTGAGGTTGCAGGTTTGAGCGCAGGTTGCGTTAGGAAGAACATCCAGCATGAAAACAACTGTCCTCTGACCCCTGAAGAAGGTAGCAGCCGAAAGAACAAGCACTTTAAATGAGATCATGCTAATTAAAGGTCGCACACATCCATCAGTCATTAAAATGTCAGAAATAATTATTTATTGACTGGGTTGGAGTTCATACTGTAAATGCAGCTGTGTTAGGCTAAATAGAAGTCTAGGCAAAGATTGAACTACTGTATTTTTCGCCCTATTAGTCACAGATTTTTGCATAATTTACATGCCCTGCGACTTATACAATGAAGCAACTTATTTATGGATTATTTTCCCATTTTTATAAACCAACTTTTGGCTGAGATATTACTGTTTTCATTTATTCTGACTGAAAATATTGAACACTAACATTTTCAGCCTCTAGATGACTGACGAGCAGTATGGCATGCCGCTGTATCATGTAACATGTAAAAGCGGCTATTAATGACACAATCAGCTTGCCATAACCTGCCACCTTCGTCTACCTGGAGCAAACGTCAAATCAGCTTCATTTCGCTGCTCTGCCCCCGACAAAATGCAGCTAATTTGACCACTGAAGTGCATTTATTAATCAAAAATTCAACTGATGCAACTTTACTATAATGTCGAGCAAACAAATATTTGTTTTTAGGTGGTTATCTTGTTAAATTTGGAAGAAATGCACAGCGAGTCGCCCTCTGCACGTTCATTTCTCCGCGCGCCGGCTTTTGAAAATGCAGCTAATTTGACCATCAAAGTGCATTTTTTTAAGGAAAAGTTTAACTGAGACGCATCTTTGCTATAATTTCGAGCAAACAAACAATTGTTTTTAATTGTTAAGCTTGTTTAAATTCTTGTTAAAGTCCTCCCGTGCACGCTTCCGCGGCCGCCATTTGGCAGCCAATTGATTTTTGGCACAACACCGGCCCACATTTCCGGGTTTGGTCCACATTTCCGGGTTGGCAGCGGTGACGCATAATAGATGCGACTTATACAGCGAAGCGACGTATTTATAGATTTTTCCACTTTATTTGACATATTTGGAGTGATGCAACTTATGGGCGGTGCGACGTTTACAGCAAAAAATATGGTAAACGTGCCCAAAAAGTGAAGTGTTGTTGTCACAACGTGTGTTTTTTCTTTTGAGTTCTTTTTTGTTTTCAGGATTTGTTCTAACGGAACCACCAGCCAGTTCTCCCATTACTTTCCCCACAGTTAAGTCTCTGCTCCTCAGTCCTGACACGCCCACCTACACCTGCTCACTGTTTCACCTGTCACAGCTGCAGCCACTTATTACAAGCCCCAACTTTTTATTTAGTCAGCAGTGTTAGCTGAGCAATGTTAGCTTCCACGCCATGTCTGGTCTTCCTCGTGCCTCCCAGGAAACACTCGAGTTTTGTACGTTTGCTGCCAAGTCATTTTAAATGTTGGTCTGTGTGTGTGTGTGTGTGTGTGTGTGTGTGTGTGTGTGTGTTGAGTGGGATGTTTACTCCATTTCTTATTTATGAGCTGGAGACTTGAGAAACTCGAGGTCAAAATATCCCAGTAGCCTCAGATCAAAGGTAGCGTTTCATGACAGGTTAAAAGTCTTCAGAGAGTGAGTGTGAACACGAGTCAGATTTCACTGTTGTTCACTTAGCCCCGCCCCTGGCTTCGTCAGTCACTTTAAAGTTTGTGGTATCATAAAGGTTACGTCTCATCAGGCTAAAACTAGTTGGCAAATGGCATTCACAAGGGAGTTTCCAGAGCGTTCATGGTAGATCTCCATTTTCTTACGAGTCACAGAGGTGCTGTCCTGTCGAGTTTTAAACGTGTGCAACATATTTGCTGTTGCAAACCTCTCAAACCCATCTGAAGTTTGCCCTCGACATCTGTAACCTGTCTCAGTAGCACTAGAGCTGTATCTTGACAGCTGCAATGTCAAAGGAAAAAAAAAAACACCCTGAAGATGAACAGTTATAATTAAAAAAACTGGTCTATGCCTGTTTGAAAAGTGTACTAGATTAAATCATAAATGTGGAGATGGAGCTGTGTACAAACTAGACCAAGGCATGACACAAAATAATGCACATGAAAATTGTTAGTGATTTTAAAAAAATGTGGTTGCACAGCTCGTATTTGGTCACAAACATGCAAATTTCAGTGATGCTGCAATAAAACAAACACTGTTTTCTACTGTTATGGCCTGTATGTGTAGGAGTGGTTCACAGGACACATAACATATGGAGTCCAGACGACTGTAACACTTAAAATGTGTTTTAATAAGCACAACCATACTGAACAGAACAGGAAGTTGGGAACCCCGGCCAAAATAAACAAAACAAGGAGAACTAGCCGGCAGTGAGCCGTTGGATTCAGGTCTCCCCCCTCTCCCTATAATCCAGAAAACTAACTCTACAACCAAAACCTGGAAAACAGGACTGCTGGTCCTCAGACCTGGCTAACAATAAATAACAAAAAGTAACAATGTGCAAGGCTGGTTTCTAAGAACGGAACCAGCAACCATCACCCGCCTCTCCTCTCTGCCCCTCACTCATCAAGCTTGTTCCTTTTTAAAGTGTCACCAGCGAATCAGAACGGAAACAGAGGTCACATCAATTAAACAACGCTCATTTGGAAGAGTGACTCGGGGGCACATGACGTGCTCAAGTTTGAAATTTGTCACCAGTAGTCCCAAACCAGTGAAATATCACAATCATTCATTATGTGATGTAGAGAAGAGGTGAAGTGACTCTCTGCTCCAACACACTGGGATTATAAGGAGCACCGTTTAAATAAAGAATTAATACTGTTGAGCTGAACTAATTACAATAAATACAATTTTTAAAAGAATATTAGTTTAATTTTTGCAATACTATATGCTTTCCTGCGTACTACTGAACCCGTTTTATTATCAAAGAGGTTTTAATTATATCCTCACTGACCTGCAGGTATTTGAACATTTGGCCCAGAATGATGTTAAATGTTGCGCTGGCATCCTGTCGTTCCCTTTGTGCCGACTGAATCCATGGCAACTAATCTGCCTGTGTTGTTCTCAGACATTTTAATAAAGTTAATTCAAACACAGGAAGTCTCGGTGTGCGTTGGAAGCAACATGAGCAGCTTCATTCAGCTTCAAACCACCATTACGAACAAGATTTAAATAAAAGTGTTAAGCTTATCAAGTTTATTTTGAAATCGCGTCAATTATAATTCAGAATAATTTAAATAAAACAGTTTATCTTTTGATGCACACACAACAGATTATTGAGATCTTTAAAGCTTCGCTAAAGACCCATAATTTAACTGGGTTTCACATAAAAAGAGCACAATTATTATAAACTATTTACTTTTGCTGTCCTTTTATGTATTTTATTGCCCTTGTATTCTTATTTATACGTGATTTTATATTTAATTTTGTTTTATTGCTGGTGTAGCTATAAAACAGGATGTCATCTTCAGTTGTTTTCAATGTGATATATAAATAAAATTACCATCAACAACCCAAACAAATCTGGTGTTTGAGAATTTTAACCTTGTTTGTTTGAACAAGTAAATTATTTTGTTCCTCCAATGTGTGTAATTTTATTTATTCTCAAAACACAACTTACTTACCTCTTAAATTACCCACTTTATCATCTAAATATGACAATTCAGATTATTATTATTATTTATTTTTTTTGCATTTTAGCATGCTAGCGTCATGTAGCAGCTCACGTTATTGTATTTTGAAAAGTAAATCCAAACATTAGTGGCTGGTTAAGCTCTTAATGGTTCCACATGAGAAGCCAGTATGTTTTACTAAGGACTGAGAGCTGTTCATGTGTACAGTGGAGCAGGAGCAAATCTTTGGACCTGCTGGAGGAGTAGAAGTTCCCCATTCAGCCGGTGGGTTCCCACCAGTGGGGTTGGTGCCGGGAAGGACCTCGGTGTTCATGTGGCTTCACCTGCCTACTCACCTTACTCAGTGCCATATTAAAGGGAGCTCCACATTTATCTTTTCCCAATCCAATCTCAAACTTTGAAGGATTTGAGTGCAAAACTAAACCAAAGCTCGTGCTTTTTTAAATTTTATGTGCACATTGAGCGATCGAGCTGTTGTTTTTAGCTCCCACGCATCGATTCAGGCCTGCAACTGGTTATTTTGGGTTGGATTTCATGTTTGAAAAGTTGTTTTGTTTGATAACTCAATTCTTAGTGGGTTAAACAAAGTGTAAAATCATTATTTCCTGCTAAGCGGAGGCACCGCCATTAAATTAAATGTAAACAGTAAGTTGTATCTCCTGTTATCTGTTAGTACAGCCATCTTTAAAATAACGTTCCCAGGGCCCTGAACAATGTACAGTACTACATTTCAATCGAACCTATTGGTTAACTCTTTAGCTACGTGGTGCTACGTAAAAACAAAGATTTTAAAGCATTTAACTTGAGTACAGATGATCTTACTAATGTTTACTTTTTTTTCTTTTGGGCCTTGCAAATATTACATTTACATTTTCACTTTTTGGTACTTTATTTTGTACCCTTATTGCATACTTTAGTATTTCTTGTTTGTTCTTTGTTTTTTAGCGAGTCAAATCGGTTCTTCTCACCCTGAACATTTCATTGCACTGTTAACCTTGTGTTAACCTGCATGTGACAAATAAACACAGCTTGAATTTTCTTTTAGCCACAAAACCATCTCCAGGTACAAGTGTCAACAAGTGGACACGAGAACCCCAGTTATTGTTCTGCAGCTCCAGAGAAGCAGCGTCAGATCTGGCACTTTGTTTTCATGCTGGATACACAAAGTGGTTGCAGCGAAAAGTACATAAAAAAATAAGCTGACCACTGAATTACAACGGGGACCGCTGGAACTTTAGTTGGTCAGTTTGCGGTTCTACGTGTGTGGCTGTGTTTGTTGAAACCGAGAAGAAGATGAAAAGTTTCAGATTTTTAGTGCAAACATTCTGAAGATGACTGTTGCTCAGAAAACGATTAAAGACATAGCAATCTTTGAAGGAATGCACATTACCCTCCAAATTTTTGGGATGGATTTTAAATTAAACATCATTTTACAATTAAAATTGAGAATTACAGCCATTTTGGTCAAACCTAAATGGTGTTTGACACAGTCTCATCCAGTATTGTGAGAGCATGTGCGATTTAATTAAAATACATCCAAGTGGTTCTGGAGATATTTTTGCTATTTTGACAGACAAATGCAAAAACATCAACTACTTTCATGAGCGATATAAACACAATTCCTTTTACGATAAAAATCTATCTAGTCTAAAATGTTATCCAGGTTACAAACAAAGTATTTATTGATCTGCTGAAGGAACATTCTCTGCTCCTGGTCCAGTGAGACCTGAATGATAAATCTCCTGATTCCGTTCTTCCTTTGATGTTGACCCCACACAGACATCCATCTTTAAGCAAATAAACCCGATCAGATACGGAGACGGTGTTGATGTGACTTTAACCAGAACATTTTGTTGGAGTCGGGTCAGGACCCTTCAGCTGTCCAACCCAAACACACAGAACCTGCATGAAGGCCAGACAAACAGCTCCTTCATCTTTGGTCTTTGGCGAACCTGGGATAGTTTAAAAAAAATAAATAAAAACATGCAACTCTGCAGCTGAAAATATAACTTTTTTTTTTTTAAGAACATGTCATCTCCTAAAATTAAGGAACCAACACAACAATTTGTGTCCTCATTTACCCATTCATACAGTCCTCTGCTAGATCTCTACAAAAAATAATCAGAGCTTTATCACATTCATACACCAACACATCGGAGGCAATGAGGGGTTCAGTGTCTTGCTCAGGGGCACTTCGGCATGTCACTGCTGGTGGAATCGAATCCCCAACTCTTGCATTGATTTATAACATATTCATTCATTACACACAGACAGATATATTTCAAATGTTTTTCTTTTAATGTTGATGATTATAACTGACAACTAACGAAAACCCCAAATTCAGTATCAGAAAATTAGAACATTACTTAAGATCAATATAAAAATATTTAAAAAAAAGATTTTTAGAAATGTTGGCCAACTGAAAAGTATGAACATGAAAAGTATGAGCATGTACAGCATCAGTACTTAGTTGTGGCTCCTTTTGCCTGGATTACTGCAGCAATGCAGCGTGGCATGGAGTCAATCAGTCTGTGGCTCTGCTCAGGTGTCATGAGAGCCCAGGTTGCTCTGATAGTGGCCTTCAGCTCTTCAGAATTGTTGGGTCCTCTTCTCATACCCCATAGATTTTCTATGGGGTTAAGGTCAGGCGAGTTTGCTGGCCAATTAAGAAGAGGGATGCCATGGTCCTTAAAACAGGTACTGGTAGCTTTGGCAATTTGTGTAGGTGCCAAGTCCTGTTGGAAAACGAAATCTGCATCTCCATAAAGTTGCTCAGCAGCAGGAAATGATCTAAAACTTCCTGGTAGACGGCTGCGTTGACCTTGGACCTCAGAAAACACAATGGACCAACACCAGCAGATGACATGGCACCCCAAACCATCACTG
>JAVCKU010000065.1:3097155-3109698 GCA_032273985.1 Hypsolebias coamazonicus | reverse complement strand
GCATGAAAGCAAAGTTACTAATTCACTGCCAAAACGAAAACTAGAGGTCGACCCATACGAGTTTCATATGGCTGATGCCGAACTTTCATATGGCTGATGCCGAACTTTAAAAATCATATCAGCTGACAGATTTTTAAACTTTTGGTCAGGATGTTTTTTTATATTACAAAATATATCAAAGATACAGAAGAGCATTCTCATTTAAAAACAACTAAACTGTGGGCTACGTTTAAAAAAAACTGTCCCTGCCTTTGTGAATCTTGCGGTACGCTCGTGTGATGACTAATTTTTCTCTGTAATATTAGCTGTCAAAATATGAAGTTATTAGTTTTAAATTTGGAAATATTGTATTTGTTTCATCTACGATGAAATAACCAATTAAATTTGCATCATTCACTAACAAAGTACCACATAATTTATAATAGATTAGCAAAATCAGCAGGTTTTGTTGCCAATAATTTTGAGTTGCAACAAATATTTGCTGTTTTCAAAACTATTTTTATTTACAGGTTAGATTGAGGAAAATTAATCCCTAATCATTAAATGATGTTAAACTCATAATTAAAATAAAAAAACAATAAAATGTTCGGGTTTTGACAGCGATTACGACTTTAAGTGCACACAGGCACGACCCAATGGCTGATGTTTTAAAGTGAGGCCCTTATCAGACAATATTATTCAAAGCAGGTTTATTTAGCGAGACGTTCACCTGATTGATGACATACTGAAGATGATCAGACTGCAGCACCATGCTCTTCAGCTCGGCGGCTTTGCAGGGAGTCAGTCCTTTATACAGAGATGGAGTGTAACACTTGAGAGCGTATCTCAGGTCGCTGGAGTGTCTCCTCTCCTCCAGAATGTCCTCAAAATCATCTCTTTTCTTCAGCATGGGATCTCTGTGCTGTTAAAGCAAACAAAGTGTGAAGTTGGGCTTTCACATAAAAATTAAATAAAAGTATGCGACTGTAGCTACAGGACATGTAGAACGACCGGATATTTAATCCCTGCTGTGAGTTCTGGGTCTTCTCTGGGTCCTTTTCCCAGTGGGACATGCTGGGAACGCCTCCACAGGGAGGCATCCTAATCATGAACCACCACAGCTGACTCCTTTTGATGCAGAGGAGCAGCAGCTCCGCTCTGAGCTCCTTCAGGTTGAAGAAGATCCTTACCTTCTCTCAAAGGCTGAGCCCAGGTTCGTTATGAATGGGATGCCCCAGGACGCCTCCCTTTGGGGGCGTTTCCAGCATGTTCCACTGGGAAGAGGACCCAGAACTCACTGCAGGTGTTACATACCTGGAGACCCCGACGACCAGTAAAGGAAGAAGTGGTAAAGAGAATGTATGGATTTGAAGTATGATCAACTAGTCTGTGTAGTCAAGGTCAGTTTTTTTTAATTCCTTATTTTAGCCAAGGTCAAAACTTTTATAAAACCTGACCTCTAAAAGGTCATTCATCCTTTAACAGCTCGAGGCTTCACTACAGTACCGCCCATTACGTTGGAATCTCCCAACCCTCCATCAGCCGTCCTTAACTTGTCCAAATCCTTGCAGCCCGACGTTTATCTAACACTCACAGACGTGTGCACGTCGGCTCCCAGTTTATTTATAATTAATTTCAAGCTCTTACTGGTCTTGTCCCGCCTTATTTAGCTGATCTAGTGGCTTTCCATGGGTATGAGAGGAGCTGAAGGTCAACTAAAACATCACAAAGGCCTTTTAATACATATTTTACATCGATTGATTGGTTGATTGATTAATTAGACACAGTTTAATAAATGTTCTAAAGTTCCCAGTTTTAAACTGATACTTAAAAATAGAAAGAGTACGGCTCTCAAATAAACTGCATTGGAAAACACAACAGCTTTAAAAATATTTTCTGATGAATTCTAGATAAACAGCGGCGGGCATGAGATTCGGATAATTACAAATTCCTAAATTTTAATGTGCACAAAGAAAAAGAACAATTGGTGCTTCTTGCATGAATTCACGCCTAATTAGATTTTTTTGTTACTACATTTGCATACAAGTTAATAATTTATTGCACAAAAAATAGGTTGCACACAGAAAGTATTGTGTGATTTATTAATTGTGCACAAGCCAGAATTTTATTTGATGCCAAGAACTTAAAAACATAAATGGTTGTCATTTTGGGTGCTTTAAATAATAATATTAATAGTGAGCAAACTTTTCCTTCAGGTGTTCCTACACCACACTTATGATGTGATAAGATGAACTAAAACGCTTTAAGTTGGTGATTTTCATCGCAAACAGACAAAAACAAACTCATCAGTGATCAGGACAGTCATTTCAGTTCTTAAACTTCATGGTGAAAACAAAACACATAATGGCACATTTACATGTTTCTTTAAGCCAAAATGTAAGAAAAACAAGAGTACATTTCTAAAGGAAGTTGTTATTAATCATAAATTCAGCTTTAATTTGAATAAAACGTGAGGACTGGACAGTTTTGGATAGAAGTAGCTTCTTTGGCTAACACACACGTACCGAATAAACCGCGTTGGACGCCATGTTCTGTCACAACGAAGGAACACGCAGATGCTGCATGCGGTGAAGTTTTATCCTGGTGAATATTTCTGCTCCTCTGACTCTCTGCGTAACTTTTTAATCGAGAACAGCACCTGCTGGACCTCTCATACTTGCTCTCATGGGCGTGTGAGCGGATGACATTTCCTCAACACTTCCGTGTTCCTTCACCTACGGTGGCTGCAAAGGGTAAAAAATGGCTAAACAGCGCGACATGTGAGTTCGCGGTCTGTTGTCATTCATATAAATTCAGGAAATTAAACAATTCTGCCCAGTATATTAGATTAAAATGAGCTCAAGGAAAAATGGTACAGAGGATGAGGACAGTTTGTTTCTCGAACGTGTTCTGGATTCGCTTTATGACTTCGGTAAGCATTGTTAGCTAACGTGAGCTAGCCACATTTAAAGGATGGTGTTATGTCTTTAAAGTGTTTTTAGTTTTGGCATTTAGTTATTAGAAAATGACTTGAGACTGAATGATTGGGAATAGGGCCTCTTGTGTTTCGTGCGATGCTTTTAAAAAAATTACTAAACCGGTGTAAAAGCTTAGTAGGTCCGCACCATTTAATCTCCGGTATGTGTTCCGGCGGAGACGTCAGGCGGTGCATTTATCTGCGCAAATAATTTACATCCCGCTCGCAATTATAAGCGGTGCACCACTGAAACGTTAACGAGCAGACCACCAATGTGAGGGCAATCTATGCTGATTCGTTAAAAACGTTCATTCACATAGAAATAAGTTTAAAACATCTTTAATTCTCCCAAAACTACTAAAATACAGAACATAGTACAGCACTTTTACAATAAATAATACCTCATAAACGCTATGAGATTATAATTAAAAATGATAGTCAAACAAATTATTGTTATAGCAAAATTCAGTTTATTACACTTTTGAGTTTATAATTGTAATTTACTAAAATGACCGTTTTTATTTAAATACTTATACTTAAAAGTGTATCCATCCTCTTTGGTTAATACTGTAAATGTGGGCTAAATGAGAGAAAATCAGTCTTGTTTTTATTTATTTATCTATTTTTTGTTATGTTTGTTTGGTGCAGGATCAAAGCCAAAAAGGAAGTGTCAGAAAAATAAAAAACGGAAACGAAGTGAGGAGGAAGAGGAGCTTCCACCAGAGACGAGTACCTGCAGGGATGAAGACGGTGAAGGAGGAGTTCATGTTGAGACTGAACACAAAGGTAGGAAGCATCACAACAAGTTCAGTAGACGCCCGTCATGTAATTTAATCCTATTTTTTTACTCCTCTTTCATCCATCAGGTCCAACCGGCCAGCAGGTGGAGGTCGTTACGTTCCAGGACCCCTCAAAGAAACCAAACCAAACCATTTCCAACAAAATGCCCGTACGTCTTCACTGCTTTAACGCGCTGTTTTTCACACCTGAGGCTGAATAAATTCAGAAAACCGACTGTAGATGTAACATTAAGTTCTGTACTATTTATATATTGTGCCTTTTTCTCACAATAATGGGACCCTTTTGAAAAAGAATAGCTTTGTTTTACCCCACAACTCCAAAATGAGTTTTTAAACACAGCTGTTTAAAAGATGAGAAACCACTCACTGCATCAGTTTGAGTTCGATAACGTGTTAACTACTGAAACATTAAGATAAAAAGAAAATGTAAAGGAAACCTGTTCTGCTCCACTGAGCTGTTAGTAAGATTGTGATAAGTGACTGTTAGACGTGTCCGTTTGGCTCAGAAGTCTAAAACAAAACTAAGAGTGTTTAAAACATTTAAAGGTTTGTAATGTTAGATGTCTGATTCCAAACATAGATAAAGGAGTTTTTATTTTACATCATATTTATCACCTGCTGTTTTAACCCATGTCTGTGTATGCTTGTGCTGGATATCTTATGAACCACTGGGTGGATTTTAAGGACACTTCCAGGCAATAATCATTGAATTAAACATCTACAGCTGATTAACCTTTGGAGCCGACCCAATTCAAAATGGTCGCCGCAGCTAATCGAACTTAGCCGACACTAAAAAGGCTATAGTTAGAGGAATTTTACATGTATTGAGCTAAAGTTTGGTCAACATAATTTGCAAGTTTTGACCAGAATGGCTGCAGCTCCTTCATTTCTCAACATGAGATGATTTCAGTCTAAACATCTGGCATGAAATGCAAAACGGTTGAAAATTAATTTATTCAGTTTAATGAAGTTTCTTTACAAAAAGCTGTCTCAGTCCGCTGCACAACAACATTCACTAAAATGCCAATGAGTAAAAGTTTTCTAAAGAAGCCGGCAGCCTGCGTCAAATCTCCACTTTGTCACAGTCTCACATTCTGAGCAGCTCAGTGGCGACGGTGGGAAGGAATGACTCCCTTTTAACAGGAAGAAACCTCCAGCAGAACCAGAATCATAATGGGCGGCCATTTGCTTTAACTGGTCTGGGGTCAGGCAGGACAGGAAAGAGACGCATACTAAAACTGAAAGACTGGTCCAGGTCTGGTTTCTATAGAAATAAAGACAAGTGCATTTTAATAAAAATAATAAAAATACAAATATGGAAAACAGAGCTAGTAAAGTCAGCAGCAGAGTGAGGAAATGTGGTCAGTTTGTCCTCCAGCAGTTGAAGCTATAGCAGCAGAACTAAGGGACAGCTCAGGAAACCCAAGCCGACCCTAACTAAAGGATTAATCAAAAAGGAAAATCTTGATTCTATTTTTTTTAAAGTGGACTAGATGTCAGCCTCATGGACAGAAGCTGTTGGTTCCACAAGAGAGGAGCCTGATAACTAAAAGATCTACCTCCTGTTTTAGAAACTAGGAACCACAAGTAAACCTGCAGTCTGAGAACAAAGTGCTCCGTTATGAAAACATGGAACAATAAGAACTTTATTATAAGACAGAGCTTTTGGTTCATGAGGGTGTTGCAACTGGTTTTTAAATTTGATTTTGTAAACTCTGAACATAAACTCAGGCAGATGTTAGTCTAAATTAATTTACTGTGTCTTTGAGTGATTCGTTCTTTCTTACCTCTAATTTGCTTCACTTCTTCTTTTGTCTTCGTGGCCTCCTGCGCCCGTCGCTCCAAGGCCCCTCAAACGTCGGACCAGAAGCAAAACAGCCACGGAAAACACGGTTTGGAAAAGGTATTGTTTTATTCCTGTTTCTTGCTTTTTTTTTTTTTTTTTTTTTTACATTCCATTTTGAGTGATCATCTCACACACACGGTGGTTTATTTGCTCTCGTGTGGCTTCAGGCTCGTCTGGAGGTCCATCGCTTCGGAATCACCGGCTACAAGAAGGAGCAGCAGCGAGTTTTTGAGCAGGACAGAGCTGTAATGCTGGGAGCCTGGGTGAGAAAAACAAATTTGCTTTTCACTCCGCTGCTGTTTTTTAAAATCAATTAAAGGTCAACATTAATTCTTATCAGCCTCCTAAGAAGGATTACATCAACTACAAGGCGCTTCAGCAGCAGCTAAAGGAGAAGAAGCAAAAAGAGAAGGAAGAGTTTCAGCCTGTAAGAGCTGCATCTTCATCCATATTAGTTTACCGTATTTTCCGGCCTATAAGTCGCATCTGTCCAAAAATGTCTAATAATTTGAAAAAAGCCATAACTACGTCGCTTCGCCATATAAGTCGCACCTATTATCCGTCACCGCTGACGCGTCGCGTTTGTTACACGTCACCGCTAACAACCTGGAAATGTGGGCCGGTGTTGTGCCAAAAATATATTGGCAGCCGTGGGA
Organism: Hypsolebias coamazonicus; assembly: GCA_032273985.1. Taxonomy (NCBI): domain Eukaryota; kingdom Metazoa; phylum Chordata; class Actinopteri; order Cyprinodontiformes; family Rivulidae; genus Hypsolebias; species Hypsolebias coamazonicus. The sequence continues at coordinate 3,103,440 of JAVCKU010000065.1, read as the reverse complement.
GCGTGCACGGGAGGACTTTAACAAGAATTTCACAAGATTAGCACTTAAAAACAATAATTTATTTGCTCAAAATTATAGTAAAGGTGTGTCCCAGTCTAAGTTTTCCTTAATAAATGCACTTTGACGGTCAAATCAGCTGTATTTTCAAAAGCCAATTTGCAGAAGCAGGAGCGTGCAGAGGGACGTGTCGCTGTGCATTTCTTCAAAATTTAAAGGGATAACCACCTCAAAACAATCATTTGTTTGCTCAGTTTTATAGTAAATGTGTGTCTCAGTTGAACTTTTACTTAATAAATGCATTTCAATTGTCAAATCAGCTGCATTTTGCCGGAGCGTTGCAGCGAAATGAGGCTGATTTGACGGTTGCTCCAGGTATGATCCCGGAGCTGGGCGAAGGTGGCTTTGTATGGCAAGCCGATTGTGTTATTAATAGCCACTTTTAAGCCACTTTTACCTATTACATGACACAACGACATTCCATACTACTTGAGTGCCATCTAGTGGCTGAAAATAGTAGTGTTCAATGTTTTCAATGTCAGAATGAATGAAAACGGTCATATCTTGGTCAAAAATTGGTTTATAAATATGGGGAAAAAAACCATAAATAAGTTGCTTTGGTGTATAAGTCACAGGGTATGCAAATTAGGCAAAAAGGTGCGACTTACAGGGTGGAAAATACAGTAGTTGTTTATCTGTGCTGTTTGTAATGTGTGCCTCTGCTCCGTAGGACAAGAAGAAGAAAAAAAAGAAGAGCAATCAGAGGTGGGTGCGACTGAATATCACCCAGAATCAGTTACATCGAGAAATGAACAAACATTTCAAACTAAAACTGAATTTAAAAGTCAGGCTGGAACATAAATATTTGCCCTTTAGGCATCCTTAAATCTTTGAATGTGTGCAAATTTTATTGTTGCCCGCCGTCAAAGGCAACGTTGCTCAACATAACGCTGCAGCAGGCAATAAGCAGTCCTTCGATGTTTGTTTGCATAACCTTAATGCAGACTGTTGTGCTGCCTCCCCATCAGGGACAGGAAGACACCCTCGTCCTCTGGTCTTGGTTCTGGTTCCACACTGGGTCAAGTGGGTCGGTTCAAGAATGGCGTTCTGGTTCTCAGCTCCAAGGAGATCCACAAAATCAAAGGCAAGAAGAAGTGAGAGGAGAAAGAAGAATAAAACGTATATTCTGAAGTCTCCCCACAGGCAGACGTGTTTTCAAAATACTGACTTCCTGACATGTTTGTGGTCCGGAGAGAAACACGAGCCGGTGTCGCGACTTGCGGCCCAGTTCACAGACCCTCAAACTGGATCTGGAACGTGTGAAGATGGAACGCAGAAAACTAAAGACTCTTGACAGGTTATGTGACATTTAATTTATTTTATTTGTTATAAATGACACCAAAAGTGAGACATGTCTCATTTGTGTTTTTTCTTTTATTTTTTAATTAGTGTTTTTTTTTAAATGCATAAACCATTTAGTCTTACAAAACATTTCCATTGGCAGCAGGAACAGAGTCAGAAAAGGACACAATTGAGGTAATTTATTTCCATGAATGAGCATTTGTACACCGAGAGAGAGCAGAAGCCGATACAGTGTCTTCTATTTTAACAGCTTCAAGAGATTTTTTTTAATGTAAACTCTGAAATTTTAACAGACTTGATATTTATTTATTTTTGTTAAAGGGAAAGAGTAAAAGCTTTTGTATTAAGCAGAAAAAAAATGGCAACACAAGACCGCTGATCTGGCAGTGTATGGCTGAGCGAAGTCACAGTTCCTCTCAAAGTTTCTCAGAGCGATGAAAATGTCTCTGCTCTACATCACATGTTTCAAGATGTTTTGGGATGTTACCGTTTGCAGATGACACCTTTTTTTTTCTGCAACTCTCATGTTGGTCCGTGTTATCCATTAGCCATTCTGTTTACACAAATACATTTTATACAATAAAATAAAGTTTAAAAATTAAGGAAATATCTACATAGCATATGGAGTAAATAAATTACATATATTTTCGGCTGTTTTTTAAGGTAAATATGTAACTACGGCAATGGCATGCTTTCTCCCAGCACCACAGTTTAGAGGTTAAATCTGAAGATAAAGTCACATTCATGGGTGGGTGTCAGGTTAAAGGACATGCCGAACAAGCACACTCAGACAAAACACAGCACACAGGAGTGTTTGGTTGGCAAAATGTTAAGTTTTAGATAGTTTTTGGGTCAAATTTAACCTAAAACTATCTTCACAAATTGTCATCCTGAGTGCTTCAGTAAGAGCAATTCCCTCAAGTCACAATTTCCTTTTTCAATTTTGAGATAAAATCGTCCTGCAGGCATCCAACCTCACATCAATCAGTTTTTAAGTGGAAAGGAAAGGATTCCTGGTTACATGATGGCAGCTGGTTGCAGCAAAGTGAACCTGAGGGTGCGCCTGGTGTGAGAGGTGAGAGACGGGTCAGAGCTGTGCAGACATTTGATGCAAATTTAGCCCCCAGGTGGGAATCTGGCAGCCTGGACCACATCAGGACAACATGTCCATTTTTGCAGATGTTTCAGTGTTTGCTTTCTGGGTATGGTGAACCGGATCTAAATTGTCACTTTTACACTAAAATTCATTAGAAGTTGATGATCTTATTTCACTCAGTAAAAGTTTATTTCATACAGATTTAAGTTTGAACTTACTAAAAAGGTTAGCAACTTTTTAGTAGCAATGTTACCATAAGCTGCTAGGTGCTAATCACCTAAATGCTAATGCCCAACGTTTTGTAAACGTTAAAATAAAAATGAAAACATCTGTTTTAAACATGTGGCCTATAGTCTAGTATTGAAGGGATAAATATGTTTAAGTTTAAAACTGAGCACAGCAAGCTACTGAATCAGAGCAATGCTACCATTAGCAGCTAGGTGCTAATCACCTACCTGCTAACACTAACAAAAATTTACAAACATCAAAACGAAAAACAATAAATAAAAATAAACATGAGACTTATAGTTTAATTTTACTAGAGGAAATATTGTCTATTTTACTTAATTTAAATTTAAATTATGTTAAGTTAGTAACCATTTTCAGGAATGGCAACATTAGCAGCTAAGTGCTAATCACCTAGCTGTACTGTAAACTTAAAATAATAATACAACAGTCTGTTTTAAACATGTGGAAGTACTAAAAGCCTAACTGCTCATGTCTAAAACATAGGCCCTGTGTTCCAATATCAAAGATTATTACATAATTAGCTAAGCAAGCACCTGTCTTTATACCGATGTTGCATTAGCTGCTTGATGCTAATTATAGCATTGCTACACAAAATAAATGAGTAGCGACTGCTAGTGCCTTTGTTTTAAAAATAAAAAAAGTCTTAATTTAAAGATGGCCACTAAATTAAAATTTAAACAGAAGAATACATATTAATTCAAGCTTGAAGGAATGAAGTGAAAACCATGTTAGCATCTAGCTGGAATAGCAATGCTACTTTGAGCTGCTAGGTGTTGATCTCCATTTGATCTCTGACTGGTACCAGAAATCACCAGTTTGATTTAGACAACTACTGCCAGACATCCTGGGGAGGAAATTGTACATTCACAAATTTTACTTTGACAAAAAAAGACTTATCAAACATTTACATTGTGTGTAGAATAATTTTCAGCACACAAATGCATCAAAGAGTAAAAAGCATTTGTTTGAATTTATTCAGACAAATCCTCTTTAAATGAAACTGACTGTTTTGTTTCTGTCTGCAAGCATTTAGTCTCAATATTGGCTAATCCAAACATTTTGTTCCTCAATATTCTGCTACATAAAAACAAAAAAGAAAACGAGGACAAGGTTTACCAGAAATTGCCAAGTTTTGTTTAAATAATAGCCGGAAGATGTTAAAATTCTCAATGAAGCTAAAGCAAATAAATTTCTATCCTTAAAAAACATGTTTCATCACGGTGCTTAAAATCCCGTCTATGGCTACTTTAGGATGATATCAGACATATAATTTTATTTCAGTCAAATACTAAATGACAGGAATATAGTTTCCCAATTTTCAAAGTAAAATGTCTAAGATGACATTTTAAGTGACAGCTTAGATAAAAAATAAAACAAAAATATATTGTTTCATTAGAGGCTTCCTGCAAAACAAATAAATTATTTATCAAATAATACGAAGAACAATGTACACCCATATTACTAAATCACTTTTATACAATTGTAGCATAATGCAGTAAAAAGTTCTTCTGTGTTCAGTCTTTACGCTCACTCATATTGTACGTAAAATAACAAAAGTTCTAGTAAGATAGGTCATATAATACAAAGAAAACAAATATGTCCTTGATTAAATGTTTAAACATAATTAAATCTTTCATAGTTGTGTTCAAATTTCAAATCAGCTGCTGTTCCCACCTCCAGACAGCAGGGGGCGAGCTGCCATTGCAGCTGACAGGAACTATCACAATAAAACACACTATTTACATCAAAACTTCGGATAGTTTGTAAACTTGTTCAGTGCTTAATCCATGCTTAATATCACAATTCATAATCATAATTCACATCTCAGGATTTTCAGTTTTAGTGGTTTCTATTCACACATAAACTCGGTGTTTTTGCAGCAGGTCAGGCTAACTGTATTTCTCTCACACTCGTGCGCTTGTAGAATTTAAAAAACAAACATCTTTATCTAATCTCTGCTGCATTACACCACAACTCATTCAGGAGCACCGTGTGTTTTCTGCGTGTCACAACATCTTACAGGCTTCAAGTCACAGTGGTCTGGTTGAAGCTATTGTCCCCTCCAGGTTGCCGTATTTAATCCCTGATGAAAAACGTAGCAGCAGATGTAGCCTTTCGTGTTCGAATCCCAGCATTCTGAGTTAAAGATGCTCTGAGGCATCGGGGATTCTTCAGAGGGGCTGAGATGAGCACAGCAGGAAATTATCAGGAGACACTCCTCTTTCCAAAGTTTTATAAAACAAAAATAAAATAAAAAAACTAGTTGGGCTCAGTTCCATTTCATATCTGGGTTTCTATTCGTTACACTTTGGGTTTAAAAAAGTTTACGTTCTCGTGCAGAACCTGGAAGAGCTGCTGCGACGGTGGGTCGAGGTTCAAATTATTTCAACCAAACGTTTAAACACTGCATTTTTTTCTCTTCTTTGCCTGATTAAACACAAGAATGCCACAAACATCAGGCTGAACTTGGTGAGAAAACTTGCACATGCATCAAGTATCTTTCTTTTGGGTGAAGATACAAAATCTGTGGGTTGAATATTTTGTCTAAACGATACATCAATAAGTGAGAGAGATTTTAATCCTTTTACAGCCTCGTGATGACGAACAAAGTCATTCAGGGTTAATTGTTTTGAGACACTGACAGCCTTTAGTTAAAGGAATATAATAAAAGTACAATAATTTCTGGACTATTGAGCGCACCCAAATATAACTGGCTGCAGGAAGTTCGTTAACACATAAAAATAAATAAATACATAAATAAATAAATTAGCTGCATTATTGTATGAGCTGCAGGGTTCAAAGCCTGTGAAAAAAGTAGAGGCTTATAGTCCAGAAATGACGGTAATCAGAATGAAAATGAAATGCACTCAGTGGAGCGTTTCTTTAACTGTAATGTTGCAGGAGTTTAAATAACTACCGGCACATACGTGCTCTTACCGGTGCTTTTTGAAAATGTGGTCATTATCCAATAAGAACAGAAATCCTTAATGTACTGCCATGAGGTAAAACCTGTGGGTAATGTAAGCACAAAATACTTTTGCTAGATTCATAGATCTGAGCTTGAAAACAACTACCGTATTTTCCGGCGTATAAGCCGCAATTTTTTTTTCCCCTAATTTGCATATCCTGCGACTTATACGGTGAAGCGACATATTTATGGATTTTTTTCCCATATTTTTAGACCAATTTTCGGCTGAGATATGACGTTTCAATTCATTTTGGGTGCAGTACCACTTTTCTGCCGCTAGGGGCGCAGCACAGTACCACTTCGGCCGCTATGGGCACTAAAGGGCCCTCTAGCTGGAGATGGAGCTGCAGCTGCAGCTGAGGCGGAGGACTCCTGACAGCACCGGGGATGAAGAAGAGGAGGCAGCCTTAAATCATCTTCCTCGGGAGCTGGCAGAACTGTTCGCCAGCGACACCGAAGATGAGGAATTCAATGGGTTTAAATTAAAAAAAAAAATTTAAAAAAGGTGTTTCTGTCATCACTATGGGCAGGTGAGTGTGTAGTAATTTTAAAGCCGTTTATTTCGTCGGCTTCATTTTGCCATGTTTTAACCATCAAAGTGCATTTACTAAGA
>JAVCKU010000065.1:2963745-2981125 GCA_032273985.1 Hypsolebias coamazonicus | reverse complement strand
TAAATAAATAAATAAAATAAAATAAAGCAATTATAGTTTAACATTTAATCAAATTCAAAGTAATGCAAATTACTAACGTTCTGTCAGTTCTGTTTTTTTTTTTTTTTTTTTACTAAATGCCCAACTACTCATTTTCTGGGAATGTGAGTCATGCTTTCATTCAAATATGATATTTGATATAATTTTTATAACGTACGTTTGAAGGTGATTTACTTTACATCTGCATGTGACTTCATTTCTGAGGCCCGACTTGATTTATAAATATTAGAAAGCTGCCCGTTGCTCATGTCTGGTTGATCCTGAAGACAGACGCTCCCACGAGGCTTCTTATTCTGACGCGAAGCCTTTGTGGTTTCCAGCCTTTGTGCTGAAAGTCTGAACGTGCATTAATCAAAAAATCACGTTCCAACTCGTAAAACCACAGCAGAAAACATCGTCTCCTCTCACCTCGTTCGTGGCTGCACCGTCTTAACGTTACAACACGAAACGTTAAGGACTAAACCAGACGCCTTACGGCAGCTGGAAATACTGGAAAAGTCAAGTCAGGTGGTAAAGAGTTGAACCTTAAACCAACAGGGTCTGATTCGAGACTACAGGAGTTCTAAAAGCAGAAACTTTTCTTAAATCACAGATTTAAACAGTTTATTGTTGCATACGGCAACGTCAGTTCCTGCAAACAGTCAAGAATTGATTCATAAGTTCAAGTTTCTTTATTGTCATTTGCAGCACATGTGGTACATGAGGTGGAACGAAATTGTGCACTCAGGGTCCCAGTTACAACAAAAATAGCAAAAATACATAGTATAAAAAACAGTATACAGTATAATTAAGATTTACGGTAAACACTACAGTAGTCCCTTATGGAAGCAGAAAAGTCACATAATTCAAATTAAAATGGATTAATTGAACTGCTTTTGAGTTTCAAAATAAAGCTGCGTATTTATGAGTCAAAACATGCAGCTTTATTTTGAAACTCAAAAGCATTTCTATTAATCCATTTTAATTTGAATTATGTGACTTTTCTGCTTCCATAGTCCCTCGCTACTTTGCGGTTTGTTTACTGCGGATTCGCTATATCGCGTTTTTTCAAAATAAGGTTGGACACGACACAGTTGGCTGATCGATGGATGAACCGTGGATTGTTTGTTTAAAATAAATTACTTTAAATGATTTTGCACCGTGTGTAAGCGCACAAGTGCAAGGGAAAGCTCCCTCCTGCAGCTGATCAGCTGATCTCCTTCTCCGCCACGCACACGCATTTCTCCTGCAGCGGCTGTGTGAAGGGTTAACCCTTTGCTGTCCAGATGCACCGATCGACTTTTGTCTTCCAACTTAAAATTCAATGTCACATGGTAAAAAAAAATCATCATAATCACAAAATATAAAAGTGTTAAAAGTTATTTTTTATTATTTTAGAACTTCTATGTTCAGTTAATCATCGTGGATGAACAATCCATGATGCATGGATTGTTTATTTAAAATGTTACAGCATTTAAATTTAAATAGTTTATTTAAGGAGGGAGATCAGGAGTAACGGGTGATGGGTGTGATTACAGCCCGGCACATGTCATGACAAACTTTACTGAACGTGAACCACTGTATCCCTACTTTGCGGTTTCTTGCTTATCGCGTGTGGGCGTGGTCTCTAACAACCGTGATAAACGAGGGACTACTGTAATGTAAAATAATACAATATATTAAACAGCAGCCCGAACATGAGTCTGTAGCGAGTAGATGGGTATGAATGAATAAATACAGCAGCATGAGATACTGTATTCTCAAAATTATCTTACAACTTAGCAGTATTTGTTTTTCCTTTTGATAACAAATTATTTATTTTATATTAACTCGTGTTCCAGGTCCTGACCAGAAATGCAAGGCTGGCCCGGTTGATCTGGTCTTCCTCATCGACAGCTCCCGCAGCGTCCGGCCACACGAGTTTGAGACCATGAGGAAGTTCATGATCGACATCCTGAACACCTTGGATGTCGGACTCGACACCACAAGAGTGGGGGTTGTCCAGTACTCCAGCCAGGTACTGCTGGCCCACAGAATCCTGACCTCCTTTATTGGTTTTGACATGTTTTCATTTCATGGTGGAAAAGCTCCTGGTGTCACCGTCATCCTTCTATGTGTTCAGGTCCGCAGTGAGTTCAGTCTGAAGACCCACAGCAAGCTGGAAAACCTGGTGGAAGCCATCAACGAGATCATCCCTCTGGCTCAGGGCACCATGACGGGTCTCGCCATCAAATATCTGATGAATGAAGCCTTCAGTCCTGAGCAGGGAGACAGGCCCAAGGTACACAGGTTTCATACCCCGAGCCTAAACTCTTCATTTAACCTGTTGGACAATCTGAATAAAAACTTTGGTTTAAACTAGATAAATATAGATCAAAGTAGCAAGGGTATAGTTGATCTAATGTTGCACTGCAGTAGAATAAAGCAAGTTTGATGAAGCAGATTTTAAAGAGAATTTTTGTGGAATTGAAAATATTTACATTTATTTCTATAGTGGAAAATTTATGTATTTATAGCTAAATATTTCAAAAGTTATACATTTTATCATGAACTGTTGTGGTTTTGGAACCCAAAGTGTAGCCGGATGTGTGAGACTCAAGGAGAAAATGAATATTTATTTAAATAAACAAAAGGGCTGACGTGGCAAAAACATTCGTACGTGGACTAGGAGACACGGAGAACATGACGCCACACAGGACAATCCGCCGAAAGAACAACAAGGAAACGTAGAATATGAAGAGATGATAACAAGGAAATGATCAAACACCTGGGGGAGGACAATGAGGGACAGGTGCAGCAGGAGTTGGCAACACGAGGGAAACACTGGGGAAGACTGGGCAGATGACAAGAACACACAAAACACACAAAGATCCTCTGAAACTTAAACAAAAGCCACGTCTCCTGACTGAGCTCAACGTTTTCATGTATTTGTGAAACTGTACAGAACAATTAAAACGCAGTGGGAAAAAAAGTGGCAACTAATAGTGGCAATGAGGCAACTTTGAGTTGGGCCATTTATCACGAAGACTTTAAAATTTAAAAATTTAAATGCTTTTTTAAAAAATGTTATAATGATTTTGTCGTAGTTTTGTGAGGTGAAAATCTTTGGCCATCTGTCACATAAAGAGTTCATATTGTCAAGTGTGTGTGTTATTTTCAATAACCATAATTTTCACTGTTTCTGTGATTGTGAATTATGTTAAAATGTTCCCTGTAATAATCAGTCGTGGTGTGACCGGCCAGTAAGAGAGAGTTTTTATTTACCTCAAGCTGATTGATAGAATTACAGCGACGTAACTTTGGAGACATCCTTGAGAGACGATGGTTCCCAGATCCCTCCTGCTCCTGCAGCTGGGTTTTCCATAACAGCTGGACAGGACAGGAGGAGCTGAGGGTCTGACGGCTGGAAGGCTTAAACCAGGGTTATTCAACTGACGGACCATGGGCAGTTTTCGGCTCGTGGGTGACTTCAATCCGGTCCATTTCATAAAAACTTTTTTAGGGGGGTCTGAGTTTGGGTTCTAGTTATTGCATTTATGATTCAATGCAATAAAATACATTTTAAAAGGTAAAAGATCATTGTACAACTTGCTTTATTTACATAATGACTTTAATCGCTGGATGTCCGGCCCCCCGAGCTGCTGGCTTTCAGAAACTGTGCCCCCCCTGAGCAGTTTTGTTGAATATACCTGTTTTAAACAGTTTTTTTTTTCTGTTCAGAAAGTCAGAACAGGTCCCTCAGACAGGTAAAAACATTGATAACTTGTAAATGTATTGATCCTCTGTGACTGCAGGCTGTTCTCCAAAGCTTTGCAATAAACCTGATGAAGCTTACACCTGGTTGCTTTGGGAATCACTTTTTTCTACGACAATTTTATTTAATAAAGGCTCTTGTTAGTTTAAACCTTTGATTCTCCAACACTGAATACATTTTCGTCATGGATCTTCCTCCACCTGGTCTGGTGGTTTTCTCCACCTTTAGGTTCCCAACGTGGCGGTGATTGTGACAGATGGGCGTCCTCAGGACCGCGTGACAGAGGTGGCAGCTGAGGCCAGAGAAAAAGGCATCGAGATCTACGCTGTGGGCGTGGCCAGAGCTGATATGACATCACTCAGGGCCATGGCTTCCCCACCCTTTGAAGACCACGTCTTCCTAGTTGAGAGGTTTGATCTCATCCACCAGTTTGGACTGCAGTTTCAGGACAAACTCTGTGGTAAGCCCACTGGACGCGGAAATGACCCCACATCACGTTTGCTCTTTTTAGTACATCTGTTTAGATCATTTCTTGGTCAATAAGGAACTTTAACATGAAGAGAGACACATAAATGTTGTTGAAGGAAACTATTCATCTATAAAGATGATCAGATAATGCTTTTAATTTATTTTTGGGTTTGGATTTCGGATGATTAGTTTTTCCACTGTTCTAGTAAACATGGCTCACTGAATAAAAGCTGTACAAAATGACTACAGTTGTTGTAATGGAAAAACCCAAACCAGCCGAGACAGCATTAAGCGCCGAAGCTCATAAATCATCTGATCTTCAGGGAGTCATTCTTTCTCAACTTAAGATCAGGTTTTTATAAAAGTCCCTCCTGAAAACCAACGTACGCATTTAAATCCACTGATGGATTACTTCTGTTTGAAGTCTCATATTAGCACAAGATGAATAAAAACCTGTGGTCAAGTACCTGAAAATTAAAACTTCATGAAGTCGGGGTCAGCAGGGGCCAAGCAACATTCTTAATGAAATTTGAAAACACTAAATGTCTAGTCTGGAGTTAAAAAAAAAAAAAAGTCTCCATCTCCGCAAAAAAAAGGTTTAAAACATTTTCATGAGAGACTCTTCAAATTCCTTTAATCCCTTTAATATATTTTCTTAAACTTTAATTAAAATAAAAAAAAACTGGTCATGATTTTAGTGAAACAGAATGAGGCTAGTTTACTGCAGGCTGGTCATTAGTAGTTCTTTTCTTTTTAGTTGAATCCCATAACCATAATTATGTAACAACTAGCATTTCCTGCAAAAATGCAGTGTGAATGGCTGAACGCTTATTGCTGTAGAACTTGCTGAAAAACAGCTGAAATTAGTTAAAACATACCGAAATGTAGCTGAAATGGAAGAACAAGCCTAAAGCTGAAAGAACACATCATGTATTTGCTGAATTAGGTTTAAAGAAGCAAAAATTAGCACAAAAAATTGGAAGTTAGCTAGAAAGCTTAAATTAGCAAAAATAAAAATTAAATAGCTGAAATGTAGCTGAAAAGTCAAATAAACTTACCAGAAGGATGTGGAAGGAGCTTAAATGAGCTAAAATGCTTAAAAAGATAACTGAGAAGGTAGAACAAGCTTAAAATGGCAAAATAAAATAAAATAAATAAATAAATAAATAAATAAATAAATAAATAAACAAATAAATAAAAAAGCACTAAGAAGCAGAATTTGGTGTAAAAAAATGGACATTAACTGAAAAAGGCAGAAATTTGAAAAAATAAATAATGAATAAACAAGAAAAACAACAACAAAAAAACCAGCTGAATAAAAGCTAAATTGCAGAAATAAGCTGCAAAGAAGCAAGTGGAGCAAACACCTTGTTGCTGAATTAGGCAGAAAAAAGTTAAAATGAGTGCAAAATATGTGGAATTTGCTGAAAATGCTCAAATCAGCATAAAAAAGCTAAACAGTAGATGAAATAGCAGAAATAGCTGAAACTTGCAGAAATAATCTGCAAGGAGCAGAACAAGCTGAAATTGGCAGAAACAAATAAGAAGCACAAAAATGTTAGCAGAATAAAACTGAAAGGAACACAAAACAGCTGAAATTAGCCGAAAAATAGTTTAAATTTGCAGAAGGAAGCTGAAAGAAGTTGAAGCAGAACAAAATGTGAAAGGAGCAGTAAAAGGTTGTAAACAGATCTAAAGATCTGAAGGATGTAAAATGAGCTCAATTTTATATGAGGGGGAAAAAAGTGTCAGAAAAGGCTAAATATTTCAAAAAGCTAAAGTTGCACCAATACCAAACGTCATAGGATTGTCCTGAAAGAGCTGAAAGTTTTGATTTATGATTTGTTGAAATAGATTGAAAACTGTGGGACAAAAAACATACGGAAGAAAATTGGATCACAGCAGTGTGAATACTTCGTAACTACTTTTAGGGGGTTTTGGACAGAGTGGATATTAACGGACTAAAAGACTTCTTTTCTTGCAGGATTGCCGACCCGGACCAGCCGGTTCTGTGGTTAGACCAGATGCCAGCCAGGAGCCTCAGTCGAGGCTTCAACAATCACATCAACCTCATCAGGTGACGAGTCGACCTTAACGAGTCCCCAGGAGAACTTTGACCTCAACATGACCTCAGTCCCAGTGTCTGGTTGGAAAACGCTCATTTAAATTCACTGCTGAAGTTTTACTTTCTCCTTCAGGGGGCAGATCATCAACATTAGATACCTGGCCTACTTTGACAACATCCTGGAATTCATCAAAGACAGAATACTAGTTTACCACGGGTAAATAACACCAAACACACAGTTCTTTCCTTTACTCACCAACACTTTAAAACAATTTTAAAACAAGCCTTAAAATGACCTGATTTAATCTGTGTTAGAGCGTACAACCCAAGAGGGCTGCTGGAAGTGCGCCAAGCTCTTGAAAATGTGAATAAAGTAGAAGATCTGCTTCCTATAATGAAGGTAAGAAGAAATCAAATTAGTTCAATCAGGAGGAGAACGTCAACCACCAAGAGATCATTTAAGATTAAATAGTTGTTTGGTTGTGCAGCGGTAAAACTCCAGGATGGTTGTGTTTATTTTCTGAAGCAGTTCAACAGTAAAACCAGAGATGGCTTCACCGTCAACTCCAAGGTGCCGAGCATGAAGGACCCTGGGAAGGAATACGACGGTTTTACCATCACCATCACTGGAGACAGGTAACTTTTACTGGGATTGCAGGGGTCTGGGAAAAAAAAAAAGGGGGGGGGGTGTCAGGTTTTGTAAATGCAATGCTCTATATGTATGAAAACAAGAAGAAAAAAAATTCTGAATATTTACTGGAATTAAAACGAGAGAAATTGAATTTCCTAAAAATGCAGTGTGAATGCTTATCGTTAAAGAATTTGCAGAAAAGTAGCTAAAATTAGCAAAATAATGACTGAAATTAGCAAACATTGGCTGAAAAGGCAGAAATAAGTTTAATCTAGCAGAATAAAAGGAGCAGAAATTACCATGAAAAACTTGAGTTGATCTGAAAACAGCTTAAACTTGTTTAAAAAATGCTAAAAAAAAAAAAACAGGTAGCTGAAAAGTTAGAACAAGCTTAAAGTAGCAGAAGAAAGCAGAAAGAGCATGTTTGCTCAATTATGCTGAAATGATAGAAATGAGCACAAAAAAGTGGAAATTATCTAAAAACAAAAAGCTGAAATTTGCAACAACAAAAAAAACAGCTGGATAGTAGCTAAAAAGGCAGAAAGAAGCTGAAATTACAAGAAAGAAGTAGAGTGAGCACATTTTTGCTGACTTAGGCTGAAAATAGTTTAAATGAGCGCAAAAAAAATGTAGAATTAGCTATAAAAAAAAACTTAAATTAACATAAAAACAGCTAAATAGTAGCTGAAATAGCTGAAACTTGAAAAATAAACTAAACGGAGCATAACAAGCTGAAATTAGCAGAAAGAAGTTAGAAGAAGCACAAACATGTTGTGGTTAGCAGAACATAGCTGAAAGGAGCACAAAACCGCTTAAATCAGCTGAAAGTAGCTGATTTTATATTTTAGTTTTTTTTTTTTTTTTTTTTTTTTCACAAGGAAGCAGAACAAAATGTAAAAGGAGCAGTAAAACGTTGTAAACAGATCTAAAGATTTCAAGGATGTAAAATTAGCTCAGTTCATTTTCTATGAGAAAAAAGTGTCAGAAAAGGCTAAATATTTCAAAAAGCTAAAGTTGCACCAATTCAAAAGACAGCAGGATTGTCCTGAAAGAGCTGAAGCTTCTGATTTATGATTTGTTGAAATAGCACAAAAATTGTGGAACGAGATACTGTATATGCCAAAAAAACCTGTGGAATAAGTACAGTGTAGTAACGATAAGAAAAATATAAACAGTATCACAATAGTGTGAATGTTTAATAAGTATTCGCACAATGAGATGTTTGTATGTAAAAGATAAAAAGTTATGTGGGGGGAGGGGGCAAAGAAATTGTCTTTAAAACAAAAAATGTTGAATTTTTTTTTAAAGACTCGCAGGTAATACATTTTTCATAAGTTTTCTGTATATTTTGACAAACACAACAAAGTTTTTTATAGCTATATTTGGGCTTTCTGTTTCTTTATACCTTTAAATTTTAAACAAATGTGTGCTGAGTGTGAAAACAAAAAGCAAAAGTAAGAACAGGAGAAATTATTTTTAGTTTATAGAATACATATCAGTAATTATAAGTGTTCACTAGAAACATTATTTAATGAGTTTAATACTTTTCAGCTACAAGCTATGACAGTTTAATTTAATCTAAATTGGCTTTTAATCATGTTTTTGTGTTTTATAATGATTTATTTATTTTTTTAATACGTCTGCATCTTTTTAGGGTGGGAAACATGTTGTTCTCTGTAGAGACTCAGACCACAGAGGAGAGAACGGAGCAGTACCAGTCGGAGGTCGAGTCCATCTACAAAGACCTCACAGCCAAAGGAAAAGCACTGATGCTGTCCACTGAACTGGGGGTAAGATTTACATTTAGAGGTTAAAAAAACATTTATAAAGTTAAATCTTAGGCTAAATGCTACCTACGCTTGCAGAGATCAAATTTAATTAAAGCGATTTGTTCTGAATATGTTCTGATTAGTTGATTTTAAGAGTTTATTGGTGTCCTTTTGATTGTTTTACCTACAAAAAGGCGTGTTTGACTTGTGACCAAGACTTGTGCTGGATGAAGTAAACAAACGTAGACAATAAGCCGTTTAACAAGTGGAGAACATGCATTTTCTGTGACATGCAGTGTGAATTCAGCGCAGTGAAACACTTAGCTGAAGTTTACTGAAGACGCTGAAACTCAGTTGATAAAGCTAAAAGAAGCAGAACAGTAAAAGAGGGTGAAATGCTAGCTTAAAAAGATGCTAACTAAAAGTAGCAAAGGGTCTGGCTAAAAGATAAAAGTAGTAAAATGATAGTCAAAACCAACAAAATACCTAGCGACTATGCTAGGTACAGGTTAGTTAAAACGAAAAATGCAAAAGTCTAGCTAAAGGCAAAATGCTAGCCATGAGCTATAGTAGCTAAAGATTATTTAAAAGCAAGAACTCAAAAGACTAGCGAAAGGCAAAATGCTAGCCATAATCTATGGTGACTAGAGGTTAGTTAAAAGCAAACAACAAAAGGCTAGCTAAAGGTAAAATGATAGCCATAAGCTATGATAGCTAAAGGTTAGATTAAAGCAAAAGGGTAAAATGCTAGCCATATGCCATGGTAGCTAGAGGTTAGCTAAAAGCAAAAAAAAAAAGGCTAGCTAAAAAGCAAAATGGAGCAAAAATAAAGCTATCATAGCTTATAGCTAGCATTTTGTTCGTTTTGGCTATCCTTAAGCTATGGTAGCTAGAGGTTAGCTAAAAGCAAAAAAAAAAAAAAAAAAAAATTTTAAAAGAGCAAAATGCTAGCTAAAGGCAAAATGTAGCAAAAGGATATCTAAAAAAATAAGTGTCCAAAAGCTTACTAAAAAACAAATGTAGCCAAAGATTAACCATAAGCAATCATAGCAAAAGTTAGCCAAAAGCAAAAAGTAGCAAAAAGGTCAGCTAAAGGCAAAACTTAGCAAAAAAAAAAAAAATGGCTAAAGGTTTTTTTTTTTGGGCTGCTCCCCTTCTCTCAGTGGTTGCCCCAGAGAATTGTCTCTCACGAGGATTTGGCAATAGTTTCACACGGGATGCCCTTCCGGACACGACCTCTAATGAGCCACCACAGCCCACATGTGTGGAGCAGGCACCTGGGGAGCCTTGCTCAAGGGCCCGGAATGGGGCAAACTAGTGTGGAGGCAGGTGATGGTACTTCACCTTTCCCCACCCTAATTTTGTGGTAATGGTCAGAGAATTAGAACTGGCAACCTCCCAATCACAGACTCGCCTTCTAAAAAAAAAAAAAAAAAACTACCTAAAAGATAAAGGTAGCTAAAGGCTTGCTAAAAGCTAAATGTAGCATAGCGAAAGCATAAAGTAACAGCTAATTAAAAGTAGCACATGAAGACAAAAGTAGACGCCGAAGCAGATTTTCAACAGAACAACGCTTTTGAATAAGCAGAGGAGATCTCTGTGTATTTCTGTGGAGAAAATATTTGAAAATACAATTACGTGTAGTTTGAAAAGTATAAACGTTACAAAAACAAAAGCGACAGCCCCATCTCCCAAACAAGTTGAAGTTTTAGCTACGTGGACGTCAAAAACAGCCCCAAACTCTGCAGACAGATTGCAAAGCAGCCTACAGAATAAAAGTAAAAATAAAAACCAGTAAAAGTATCTTGAGAACGTTTTAACCTTTCAAGATTTTCCACACCTGCGTCTTAGAATTGTTTTCTTTCTACAGTATTTGCAACATAAAAAAGATCCATTAAGTCCAAATGATGAGTTTGCAGCCGACGCTGACCTTGTTTCTTTAGGTCAGAACTCTTAATCTGAAAAACTGGTCTATTTCCTCTTTAAATGAAACGTGCCGTCTGAGCGTTCCCTGTCCTCTGAAACATTTGAAAAACGTTCTGTTTGGATCTGTCTGCCTTCGCTCTGATCAGTAACTCAAGGTCAAACCAAGGTCACGTGTGCAGAGAGTCTTCGTCCGGGCGCCTCTTGACTCTGCAGCTCTCATCTCTTCTTTCAGGACGCAGATGCCGTGTGCAACTTGATCCTCAGCTTGGTCTATTACTTCTGCAACCTCATGCCTCTCTCCAGAGGATCCAGGTAGGTTCAATGAACAGTTGCAGCTTCAAAACACAAGAACGTTTGATCAGATTTTCCAGGTTTGGGTTCTGTCGGAGTAAATTCTTTGTGTTTGGACTCAAATGTACTTGATTATGAAGTAAAGCCAGATGCAATAAACAGATGTTTCTCCTCAGTGTGGTAGCGTACTCTGTGGTGATGGGGGCCCTGATGGCCAGTGGGAAGGAGGTGATTGGTAGGATCCCTAAAGGAAAGGTAAATTTATTTTTGTTGTTTGACGACCTTACTTACATTAGTGTGTAAATATTTTATTACAAAAATGTAAAAAATGAACAAATTGTTTTACATCAAGGGAGTCCGAACGTTTTCCCATGTGGGCCAAAACTATAAAGATGACAAAAGGACTCGTGGGCCACAAAAATGTGAATTTAACTCTCAGCGTGAACAATATTTTGGAGAAAGGACACATTTACAAAGATTGGTGGAGAAAGAGTTTTTAAAATTGTTTTAGATCCAAAACATTAAAAGCCTCATAAACACTACGCTTATTATTATTTTTTTTTAAAGGATTTCATTTATTTGATTTGTTAGGCCTATGTTTGTTGTTTTCTTGTGTTTGGAAAATTAATTTTAGTTTGTTCTCAGGTAGGCCTGTCACGATAACAAATTTTGCTAGGTGATTAATTGTTTCAGAAATTATTGCAATAAACGATAATATTGTTTGACATTTGACAATAATTAGTCATTATTGTCAAATTTAAGAAGAAATGTTGGTTAATTTTTGTGTGTAGTACCTTTTACGACCACCGGACGGCAGTATAAGACTGTTTGAACCGAAGGATGGATAGTGAGGGAGCGCGCAGTGTGTCTCTAAGAAAAATGGGAGGAGGCCCCTTGACGTGACATGAACTGTCTCTCTTTCTTTTTTCTTTTTTTTGGTTGTTGTACTTTATGAACGTTTCGTCCAGCCAACCTCTAAGTGACGAACCATTCTTTCTACAGGAGCTTTATTCCATGATGCTCGTCTGACTCTGACTGGATCTCAAACCGAGTCTTTGTGTTTTTATTTCTCCAGCTGGTGGACTTTGAGGCCATGACGACTCCTAATCCAGAGAGCTTCAGCAAATCAGCGAAGAGCTGGATGAATCTGAAGAGGTGCGGCGAGGAAACGTTTGTTTGTTGTTCTGCTGCGTGACGCTCGGCCTAATCCGAGTCCCTCTGCTCCTCTGCAGTTTACCCAGTTGGTACCAGAGTCTTCCGTCTGTAGCAGAGACCTTCCCGTCCATCAGAACCATGATCGAGTTCCTCAACACAGACTCGTCCTCACATTGTCCCAAAAAGTCTTAACA
Source organism: Hypsolebias coamazonicus (assembly GCA_032273985.1). Taxonomy (NCBI): domain Eukaryota; kingdom Metazoa; phylum Chordata; class Actinopteri; order Cyprinodontiformes; family Rivulidae; genus Hypsolebias; species Hypsolebias coamazonicus. The sequence continues at coordinate 2,968,854 of JAVCKU010000065.1, read as the reverse complement.
CGACTCCCAAACTAAAGAAAAGTCCACGAGTTTGAGCTGCTGCAACCCAAACAGCACCGAAGGAGAAAAAAGATTAAATATAGATACGTTTGTTTAAATTTAAATAATAAAAGCCATCCTGTTTTTCTGCACTTTGAGAAGCAGCTGGTGTTTAAAATCAGAAGCAAAGTTTTTGTTTTGATGAAGTTAATCTTGTTTTGGTTCCTCATCGATGACAGTTTTCAATCATCTCCTACAAAACTCATCTGTTTTCTCTCGATGCTCGCTGAAGTTCAAAACTCTTAAGAGTTATCACCAGCGTTGGGTCTCGTTACTTTGATACAAAATGTGTTTGGCTCCAGGTAGAGACAAAAAACAAAATTATTTCACGTTGTTGTTTTACAGATGTTTCTTGTCTTTTCCATGGATTTTACTGAAGCAGCTCGTCTCTCGTCACTCAGACTCGTTGTTCGTTTAGCTTGAAGAACAAATAAATTAATTACAGATATCTGGAGGAACAAGAGAAGCTGGTTCAAACAGGAAGTTCTGCTTTGTTGGGGACGTCGAAGCAATCCGGTCCAGCTCGCTCCTCCTCTGCTTCTTCGGCTGAATTTCTCACTTTATTTTAAACCAGAGTACGGTGGCCCTGAGGTGTAAATGAACATTTGAAAAAACAGAATTACATTAAACCAAACTGGAAGTGGTGATTTTTATTTAGTTTTTACTTATTAACAACATTAAACAGAACAATGTACAGTAGGGTCGTTCCTACTATTCGGTGCCTTTTGAGTCCCCTGTAATCTATTGTATTTTGTTTAAAGGTGGGCTAATATTTATTTTATTAATGATTGACTCCCCTCTACCATAAAACACAACCATATGTGCACAAGATTAATTAATTTAAAATAATACAATCTAATTTTAAATTCAACTTGGGTTTACTGCCACTTTCTGAAATTAAGTTATAATTCTAAGTAAAAAATAAAAATAGAATTTTTTAATAGTACGATTATTAATAGATTATATTAGATTATTATATAATAGATTATTGAGCATGCATCAGGGTATTTTAATAGTACTATTTGTAATAGTTCTCATCCAATGACTATTATATCAAAATATATTTTGTGCTTAAATTGGTAAAAATAAACGAGTTCCTGAGTCAATTGTCAACCTGTTACTTTAAAATACCAGTTTGGCTTAATGTAATTCTGTTTTTTCAAATGTTGTTCATTTACAACTCAGGGCCACTGTACAAGTCTAAAATAATGCAATAAAACCAGTTTAAATTTGAGGCAGCTCTAAGAATAATAATAATTGAAAAAAACAACTTATTTGAGTTATTTAACTCTGGACTGCAGTGGTCTGTCAGCAGAGAATGAATCGGTGGAATTATGAAGGGACTGGAACAAAAACCTTCAGGGCTCCTGAGTTTTTCTCGTTTAGTTTGTCAGCACTTCCTTTATCGGCCGCTCAGCCCTGCACTGATTTAACAAGTCAGCTCGCTGACTCCCAACTCTGGTCCCTGAGGAACACCATCCTGCATGTTTTAGTTGTTTCCTACACTTTGACACACCTGAGTTAAACTAGTGAATCAGGTGTGTTGGAGCAGGGAAACAACTAAAACTCGCAAGATGGTGTTCCCCAAGGACCAGTGCTTGGAACCGCTGAGTTAGCTTAAAAATACACAGGAGCATCGTTCAGAGACTTTAGAGAACGGTCTGAGTCGGATCACGCTTTCTCACAATCAGTATTTATTAAAGGGCTGATTTTAGCTGATTTAACAATATTTGATTGTTCTGACTACCCAGTAAATCAGTTTTTAATCATTTTGAATCCTCATCAAATTAGTGTTATTTTCTAAACATTTTAGGAGCTAAATTAAAAAGTTTAAAGGAACAACTTCCTTGGTGTTTTACCTAATTGTATTTAAATGAATTCTGCACCATATTTTTCATACTATAAGGCGCATTAAGCGAAATAAGTTCATTTTGACAGATTTTTGAGCGCCGTGTAGCACATAAAATCAGTTCGAGGTCATTAAGCACAACCAGAATTAACACATAAGGCGCACTGTTAATGTTTGAAGGATTTTAAATACATCTTATAGTCCCAAAAAAAAAAAAAACAGTAATAATTTTGGTTGACACTCTAAAGAAGATGATTACAACCTTATAATTTTTGCAAAATCATTATTTTTTATAGCTGTTTTTGGTAGAAGTACATAATACAATCCAAAACTCACCAAGTTCTTGTTACATACTCTGTAAATACCAGGTACGTATTCAGATAAGTACCAGATAAGTAGTATGTACTGTTGTTAAGTATCCAGTAAGCACCAGGAACAAATCCTGCAATAGTCCCAGGAAAATACTCAGTATGTACTAAATACTTGCTTTAAGGTAAGTACAGGGTAACAAGTTGCTTCATAAACCAGCCTGGTCCACAAAGGTACCAGTCCATATTTCCTGGTATAATGAGCTAAGGATCATGTACGTACCCTGTAAGTACCAGGTACCTGGTACGTATCAGGCTGTATTACGTGGTATAAAGAGCTAAGTATCATGTACGCACCCTATAAGTACCAGGTACCTGGTACATAAAAGGGTGTATTACGTGATGTAAAGAGCTATGTATCATGTACATACCCTGTAAGTACCAGGTACATGGTACGTACCAGGCTGTATTACGTGGTATCAAGAGCTATGTATCGTTTATGTACCCTGTAAGTACCAGGTACCCGTTACATACTAGGCTGTATTACGTGGTATCAAGAGCTAAGTATTGTGTACGTACCCGGTAGGTACCAGGTACCTGGTACGTACCAGGCTGTATTACATGGTATAAAGAGCTAAGTATCATGTATGTGCCTTGTAAGTAAGTACCAGGTACCTGGTACATTCCAGGCTGTATTACGTGGTATAAAGAGCTAAGTATCATGTACATACCCTGTAAGTACCAGGCACCTGGTACATACCAGGCTGTATTACCTGGTATAAAGAGCTAAGTATCATGTACGTACCCTGTAAGTACCAGGTACCTGGTACATACCAGGCTGTATTACCTGGTATAAAGAGCTAAGTATCATGTACGTACCCTGTAAGTACCTGGTACATACCAGGCTGTATTACCTGGTATAAAGAGCTAAGTATCATGTACGTGCCTTGTAAGTACCAGGTACCTGGTACATACCAGGCTGTATTACGTGCTCCTACATAATTTTCTCCAAACAAATTGAAAACATTTAATAAATTCTTGTTTCTTTCTGTAGAACTAGTTTCAGGATCTGCAGACGGGTTCATCTTTGGCTCCAAAACCTCTCCAGAGTGAAAAAAGACCTCATTTGGGTTTTCCATTTTATATTTGTGATATTTTACCTCTAAAGTCTGAGCTGCCTGATACCTACAGATACATTCTCTCAGCTGTCCAACGTCTCTGACTGGCAGGTCTTTAAGGGCTAATTTTAAACAGGATTTTCAAAAGTCATTTTTAAGTTGTTAGCTGTCGGTTCTCAGTGTTTCTCATGGTTTTTGAACCTTTATGCTCTCATGGATTTAAACTGACCTGTTCTTTACGACACCAGTGTTTTGGAAGAATAGATCATGTTCTTTCAGGTGGTTCTTCTTTGAAAAATTAAATAAAAACTTGCTGAACGTATCAGACCCAAAATAAAACACAAGTTTAAGTTTTTCCAGGCGTTTTGGTCGACAACAGTAGAGTCTGAATAAAGAAAGCATATGGTTCCCACAGTTCAACATTTAATGTTATTTTCCAGAGGCGTTATTTGAGGATTGTGACGTCGGCATGAAAACACACGTCAGATACTGAAGCAGTGTTGTTGTTTGTGCCACTGCTGCCTGAGTGTAAATTATCACGTGACTTAAAACACCAGGCTCTGAACGTTTTCTGTGATTTTTGGGGCCTTAATTCTCTTTTTACGAGAACAGAAAGTTATTACAGTCTGCAGGAGTTTGTACTCTGCTAATTTCATCTAACTTTGCTTCCAGAAGTCAAAATCTCTTTAATTAAAATATTTATTTCCAGTCCGAACTGTTTTATTTTTATATTTTTGTTCAACCGTTTGATATTATCTCATCTTTGTTTGCTCATCAGGTTTGAAATGAAATGACTCCCTAAAACTTAAAGGAACGAATCTTTCTGTTGAACAAATGTTCAATAAAACCAGGCATTTTCATCTGGTTCTGATGTGTTTTTTGTTTTTTCAGAAAAACTCATTGAAATCTACTTCTTTCAGGAAATAAAAAGAACTGATTGTCGAGTGCAATGAGATAAATTTTCACAGTACTCCTGATTATAACTTCTTTATAAGTCAATGTTTGAGTTCTCTAGGATTAAGGAGTTCCTTAGTTAAAATGAAATATTTTTACATGTTGAGTCAAAAATAAGAGTTATGAAAACCTAAATGTGCAAAAATATATATATTTTTTGTCCTTTAGATCAAATTTGAGTCTCTAAAGTCACACACTTGAAAAACAATTACAGGAACAGAATGAGTTTGAAAGATGTTATGAAATCCAAATCCAGTCTCTATAGTTTAATCGCTAATAAAAACAGAAGCCACACTTCTTCAGACTGAACGCTCTTTTGAGGCATGTTTTGTCTGAAATCAGCTGCAGTTGAATTACATTTCTTTACACAAATTTAACAGAGATGCTAAGTTAAAATCACAATAATTATGATTTAGCATACAGTGTTATGGGATGCCAAGTCCTAATTTGCAGATGATATCTCATAAACATGAGGTGTTTGGCAGAAGATATGATTCATTTTTGAGATGTTAAATCATAATTTTGAGATTGTGTCCAAATTATAAGATGCTATGTCAAAATTAGTGGATTGTATCTTATAAAATTAAGATGCTAAGTCAGAATTCTTTTTAGTTATAATTTTGAGATTGTATCCTAATTGGCATCTCATATTTACAACTTCACAGTTCATATTTAAGTTGTGATAAATATGAGCTGTTGATAATGATTAGTTTTTTGCCCCACTATTTTACAGTTGTTTGTTTCATAATTATAATATTTTATTTATAATAATAATACTTTATTTATAAAGCCCTTTAAAACAACCAAAGCTGCAACAAAGTGCTGTACACATAAAATCAAG
>JAVCKU010000065.1:2949720-2963645 GCA_032273985.1 Hypsolebias coamazonicus | reverse complement strand
TATGTTTAAATATGTTTTAGGCACTTTAGGCCCAAAATGTCTCAAAAAGTGTGATATTTCTTCAAAATTATACCAAAACCAGGAAAAAAATCAAACTTTTATTATGTGTTTCAGTTCTTGGCGACAAGTGAAATGAACAGATTCCCTAAATGTTTAACATTTCTTTAAACTGTCGCTGCAAACCATTTTACTTTAATAAAAAATAAATCCTTGAGTTTGGGACAAATAATGCTTTAAAAGAAGCACAAGAGGAAGGTTTGTAACTGGAGTTTAACGTGTTTTATTTAGTTTTTCTGCTGCGTTGTTCTGCAGGACCTCCTGGATGCTCGGTCAGTGCAGGTCCTGGTGGTTTCCTTCGGCTGTGTGGAAGGAGCTCAGCTGTGGCTGCAGCAGACCGGATGCACCTTTGAAATGCTGCTCGACCCTCAGAGAAAGGTCCGTTTGTGTGTTTCCACCCTCGCTGTCTCCTTTTAAAACAGTTTTTAAGATACCGTACTGTCCAACCTGCACATTGGAATAGCTCCTGACTTGTTGTAGGAAAACGAACAAGAAAAAAAAAAAGAATGTTAAGGTTCATGGAAACTAGACGTGTCTGTGACTCAACGCGAACACAATGGTGTTTTACCAGCTGTTTGATGATGTGTCATAAAAGCTGAAAGTCTCCGAACTCCACTCTGAAAAGTCCAGATGCTGACCTCTGCGAGGTGGAAGCCACCAAACAGAAAGAAGGAACATTTTCCAGACGCCACAGACTCGGTCGTGCTGGAGATATAAACCTAAAGAAACGACTTCCTGCTGCTTCCTGTCTCGTGCAGATCTACAGGAGTTTCGGTCTCGGCTCGTCTTACGCCAAAGTGATGAAATTCGGCTGCCTGCTGCGCTACTCAGAGTACAGAGCTGCAAATATAGACTTCCCCGATGTCCCGCCTCGTCTGCTGGAAGACCTCTTCCAGGTACGCATGGCAACATAATCAACACAAGACAACGTGTCTTTAAAATAAAAAAGAGCTCGAGTTGATCTGTAAAACATTTATTGTGAGAATGTTGATGAAGCGGCTGTTGTGATCCATTTGTCTTCCGTACGTTTCTCAGCACGATACTTGTCTCGCAGTTTTCAAGCTATTTCAACAAATCATAAATAAAAACCTTCAGCTCTTTCAGGACCACCGTGCTATGACTTTAAGTACTGGTGCAGCTTTAGCTTTTTGAAATATTTAGCCTTTTCTGGCATTTTTATTCTCACAGAAAATGAATTGGAACTCATTTTACCTCCTTCACATCTTTAGGTCTGTTTGCAGATGACTGCTCCTTTCACGTTTTGTTCTACTTCAGCTTCTTTCAGCCTCCTTATGCAAATTTATAATTTTTTCGTCTACTTTCAGCTGATTTCAGCTGTTTTTCACCTGATTTGTGCTCCTTTCAGATTATTTCTGCTAAAATATTTTTGTGCTTCTTCTAATTTATTTCTGCTAATTTCATTTTCAGCTTTATCTACTATTTCAGCTACTACTTAGCTGTTTATGCTAGTTTTAGCATTTTCAGCTAATTCCACATTTTTGCATTCATTTAAACTTTTTTCAGCCTAATTCAGCAAAAAATATGCTCTCTCCACGTCCTTCGTGTAATTTCAGCTTATTTCAGCTTTTTAGCTACTTTTCAGCTGTTTTTGCAAATTTCTGTTTGTTTTGGATAAGTCACACTTTTTTGTGCTCATTTCTGTTTCTTTCAACCTAATTAACTTCTTTCTGCTAATTAAAAAAACATTTCAGCTTTTTTCTGTCAGTGTAAGCTTTTTTTGCTATTTCAGCTACTTTTTAGCTGTTTTTTGTGCTAAATATAGCTTTTTCAGCTAATTCCACCTTTTTAAAGCTCATTTCAGCTCCTTCCACTTCCTTATTGTAGTTTAAGTTTCTTTCTGCCTTTTCAGCTGCTTTTCAGCTAATTATTTTTGTTGCTGACTTCAGCTTTTTTTAACTAATTTCCTAATTTTAGTTCTTATTTCTGCTTATTTAAACCTAATTCAGCAAATGTGTGTTCTTTCTGCTCTCCTGCCAACTTAGGCTTGTTTTTGCATTTCAGCTACATTTCAGCATGTTTTAGCTACAAAGGTAATTTCAGCTGTTTTTCAGCAATAATTATTCACACTGCATTTTTGCAGGAAATGCAGTGTCTCTGGTTACAAGTCCAGTCAGTCAATGCAGAGAATTGTGTATTTTTTGGAGTTTAAAACTTGTTTTGGCTTCGTAGATCGCAGCAGGAGCAAGTTCTGAACAAATAATTAGCAAGCAGCAGTAAGTTATCCCCATCGGTCACATCCATCTGTTTGTTTTCTTAAATTAAATAAATCAAACAGATTAACGATTAGTTGGTCGTTGGGAATCTACATGGTAATAATTATGAATTATTGCATCACTGTCATTATTTTATAGTATAACTGTCACTAGAAAAGTTTTTGCGCTTCCTAATAAATTCTGTTTCTGTTTTTCCTCTTGTAAGTTTTGTAGTTAGAAAATTAAAAGAAATGGGACAAAGGAGGGGGGAATCTGTACAAGCACAGGTAAAATGTGCAGTTAAAGGTTTACTTTAGTACATTCTCCACCTTTTAAAATGAAATAAAGGGGAAGCTAATAATTAACCAAGTGGCCTGATGATATATTCCTGTTGGACTTGTGTATGGGTTGAATCAGTCATGAATCTGGTTTATTGTGTGAAAACTGGTTCAGCGTTCACACTTTTATTTGTTTCAGAATTTGAAACAGTTAGATTCTTTATGACTTTTGGGTTCTGTAAACAGAAAAATTAAACTTTGTTTTATAATTATTCTCATTAAAATGCACCGAGATCTTCTCAAATCCTTGAAAAAAACTTTGCTCTTTGACACCTGCGTTCGCGTACTTGCTGCATTAGTCTTTTTATGCTTTTTGCCTCCTTGTGTTCTTTCTTGTGTTTTTAATTCTACGTTTTCTTCTCCTGTTTCATTTTTTGTCTTTTTCTACATTCTAGTTGTCTCATTATGCAGTTTTTTTGTTTCTTTCTTTCTGCTGTTTAATAATTCAGCTGATTTTCAACTCACTTTAAGCTTTAAATCATTCAGCGCTCAGAATTCATTCTGCTTTTTTTTTTTTTTGCATAAAATGCACATTTTAGAAGTTCATAAATAAATGTCATCTTTATGTTCTGTGTTTTTTCAGCTTGGTGGTGACGTTCTACTGGACAACGCGGGAAAGGTGCTCCTGTCTCACCCATCTAAAAGCCCTTTGGACAGGCTGAGTTTGACCGACGTGCTGCAGGCCGCCGCAGCCGAAAGTCGAACAAACACGCTGGTGCGACGCCACTGACGCCACAGAGGAAGAGCAGCTCTTTGACGCACATTGATGATGTCACGCCTCGCATTCACCACATGAAGAGGAGCGACTGATGCTGAAGTGTGGCGAAGAGACGGCCGATCGTTTGTCAAGTCAGTGTCGTAGATCGAGCAGCGTCGTCTAAATGTTATTCAACTGGTAAAAACAACATGCGTTCACGTGCCAGTTGGAGATATTTTCAAACTTTTAACAACGACTATATTATTTAGAAATCAAGCAGCAAAAAGCTACAACTAACTACTGACATAGTCTTTAATTGAAGTCAAGATTATAAAATAATATAAATAATAAATGTAGAAACAGTTATCAATAAAATAGCTATGATGGCATAAAAAAATCTCAGAAATTGTCTTTTTTTTTTTTTTTAAAGAAAGTAAGTCGATTATATGTAAAGAAATTAGAAACATCTTAAGTTGAAATGAGTCTGTATTCAAACTCAGGATTTTTGATAAAGTTGAACCCATTATGCTTGAAATGTGTAAAAATATATCAAAACAGGAGTATCTTATTCTCTGAAAAACAAACTAATAAAAGGATTGTGTATTGTAAGATAGATTTATGAGATATTTTGTTTGTAACCAGACATTTAATATAACAATTAGGATTTAAAAAATAGACTTGACCCACTGTTTTACTGTTCTTTACTGTTATACAAATTAAAAAGTATCAGCTTTATTTGTTTTATTAACACTGAAAGGACTGTCTAGTTTCAACAATGTCATTTAAAAACAAACTTCAATACACAAAATATTTTTAAACCTGTTTTTACATATTTACACTGATCTGTAAAGGTTCTGAAAACCATGTCAGCATTTTTTTTGATTCATTAATAAAGTTTATGTTCAGAACTTTATTGTCTACTAGGCCTGTCACAATTTTGCTGGGCGATTACCGGTAATTGTCTCAGAAATTATTGCTATAAACAATATGTTTTGAACATTTACAATAATTAGTAATTATTGTCAAATTTAAGAAGAAATGTTGGTTAATTGGTTTTGTGTGTAGTACCATTTTTGACCACTGCATGGCAGTATAAGAGGTTTAACTGAAGGATAGATAGTGAGGGAGCGAGCAGTGTGTCTCAAAGAAAAATGGGAGGGAGGCCCTTTGAAGTGACAGATGGAGGTTTTTCCCCTGAGGTCAGCCTTTTAGCCTAGCTTCTTTTAATGATCCAAAAACGTGATTTTGGATGGTTAAAACGGATTTTAAAGAGAAAGGGAGGGTTCAGTGAAGAGCACCGGAGTTGAACTGTTTGTCATCCAGTGTCTTCAGTAGAAAGAGAGAAACATGAAGAAACGATAAAGCCGATAAATGAAAATGAGATCGATAATTTTCATTTATCATGCGATTAATTGATTTATCGTTTATCGCGACAGGCCTATTGTCTACGTGACTCATATTTTACGGATTATTTGCACCAAGATATTAGTCTTTTTTTTTTTATTTTTATTTTTTTTTTTAAAGCTTTAGCCAAGTTTCAGATGTGGTTCTGAAGGTCTTGATAAGCAGGAATCTTGCTCGGCAGATTTCATTAAAACATGTTTTAATCCTGTAAAGCTCAAATAGTCACTGATGGACATCTCAAGGGAGTTTGGTATGTCCTGATTCTGAAGAAGGACCCTCCATCTTTAAACTTCCTCCTTTTTTGGACACTTTGATCCAAAGTTTTGAATTCCATGAATGAACTCATGGCAGAGTTTGACTGAACCAGTGTCATATTAATCATATTAATGCAGCTCTCTGAACAAATAAAGCATTCATGCTTAAAATACCATCAAATATCAATATAAAGTAAAGTTAGATTTACATAGTTATATTGCACCCTTCATGCTAAATTGGTTGTACTGTATAGATATTGAAATGTTGACATCAAGACTATGGGAAGTAGGGGTGCTACAGCCCCTCTGATGAATGCAGGATATGCAAATCCAAAACCATAAATAAGGAATTTATGATAAAGTCAATAAAAACTATTTCACTAGTGCTGCATATGTTTAACTTCTATTTTGATGTTAAGTTTTGTAAATCATTGTTGTTATGGTATATATGTATGCAAAACTGCTTCAAACACACACCCATATACAGTATAGAACATATTTAATGTCCACAATGAGATAAAAGCATGTGCTGCCAGTGTGTATTTCAGTGCGTATGTTTAGTATTATATTTTTCATTTGGGAGTTTATGGCTTTAAAATTCAATAATCTCACAGCAACCTCCACATGACACATTCCCATAGACCCTAGTTTGTTATTGTAATGCAGAGGGTCTTTTACTGTAAAATAAATAATTTGATTATTAAATAAAGTGAGTTTTATTTCCATATATCAACAGCTTTGTAGTAACATGGTGACAGATAATAAAGTTCCTTTCAAAGAGCCACCCTGTCATCAAACTCGCAGACGTAGTTCATGGTCCGATCGCAGTAGTGGTCCCACCAGTCTCCGTCGTCTGACGACATGGCCACGCAGTTCTCCCGCCTCCCTCCGTCTGGCTGACTGGACAAGAAGTGTCTGCGCCACTGAAAGTATGAGACCCGAGTGCCGTCGTCGAAGAGGTACAGGCCCTCCGAGCGCAGGTCGTTGATGCCCAGCCAGACGGGCCAGTTCCCCGGGTGGAAGAAGCCCTTCACGTAGTCGGCCAAGGCCTCCTGCTCCTTGCGGTCGCGGGGCATCGCCATGCGACCTCCACGTTCCATGCACTTCCTGGATGCTCCAGCATAGTCTTCTATACTGTTGTACACCAGGTAACATTTGTAGCCCATCCTGCGTCCCTTCTGACAGCCTTGTAGAGCAGAGAAAGAAAAACGGAAGTGCAAGTTCTAATGAAACTTACAGAAACTAATCGTTAGATATACAGCTGCGATTTTTGGAGTCAGCCTGGTTCAAGATGGCTGCCACAGCTAAATACCTTAGCAAATACAAAAATAGCAACAAGTCAGTCAATTATTTTTTCTCTCTCGACGAAGACAGACACTCGTTCCCTCTCCTGCCTCCCGTCCTGCTTTTACTCTTGCCCTGTGAATCTCAGAGCCGCTCTTTACGCATCTTCTGAATTGTAAATGATAAAGCTGGTCAGCTGGTCTCTCAACGCAATTGATACAATTTTCTCGACTAGAAGACAGTGTGCTGGAGAGCCCTCATGCCCTGAAGGGACACATGCAGCTGGATATGTCACGGATTCCTGGGGTGTTTGGAAGATGCCTGTCTGTTGAGGACGTAGAAGACGTGTACATAATTGGATTAATGATAACAGGTTTTATGCTTTTTGGAATTGGCGGATACCTTGGATATTGACTAATGAGGAAGACATCGGCAGCAGTTTTGGCAACAGTAAAGCTGCCAGGCTTATATGAAGGATCACTAAGATGCCACCATGTTTTGAAGAATCAACCAGTGAATTTGCATTTTGGGGGGAATTCAGTCAGCTGTTTTGGTTCTCACCAGCCCATCTTGGTGTTCCTCTGTAATCCTGCAGGAGAATACTTGAGAAGTTTTATCTTTTATCAGATTCAGACGTAGGAAGCTGAAAGACTGATTCATGATGGTTGTGGCTTTTAACCCCCCCTGAGCAGAAACGTGCTGGAACATGCCACAAGGCTGAGTTGTGTTAGATTGATTTTATTTTGGCAGTCTTCCATCCAGATGTGTTTCTGTTTTCATACCTCAGCAGCCTCTGTTATTTGCATCGTAACCAACAACACTGCAACGCCGTAACTTTCCTAAAGTATGACAAAACCGCAGGTCCCCTTTGATGTTTTTTTTCCCGTCATGCAGTATCTCATTTGTAAAGTTTTTGAAGACAGCAGAGGCGTGTCGCTCTGTAAAATTTAAAAACACCTCAGATACAGTTATTTGCATGATACAGAACAGGCGCGTGAGCTACGGCATGTCGTCTCATGCGCGCCATTTCCCATTAATCTCCTCTCTCGACAGACGTGGAGCGGTCCCCTTCGGACGTTTTGGATCAAACGGCGTCTCCTCCAGCAGCTCGTGTCTTTTTATAGTAGATGAGTTTTGACAAGATCTAGAAATATAACTCATAATGAAAATATAACGCAAGTGTTTGCTTCTTAGATCTTTATTCAAATTGTCAAATATGGATCGTTTCTCTATCAGAATCTAAGATTTGCAGTTGATCTTTTTAAAAAAAATCATTTTAAAACGCTGTTAGTAAGTTTTTTTCGGCTGCTCCCTCCTTCAGCAAACGCACGTGAAAGATTTAGCTTTTTATTTATTTTTTATTTTTTACATCGGATTCCCTTCCTGACACAACCTGGGGTTGACCTTGCAACCTCGAGATTACAGACCGCAGCTCCTTTGAAAGCCCTGTTAGTATCACAGAATCAAGGAGCAGAGGTCACAAAGGTGCAAGACGTCAAGGACTTGGGGTCCAATGTCCTGGAAAATGGAGAGCAAGAGGTGAAGAAGAGAGTCCAGGCAGGATGGAGTGGATGGAGAAAAGTTTCAGGAGTGATTTGTGACAAAGTTAGAGAGGCCAGACTGAGATGGTTTGGACATGTCCAGAGGAGGGACAGTGGGTATACTGGTAGAAGGATGTAAGAAATGCAGCTGCCAGGAGAAAGACAAAGAGGAGATATGTGGATGCAGTTAGAGAGGACATGGAGGTGGTTGGAGTGAGGACAGAGTGAGGTGGAGGAGGATGACTTGCTGTGGCGACCCCTGAAGAGGGAAAAGCCAAAAGAAGAAGAAGAATAAAAAAAAGAATTGTGGAAAAATCATCTCATACCTTCCAGTCGTCCGATCTCCTTGCGGTTGTCCTTGCTGTGCTGGTAGACCTCTTGGATGCTGTCCTCCAGGTCCCCGGCTTTAGCTGTGGAGGTAGCAACAAGTGACAACAGAGACAGGACAGATGTGCACTTCTGCGATACCTCATGGTTTTTATTTGTGATTTACAAGTTGATGCTTTGAGAAGGTGAATGGTTGTTTGTCTCTATGTGTCCCTGGGATGGACTGGAGACTCGTCCAGGGTGTCCCCCGCCTCTTGCACAGTCATAACTGAACCCGATAAGGAAGAAGCAGTTAAAGAGAATGGATGGATGGTTTGCAATGGAAGCAAAAACACTCACTGCATTGTCCAAAATGATATCTAAATTTGTTTTACATTTCATCTTGACAAACATTTGGTAAAAGATAAGTAATGAATGCAGATCTAATGGAAGCAGCACTCTTTGAAGGAACGTACGTCGCCTCCTGCCATGAGTCAACGTTCAAAGATGTCCAGCTCTTGGAGTATGTGTTGTGGATCACTCGGCTACTGTCACAGCTAATTTTAGCTCAGTATAACTGAGTTACAGCTGTTTTGTGTTTGCTATGGTTTACTGCTGGCTGTGGTGGCCATCTTGAACTGTGCTATTTGCCTGCCTTTGATGGTGGCGATCAGTCTTACCATCCAACCTGGAGATGCGGTCAATGAGCTGGCTGACTTTAACATCCAGAGTGTAATGACCAACGTTCAGCTTGTGGATGGCCTGGTCCATACTGGCTAGTCTGGACACTGAGGGACCATGAAGAGCAGAATACAAGAACCAAGTACAAATAAGAAAACGTCACTTGAGAGAATGCAGATGTGTTGCTTAAAATACAAATGATTGCTTTTGTACTTTGAAAGGCAGACGTAAATCATCAGTTTTACATTATGCAGCATTTGATTCAAACAAATACAACTTACAGACGTAATTATATGAGCTTTCAAAGTCCGACACTTGGGTGGTTGGTTCAGATTCAGGTTCTGGAAAAATATCCGGAACATCGCCTCTCATCCTTTTTACCTCTGGCACAGACGCCTGACGAACACACGGAAAGATGACGTCAACTTTTCTGTCTCCTCAGAGATGGGAGGAGGTCTGGGAGCTCTAACAGTTTGTTGTGTGAATGAATCATTCACTCTGTTGTGATCCATTTGTCTTCTGTACATGACGGGCGTGATCCTCGTCACGCAGTTTTCAGCTATTTCAACAAATCAATCAGAAACAATCAGCTCTTTCCTGCTATGACTTGGTATTAGTGCAGCTTTAGCTTTTTGAAATATTTAGCCTTTTCTGCCACTTTTCTCATAGAAAATGAATTGAGCTCATTTTGCATCCTTCAAATCTTTAGATGTGTTTACAGCCTTTTACTGCTCCTTTCACATTTTGTTCTGCTTCAGCTTCTTTCAGCTTCCTTGGGCAAATTTAAACTTCAGCTACTTTCAGCTGTTTTTTTTTTCTGCTGTTCTGTGCTACTTGTTTCTGCAACATTTTTGTACTTCTAACTTATTTCTGCAAATGTCAGTTTATTATGCTCCTTTTAGCTTATTTCTGCTAGTTTCAGCATTTTCTACTACAGTGTATTTCAGATACTATTTAGCTGTTTTATGCTAATTTAAACCTTTTCAGCTAGTTTCAATTTTTTTTTTTGCATTCATGTCAACTTTTTTCAGCCTTATTCAGAAAAAAATGTGCTCTCTCCACTTCCTTCTTGCAATTTCAGATTCTTTCTGCCTTTTAACTACATTTTATCTGTTTTTTTTGTTGTTGTTGCGAATTTAATTTTTTTAATTTAATTTTTTATAAAATTTCCACTTTTTTGTGATTATTTTTTGCTTCTTTCAGTCTAATTGGGCAAACATGTTCTTTCTGCTTTCTTTTGCGAATTTAAGCTTGTTCCACCTTTTTAGCTCATTTTAGCTGTTTTCAGATAAATCCAAGTTTTTCATGGTAACCTCTATTTTCAGCTTATGTTCCTTTCAGCTTATTTCTGATAGTTTCAGTTATTTCAGCTACTATTCAGCTGTTTTATGCTATTTTTTTTCAGGTAATTCCACATTATTTTACACTCATTTACACTTTTTTTCAGCCTAACTCAGCAAAAATGTGCTCTCTCCACTTCCTTCTGGTAATTTCAGCTTCTTTCTGCCTTTTTAGCTACATTTTAGCTGTTTTTGTTGTTGTTGCTAATTTAATTTTTTTTCAGAAAAATTCCACTCTTTTGTGCTCATTTTTGCTTTTTTCAGCCTAATTGGGCGAACATATTCTTTTTGATTTCTTTTGCTAATTTAAACTTGCTCCGCCTTTTCAGCTACCTTTTTAGCTCATTTTAGCTGTTTTCGGATAAATCCAAAATTTTCATGGTAACCTCTGCTTCGTTCAGCCAGATTAACTTATTTATGCTAATTTCAGCTTGTTATACGTACTCCTTTCAGTTTATGTCTGATAGTTTCAGTAATTTCAGCTACTATTTAGCTATTTTATGCTAATTTTAGCTTTTTTCAGGTAATTCCACTTTTTTTACACTCATTTCAACTTTTTTCAGCCTAATTCAGCAAAAATGTGCTCTTGCCACATCCTTCTGGTAATTGAAGCTTCTTTCTTCACCAGCTTCACCAACATAAGCTTCTTTCTACATTTTCAGCTTCAGTTTTTATGCTCATTTCTGCCCTTTGAAACCTAATTCAGCAAAGCTGTGTTCTTTCTGCTTTCTTCTGCCAACTTAGGCTTGTTCTTCCATTTCAGCTACAATTTCGTCATGTTTTTAGCTAATTTTAGCTGTTTTTCAGCAAGTTCTTCAGCAATAAGCATTTTCACAGGAACTGTAGTTTTTCTAGTTTAGGATTGTAAACAAGCCCAGGTAGTTCAGGTTTGGCTCATGAACACATGCACTTGAGGCTTATTTTGATAAGGTCTCATAACATTCACGGATCTTTAACTTATCTGTCATTCTTAAAATAATGTAGTTTAAGTGTCAAAAAATCAATAGATCATTGGATTTAAAATACGTTTTTGTGTTTCATCAGCTGATTTGAAGCTGTAAATGCACGTGATACAAAACCTGCTTCTCTAGATGTCATCATTAAAGTCTGCCAAGGATTCAGCACTTACTGTAGAGTCTTCACAAAAACCTCCTTACTTCATCTGCAAAGAGCGTTTTTTTTTTTTGTTGTCTAAGCTGTGGGAAAAGTTTGATCCCAGCCAGACGGACAGGCACGATGAGCACAGTCCAAAAGATTTAATGTCTTCAGTAAAGGGGAAACTTTCCAAAGAGCACGTGACCGTACATGCAGTGCAAAACATTCTGACCTGTGTCGGCGCAGCGTTGATCGTAGGAACACACACAGCCAGAAAACACAAACACAAGAGTGTGTGTGAGGTGGCAGCTGCTCCCATTTTCCTCTTCCCAGTCGCTGTGCTTTTCCTTCAGCAGCAAAAACTCCCTCTGCACCTCGGAGTCTTTCCCTCCTGGAACAACAGCAGGAATCTCTCTCCCATTAGACGTGAATGGGAGGGTTCACACACCCCTTTGGTTTGGAGGGGGAGAGGAAAAAACAGGTATCCCTGCTGTCTTTTCCTTTCTGTCTTCTTCAGCACAAGCCTCCTTTCTTCCGAACAACAGGAAAGCTCTTTGTTTTTGCTTCAACCTCCCATTTCCACGCTTTGTGTGAGCGCTGTGGATCCACATGGATCTCTGTCCTGTGGAAACCTCTCCAAAATAGAAACTGTCCACAAAGACGAACAACCTGCTTCAATCTGAACAGCTCAAGGTTGTCCACAGGAGAACTTTACACTTCAGGACAAACCATCACACTATGCCGGCTCGTCAGTGGACAGAAAGATGATACATAAATTAATAACTGTTGACCAAGTGAAGAAAGATTTCTTTGGACAATATGATCCTTCATTTCATTAGAAAATCTGCAACAGGACTAAAATAACACCCATACGACTTATAAGCCAAGTTTTAACATTATCATAAGCTGTGAACAAACCATACAATTAAAACACGTTAGCGTTACTTTAATGAAAATAGGGAAAAAGTGAGAGCAAATGGACTTTAACGTACATGTTAGAAAATCCATATTTAACAAAAGTGTGATGTTTCAATTAGTAAAATTACCGTACATCAACATCTCTGCATCGTGCTTCCACATGGACACGAAAAATCAAGAAATGCTGTCACTTACCGTAGTTTTCGCTGTATAAGTCGCAAGTTCTTGCATAAATTAGCATGCCCTATGACTTATACAGCGAAGCGACTTACTTATGTATTTTCCCATATTTATAATCCAATTTTTGGCTGAGATCTGATGATTTCGTACATTCTGACGTGAAAAATATTGAACACTAACATTTTCAGCCACTAGAGGGCGCTTGAGTAATATGGCAAGACAAGTGTCTCATTAATAGGTAAAAGTGGCAATTAATGAGACACTTGGTTTGCCATACAGGCCACCTTTGTCTTGTTCCAGAACTCTTAAAGCAAACGTCAAATCAGCTGCATTTCGCCGCCCAGATGAAATGCAGCTGATTTGACCATTAAAGTGCATTTATTAAGGAAAAGTTCAACTGAGACACATCTTTGCTATAATTTTGAGCAAACAAATAATTGTTTTAAGTGTTAATCTTGTTAAAGTCCTCACGTTCACGGTCCCGTGGCCGCCATTTAGCACAACACCGGCGCACGTTTCCAGGTGGTCAGGGGTGACACATAATAGATGCGACGTGTACAGCGGTAAGTACGGTAATCACATGTTAACAACTTAGATAATACACAGCTCCAGGAGTAACCAGGAGGCATCATACGCCTCCCAGTAATTAGAACGGATATGTTAAACAAGTCCTAAAAATAAACTTGATACTTTTCTGTTACAGCTCAGTTCGTGTGAAGAACATTACAAATCACGTCTTTCAACACCAAAGGCTAGAACAACTTTGGTTCAGATGACGTCCAGGAAGTTTGGCGGGAAGCGGTCCTATAAACACACAGAAAACATATAACACTATGAAGCACGGAGGAGGGAGTGTATTGATGTGGGTTTTGCAGGACTGCAAGCAGAGCTTGGGGGATTTTTAAATGGCGACAAATTGTTCCGTAGATCTAGAAAAGTCCTTGACGGTGTAGACTTCACATCAAGTTTGGATGAAGCCTGAAGTTTTATACCCAAAGCCAACAAGTACAAAGTCACCAGCAGAGTATCCAGTAGTACCAGTACCACTGAGGGAAAAACTTCCAGCTCAGCAAAAGTTATTTTGAGTTCATTCTTTGTTTCAGTTTTTTTTTTTAAAGTATCTTTGGAGCCTGATCGTCAGTTTATGAATTTGCAGTTGGACTTTTAGTGAAAGTTCTGCCTTGTGGATCTCTGATCACTTCTTATAACGTTTGCTTTCAAAGAGGCTGAACCCGGTCTCCTGAAATGCGAATCTTAGGATTTATCTTAGTTTATTTTTATTTCTATCCATTTTCTTCCGCTTATCCGGGGTCGGGTCACGGGGGTAGCAGCCTAAGTAGGGAGGCCCAGACTTCCCTCTCCCCGGCCACTTGGGCCAGCTCCTTCGGGGGAAGCCCAAGGCGTTCCCAGGCCAGCCGAGATACATAGTCGCTACAGCATGTCCTGGGTCTTCTTCTGGGTCTCCTCCCGGTGGGACATTCCCGGAACACCTCACCAGGTAGGCGTCCAGGAGGCATCCTAACCAGATGCCTGAGCTACTTCAACTGGCTCCTCTCGATGTGGAGAAGCAGCGGCTCTACTCTGAGTCCCTCCCGGATGACTGAGCTTCTCACCCTA
>JAVCKU010000065.1:2776984-2791827 GCA_032273985.1 Hypsolebias coamazonicus | reverse complement strand
GCGCAATTCCCATATACTATGTGTTGCACTTTGTTCCCTTCCCTCGGGGAACATTGGTTATGGTGCATAACCTCCAGATTTCCCTCTCCATTTCCTGCTATATCACAAAGGATTTATGAGCAGACAGCTCAGTCGAAAGCGAGGGGTTTAGTTTTATTTTTTGATATGTTGGACCCAATGTACGTTATTCCTTCATTATTAAAGCAACACCGCAACTTTACCATGGAACAACAAATGGGAGAAACTCTGATGCAGCTGCAGCTCCAAGGTAACTATTTTTTTTCCTCATATTATACTGAAACTTATACAGACCAGTTGTACAACAAATTTAATGTAATTTGTAATTTTAACAGGTTGAAGAGTGGCCAGATGAGACACATCACCTGAAGCCAGTTCTAAATGACACAATTTATGATTTATAAATTACAGTTCAGAAGAGGTTTTGTACAGACTTGCACAGTTTTTGAAATTTTGTTAAAGATTTACTAAGTTTGAATTAATAGGGTTAAGACTGTGAAGTCTGAATATTTCATATTAGATTAAGTTTTGAAAATATAAGTTAGAGCAGTATGGTTACTATATATGGCAGGCTGAAGTCTGTTTATTTTAGTATTTATATATTTTGAATTATTTGTCTGTGATAGACTGGAGACCTATCCAGGTGTCCATCACCTCTCGCAAAGTGATGGCTGATATGGGCACCAGTGACCCCCGTGACCCATAAAGGAAGAAGTGGATAAATATGATGGATGGATGAAATATTTATTCCTAGATTTTTATTTATTTATGTTATTTATTTATTAATAGAAAAAAAATTAGGCAACCAAGCTAACCTAATATTGGTAATTTAAGTTACAGAATTTTATGCACTTATGTTCCTGTTTTTGTTATAAATATAAAATGATGCAAAAATATTTTATATACCGTAGTAAGGAACTTAAAATTATAGTTTTAAATAAATGTTCTATTTGTTTACATTGTTGTTTAATCTTTTCAGCTTGTCACTTACATACTTGAAACAAAATTTATGACCAGATCAATAGAATAATCGTTTCTGAATCGAAAAATCGATTTTGAATCAAATCGTGACACAAAAAATCTGAATTGAATTGAATTGCCAGACACTGAGGGATTTCACACCTTCTGTCTACTAGTTAGCTTGTATAACTTGGTTGTAGACTAGTTTGATCCATTGGTCTGTGCATTACAAAGCACAGACCAGTGTTTTTTGGACTACTATTGTGCAACAAAATGGCTAACTAGTATCAGTGATGCTCTTACTGTTGTGTTAGAGGGTTAAGGATTCAAGCGACATTTAATATCTAAATCCAAATGTGTCTGTAGGGATGGCACCCTCTGTTGGTCAGTCCCCATCCCTACACCTTCTGGTTTACATGTCTACGTGTCCAGGTGTTTATGATTTAGTTTAATTATTGTGTGGGTATATAAGTCAGTGTCCATGTGTTGTTCATGGTCAGGTCGTCTGTGTTCCCCTGGTGTCTTTTTTCCTAGTTCAATGATCTTCTCTCATTTTGTAAGTAGCTGCCACGACAGCCTCTTTATTTTGTATTATTAATTTTCTCGCCTGATTCTTCCTCTTCCACTAATAACCTGAGTCCAATCATCCAAATCCATATCCTCATCATCTTCCTCTACTTGAGCTGCCATTCTGTTCCAGTCACAAACCAGTTTATGCCAAACCGCTTGTTTCTTTTCATCCGACACTCGTTTCTTCAATGAAAAATCAGCCACTTTCTTTCAAACATTCTCACCCACTTCGCGAGTTGCCTCCGTCCCCACCGCCAGTCCTGGCAGAGTGTGGTTGTGAGCAGTGACGTGCGGTCAGGGGAGGCAAGTGAGGCCGTGCCTCACCTGTCATCATGGAAAGAAAAAAATTAAAATTGACAAAAACAAATGTAATGATTGTATTTATCCTTTGATTTGAACTAAAAACTTATTTTACTTAAAACTAAACAAGTTTTAAGTTATGTTTTATTCAAAATCACTGATTTCTCTTATTTATCGTTCAAATACTGAGAAGAGACGTGCGCGGAGGCACCAGCCTGCTGCATCTCACTTGGGATTGTGCAATCACTCGGCTCAGCTGTGCTGCGCAGTGAGCCCGTATTCCTGCCCCTTTTATGGCGCAATTAAAATGTCCAAATACTTTTGCTACATTGTCTCTATTTCTATAGTTTAGCTGGTGAATGTAATGTATAGTGTTGTTTTCGTAAACTCTAACGCGTTTCTTGTGCTGAGCGATCGTAAAACGGCTGCAAAAAGATACCAAGTGAGGCACGCACTTGTCCTGCCTCATCAAGGAGGGAGGGGCTAGTGAGCCCTCCTCCGCTCCGCTGCAGAGGAAGTGACAGCGCGTGCAGTGATTCAGTTATTTTTTTTCTCCTGACAGGATATAATTTTGCAATGGAGGATTACATTTCTAAACTAAAACAATTTTCTAAATTGTTTCTAAATTAATATATTTTTAATTAATTTATTAATTTTTACATAAAAACAAGATAAAGAATAAAACATAACATAAACTTAAGAAAGAAGAATAACATAAAATGAAAGGTGACAGAAATAAGAAAAAATTCTTATTTTGTCTGCCCCTTTTTAAAAAAGAACAATTTCAGACAATCAATTCAAACAATATTCTTCAAGAATAGAATAATAGATCATTTGAGCAACTTTTCAATCAACAATTAACTAGTACATTAACTGCTAGATATAAAGCTTTAGTATTTTGTTAACAGTTTTGATTTGGTAACTTTTTTTAATTCAATCACAGAGTTAATATATTTAACATCATCTTCCAAAACATTCCACAATTCCACTCCTTTTACTGAAATAAACCGTCCTTTCAAACTAGTCCTATACCGTGGCTTTACAAATTTTCAGTTCCCTTTAGACTATAACAGGTTTCGCTCTTAACAAAGAACAAGTGGACATTAGCATATTCTTATTAGCCCTGTGTATTACTAACAAAATGTTGTAGTCCACCAAATCATAAGATTTCAATATTTTCAGTTGTTTAAATACAGTAATGTATTTGATGGATAACAATAAGGCTATCTAGAAATAATTCTCACCGCTCTTTTTTGTAAAATAAAAATAAGAGTTTGTTATAGTTCTACAGGCTTTTCCCCAAACCTCCAAACAGTAAATCAAATATGGAACAAAAATTGCATTGTACAACAAATAAAGAGCCCCATCATTCAACAAGTCCTTTAGTTTATACAACACTGCAATAGATTTTGATAACTTAATTTTATTTGGATTTATATGCTGTTTCCACGACAATCTGTCGTCAACAATCACACCCAAGAATTTCACCTCATGACATCATCACCACGATGACTAATTTAAGAAACATAGGGTTGCTTACTTAAATGTCACAATCAGTAACGGGCAAACATGAATATTTTTAATCTAAATTCTGACTTTTTCCTGTAAATATTCTGTCTTTATTCTCTAAATAAAATGTTGACTTTTCTCTGAAAAAAAAAAAAAAATCAGCTTTTACATCTTCAGTGGTTTTCACAGCGAGTCATCCTCTGTAAAAATAGTCTCATTTTGTAAATACTGTATTAGACGTCCCCCCCCTGAACAATCCATCTTCACCGTTGAAGCAAAGACCATGTTCATCGTTTCTTCAGAAGCCCCATCACTCTGTTACTGTGTTAGAGCTGATAAACCCTGAATTTTTTTTTTAGATTTGATTTAAAAAGATAAAGTTACAGTTCACTAACTGCTATTGAGACTATAATTTCAACAAAAATGGTAAGTAACAAATTGGGCATTGAGGTTTCACTGAAATTCCAGTTGAAAATTTTAAACAAAAACTAGACAATACACACTTTATCAATTACTGTTATCCTTTAACACGACTACTGAGAAGCGTCTCTCCTGCACGCACCTCTCTCAGAGAGGAGAATAATGTGATTGATCAGACTCTTCATCATGCACCATTCATCTCTGCGTCGCCATGGTTACCAAGGAGGTAGAGACAAAGTGCAGAAAGAAAGTGTGGGTGCGTTTGTGTCTGTGTGTGTCTGAGGCTTCTGGCTCATGGGACAATGGGGAGAGTAGCTCTACGTTCTAATTGAATTGTGATTCAATCCTCAAACTCAGCGAGTTGAAGCCTAAAGCAATTAGCCGACTGATGGCGACGGGTCCGCATGGCGAGTTCAGGTTATAAGTGCGAGGGTGTTCTTTAAGTCCAACCGGCTGCATCAATCATTATCAATCATCTAATTGCTCTCTTGGTGTAGACACACATTACATAGGCAGAGTAAGTGCTGAGGGACCCCCGGCGTGTGTCAGTGTGATATTCCCTCTGCAGTAAATAATTGAGAGTATGAGCATGAAGCCGCAGTGCAAACTCCCAACAGCGCATGTTGGATTACAGCTCCTCAGCCTGTCAGTCAGGCTGCAAGTTCAACTCAACGTTACTGTGGAAAAGATTCACCGCCTCTCGGTGACACGAGCACATGATGTCACACGAAGCTCAACGAGGACGACAGGGACACAGAACTCAAGCCACAACAAGGACAAGCACAAAGACCAACGGGTCTGGTGTTCTATAATAAGAAGCACTAACACCACCTGAACCTACTCCACCTACATGCAGTACTGCATCTCACTAAGCCATCTCCAGATGTTTTTCCAAATACTCTCCAGCTGTTGTCGTAAACTATTTGGAGACTCAAAATTACATGAGAATTGTGAGAATATACTGTTGGTGAATTTTCCGTTGCGGTCCGAGTGAATTCTTAGTGTTTGCAACCAAGGGAGCAGACAATTTTTGAAAATCCCGACCTGTTTTTATGTGCACAGCTTGCACATCATCACAGGCCGTGCACATTTCATTGCCCGCCTCGTTACTTGGCCTGCTTCGTACCCACGCTTTGCAGTTCAACAGAACATCTCCAACTCTCCATTTCCATCTTCTGTGACTTATCTGTGGTGGGCTGCAGAACCAAGAGGTCCAGGAGGGAAACCCAAACATCCCTGTCCCCCAGTAACACCTTCCTCCTGGGGCACATCAGCAGAACGTGCCATGCCATACCACTTTATTTATAAAGCCCCTAAAACAGTAAGAAGGCCAACCAAAGTGCTGTACAACATCAACAAAACAAGTAAAAGATACAGGATAAATACAAAGCTCCGCAAAGGTGAAGATAAGAACTATATGACTTACATTACACAATACAGACAAGTTCAAATCAACTCACACAGTGTCAGAAGTCAAGGAATTAAAGTGAGTTTTTTTAAACGAGACTTAAAAACGGTGAGAGAGGAGTGTGCCTGACATGCAGTGGTAACTCATTCCACAGTCTTGGACCTGCATCAGAGAAGGTTACGTCACTGCTGAGCTTAAAACGTGTTCTTGAAACCAATAAAAGCATCTGGTCTGCAGACCTCAGAGAGTGCATATGGAAGACGTGGCTGCAGCAGATCGGTGAGACAGGAGGGGGCAGAGCTGTTCAGAGATTTAAAAACATACAGAAGGATTTTAAAATGAATTTGAAAGTGAACCGGGAGTCAGTGCAGGGAGGCCAGAACTGGAGTAATGCGCTCTCTTTTGCCATAATAATAATCTGCATTTTAAAACATTCATATAGGCTCAGAATGAAATCTAAATAAAAAAAGAGGCTTACTTCACCTGTCAGTCAAGATGTTTGGGGAAAAGTCATTAGGCCTGTGGATAAAAAGCGACATACCACTCTAAATTCAAAAATAACCAGCAGAGGAGGCAGCAACAACAAAATAACAATGGATTGATTTTTGTGTCTCAAAAATATACAAGGCAAGTGCCTCGCATAAAACCCCATCAATTATGTATATATCCTTAGGGTGGAGTGTATCCGCACAACACCATTAAACAGCAAACAGCTGGACTGAGGGCAGCGGAGAGGAGCTGGGGTTTCTCACTCATCTCTGTAATGTCAGTTTATTTTGCTTGAAGGTATCGTGGGGCGTCGAGGTTCAAAGGCCGACTGTCAGCTGGAAAGCAAACACTGCAGCCACTTGGAGAGAAGAGAAGAGGAGAGGAGGCACTGAGGCAACGAGAAGTTGAGTGGAAGAGACGAGGGAGAGTCAAATTGAAAGCCAGAAAACAACAAGGATTAGCGATGGGCGAGGACGTGCACGCAATGAAAATGAAGTGTCAGAAAAGGGAGACATGAAACTGGGAGGCTGCAGAAACAGCTTTAATATTGCCATTCACGTTTTAGCCAGTTGTCCTCATTAATTTAGGTCAAGCTCTTTAATGATTGTGTGAAAGTGCTTTACTCAAATCCCGCAGTGTCCCCCGGCAGCAAAATGAGCTGGAAAAGAGTTTTGCATGCATGTAATTATAAAAGAACTGAGGGCTCTTGATCTTTGAGTTATCAAGTAGCTGCAATTGTAAATGAATGCACATGCCCATGAGTTAGAGTCTGTTTAAGTTGGAGACGTTACATTATGTCCCCTTTGAGGAAAAAAAAAAAAAAGCATAATTCAACCAGGGTCATTCTGAGCTACTTTACTGAACATACGGACGTCATTTATTCCATAACTTATTTAAACTTCTGTAACGTCTGAATTTGCTTTAAATGATGTAGAGTTTGGTGGTTCAGCTATTTGTGATGCAATGTGAGCATCATTTGGCCGTGAACATTAAAAACTTGTTTTAACATGAGCTACTCCAACATTTTAAAGTTTCTAACAAACACACCACTAAGACTGAAGCTAAAGACGCTGCTCTGCTCTTTTCAGATCTCGACCTCAGTGAAAGATCAGGCAGCAAAACTCAACACGTTTCCACTAAATGATGCGTGTCCCAAAAAGTTTTCTTCATAAAGCTGACACACACTGCTTAAACAACGGGACAATAACACCGTGCAGAGCTGTGGGTTTCTAGAGAGAGCTTTTTTTTAAAAAAAAACCTCTACTTTAGATGAAAAATACATTTTAGAGAAAAATAAAAATGCTTTTAATTCAAATCCAAACAAAGTCATTCAAACAGCAAATTAGATTCAGAGCAAAGCGACTGGATTATTTTGCATGGAAGGTTAGATGTACATCAATAAATTCTTTCCAACAGGACTGCTGCAAGAAGGGAAGTTTAGCTTTTATTTATTTTTACAGTTTAACACCTGAAATGTTGAGGCAGAACTACAAGGCTAAAAATGCATTAATGCTGCTGAACCCCGCAAAAGTACCGTATTGTCCACCGTACACGTTGCATCGCCGTATAAGTCGAGGTCAGTAAGCACAACAAGGATTAAAAGATGAGGCGAACCTGAATATAAAGTTCACTGTCGATTTTTGAGAACATTAAAGGATTTTAAGTGCATCTTATAGTCAGAAAAATACGGTAAATACACAGAAGTAAACTTTGGTTGTTCCTCTACAAGTCAATGTTTGGAATCAACCCAATAAAAGAAGTTCACCACAACTAGCCGGCTTTACAAAATACAACAAAAAAGTGTAAAAATTACAGATATTAGTAAAAATTTTGAATTGGCAGTAGCTTTTCATGACAGATTCCCTGAGCCTGACTTCTTGCAACATGACAAGACGGAGCAGAAAATATTTTAAAGGTTTGAGAAGATGAAACATCTCAGTAGATCTTACTGTTAAACTCCTGCAGGAAGGAGGTCGGGGACGTGCACTACAAGGAACGCAAGGCCTTTAATTCTGTTAGACAGACACAAACACAAACAAACATAATTTAGATTTAGGTCTTGGTGAAGGTATAAACATGCCTGTTGTTGGTTACCAAAAGAAAAAGTGTTTGTTTTGTTACAAAAAAAAATTCTCCAGCTACATCTAAAGTCTAACTAAAGTTTTTTTTTTTTTCTTCAGGGGTCACCACAACGAACTAACACGCACAAAGTCTTGGCAAATGCTTTTAAACTGGATGCCCATCCTGACACAACTACAGACCACTGAGCTACCACAGCTGTCTGTGTGGAGCACACAGCTGCCATCTGGGTTGCCAGGGGAGCAGATGATGGGGTTAAGAGCCTTGCTCAAAGGCCCAGAGTTGGGAAAATGAAGGTGGAGGCAGGTGTGGGTGTTTCAACTTTCCCAATCCCATTTGGATCTTATCGGTCCAGGGAGTTGAACCGGTGACGTGATGACAGACCCACCTTCTGTAACCTCTGCCCCACCACTCCCTCAAGTCAAACAAACGTGCACCTTTTTATTTACTTAGACACTGAAACTGTCTCTTCAACTTTATTCATTCATCATGCATCTGTCAAAAACAGAAAAATAAAGAAATCCAGTAAAGAAATCTGTTTATCAATCACAGCCTTTACAAGCTTTAACAGAGCTTCCTGAAGTTGTTTAACATCGTCTTTTATTAGGCTACAAGGATTTTTACATTTTATTTCCATCACGCTGATGACTTCAGTTGAGCTCCATGACAGAACAGACTCGTGCAGAAAATTACAGGGTTTACTGATCAACTAATTACTGATAATAAAGAACAACTACCAACTAACTGGGTTGTGTACTAATAACCCTGACTTAATTACAAGAGCAACACAACATCCAACATTTTTGTTTATTCACATTTTAATCCCAAGCAATTCCTCACAACTGAACTTCCACCACAACAAAGAAGTTTAATTTCATTCAAGGTTGTTTTTGTAAAAATAGAAGCAGTTACTTTAATTAGGTACAAAACACAACATCTGGTTGTTGGACTGTCTGGTTTTATAATTTCCTCCTGGTTTGAGATTCATGAACTTACACAAACAACACATTTTTAATACTTCAAATGTTTTTTGTCATTTAGAGGCTGCACACTAATACGAAACAAATCAGTTTCATTTCAGCCAAACATTGTTTACGAGTTTCTTCTCAACTAGCGTTAAAGTTCATCCATCTCTAAAACAACATGTAAGACTGAAACTCCAAAGATAACTAGTAGTTAAAACATTTAAATCAAAACATAATTCATACAAATTAAACTAATCTCCTTGAATAAGGACAACCGATCTGAGTTGAACATTTTAAAAATATTACTGAGCAAAAAGCCAGTGCGCTCATTTCATGATCCAGGGTCTCGGGAGCTTTTAAATATATTTTTAATAAACTACAAGAAGTGAGGTGAAGATTTAAGTTGAAATGTAACTTTAATGTTTTAAAATAGATGTACAAATTTTTTAAGAAAATCAAATCAGAGTACAGTAGTCGCTCGTTTATCGTGAAGATCCGTACTCTGAAGACTGGAGATAAGTGAAAAACTGAGAAGTAGGAATAGTGCTCTTTGCCAGCAAGCGCTCTTGGCCACGCCCACTTCTCTCCTCTGCACCTGAACATCTGACCAGCTGTTCAACTGCATCAGGAAGTTTATGCTGCAGCAGTAAGGGCTGCACAAAGCTGCACGAAGTGCTAAATCATTCAAAATAATTGATTTTAAATAAAAATTCCATGCCGATCATGCAGCTCATCCATCAATCAACCAGCTGTGTGTCATGCCCAATCTTATTTTGAAAAACCATGACAGAGCGAGTCCGCAATAAACGAGCCGCGAAGTAGCGAGGGACTAATGTAGACCTAGATCAGAAAGAGACTCCCCAAATTCTATATCACTTTAGTTTTCAAGTAGTTCATATATGACAATAAAATAAAATTTCAGAGGTTTTGTTATGATTTTCGGTTCTGATACTTGTTTGTGGCCCCCACTGGACCCCTTCAAAAACTTTCTAGAGGAGTCCCTGATGTTGGGGAACTAATGTTTACAACTTTACAAGACTAAACATTTAAAATATTGAATTAGTAGCTGCTCAGTTGAAAAACCAACAGAATAAAACATCTGATCTTTGATAGGCTCAGTAGGATTCAGTGTTGGACCTCTCCTGCAGACTGAATTGGTTCATCTCATACATATGAAGTGGGAAGAAAAAACACAAAGTTAGACTTTGTTAAAGTTGCATCAAAGCAAGTTTAAGACCAGCTCTGATTTCTTAACAGAAACAATGTCAGGATTGTGCTTTTTGTACGTATAAAAGCAGAATTATGCTCACACTGTGGCATTATGTAAGGTCCATATTTTGTTGACAAAAACATCACAAAGAAATATGCACCATGCATGCGCACACACAAAAACACAGAATAAAGAAAACTGTTTCCTTTGGTGGATCACTCATCTTTGTCTGGCTGTCTTCTCATCCACTCTGCCCTAATCTTCCCAAAGCAGGAGGAATTAAAAAAAAAAAAAAAAATTCACGTATTTTAAAAGCAGCCTGGTCAGATAGAGTCACTATGAATGTATTATTTATCATACTTGCTGCAGTTCAAGTTGCACCGCCGTATAGGTCGCATCAGTCCAAAAATATCTAGTAAAGTAGGAAAAAACTAATACATCACTTTGCTGTATAAGTTGCAAGCATGTTCATTTATGCAAAAAACTGCAACTTGTACTGTACAGCGAAAAATACGGTAACCTATAATACATGTTTGTGCTGCTGTCTCGTCTTCCTTTCTGTCTAGTTGGTTTCTGAAGCTGCAGGCAGAGATGAGCAGGCTGCATCTGTGTCCGGAGCTTTGACTGATCTGAAGTTTGCAAAGAAAAGCAGGAGACGGAAAAAAGATCTTGAGTGACAGAAAATCTCTTCTGCCTGAAAAACACAAAACCCAGAGCGACTCCGAGACTTGAAGTAACACTAACCAAGATTTATACGTTCAAATAAAAACAACTCAACCTAAATCACTAAATGCAGCCACAACAATCGCTCGAGGTTTCTTATGTCACTAATCTAAATTTGTAAAATAAAGCTTTCATGATGCGTTTAGCTTTGCCTCAAAAGGGGATAAATAATAAATTCTGATATAAGATATAATAATGTCAATCAGAGAAAGTGTATTTACTGCGAAAATGCAGTGTGAATGCTTATTGCTGAAGAACTTGCTGAATAACACCTGAAATTAGCTTAAAACGTGCTGAAATGTAGTTGAAATGGAAGAACAAACCTAAGTTAGCAGAAGAAAACAGAAAGAACACATATTGGCTGAATTAGATTTAAATAAGCAGAAATTGAAACAAAATCAGGAAATTGGCATAAAAATAAGGAAATAAGCACAAAACAAGTAGATATTAGCAAAAAGTAACTGAAAAGTAGCTGAAAAGGCAGAAAGACGCTTAAACTACCAAAAGGAAGTGGAAGGAGCTGAAATGAGCTAAAAAAATGTGAAATTAGCTTAAAAAGCTAATTTTAGTATAAAACAGTTAAAATGTAGCTGAAAATAGCAGGAAAAAAGCTCAAAGGAGCATAACAAGCTAAATGAGCTGAATTAGGCTGAAAGTAGCAGAAATTATCATGGAAAAACTTTATCTTAAAACAGCAGAAAATAGCAAAAAATGCTATAAACAATAAGTAGCTGAAAAGGTAGAACAAGCTTAAATTAGTAGAAGAAAGCAAAAAGATCATGTTTGCACAGCTATGCTGAAAGAATCAGAAATGAGCACAAATAGTGTAAATTATCTGAAAAAAAAATGGAATTAGCAAAAAAAAAAAACTGCTGAAAATAGCTAAAAAATAAAAGCGAGAAGCTGAAATTACAAGACGGAAGTGGAAAGAGCATGTTATGTGGAATTAGCTGAAAATGCTAAAATGAGCACAAAACAGCTAAATAGTAGCTTAAATAGTACAAAAAGCTAAAACTTTCAGAAATAAGCTGAAATTAGCTGAAAGAAGTTAGAAGGACAAAAATGTTGTAGTTTGCAGAAACAATCTGTAAGGAGCAAAAAAAAAACAGCTGGAATGAGCTGAAAGTAGCTAATTTAAAAAATGCACAAGGAGGCTGTGAGAAGCTGATGCAGAACAAAATGTGACAGGAGCAGTAAAAGGTTGTAAACAGATCTAAAGATTTTGAAGGATTTAAAATTAGCTCAATTCATTTTATATGAGAGAAAATACAGTAAATGGCAGAAAAGGCTAAATATTTCAAAAAAGCTGAAGTTGCACCAATACCAAAAGTCTTAGTGGGATTGTCCTGAAAGAGCTGAACGTTTTGATTTATGATCTGTAGAAACAGCTTGAAAACTGTGAGACGAGAAGCACGCCGAAAAATGTACGAAAGAAAAATGAATCACAACAGAGTGAATGCTTCATAAACATTCACACACACATTAAATGAGAATCAGCAACTCTTAAAACAGTAATTTCTTTAAAGAAACTCATCGCCATATGATGAGCATAAGAAACAAGCACACTTAAAACATGTTTAGAGTTTCTGTTCACATTTTAAATCTGTTGTAACAAGTTTATTATTATGCATACAGATAGCCAGTCGTCAACAAAGTGTCTTGGTATTTGTAAAAACGGGACTTTAAAGACCCCTTTTGACAAATATTCTTTAGTTTCTGCCTACATGATGTATTCCGAGTCTTTGTTCTCTTTCTGTTTTTCTCCCCGCAGACGACATACTGAAGATGAGGTTCTGCTCAGTAATTACACGAGATAAGATGTGGCCCACTGAGCCTGGGACTAGAACCTCAGACAAAAGCTTCTGCAGCAGTCAGCAAGAAAAAAACAAAAGGATGAATGGGACATGGATAAAGGAGAAGTCGGAAGAGGAGAAATAACTAGAGAATGGGAAAACGAGCAAAAGTAAATTACAGTGAAATGGTCCCTGGCATCAAAGCGGAGTTAGTGGTGGAAGAATAAGGGTACGGTAGGCAGCTACATCACTGTGTGGCACCGGTCGGTCAAACCTGGCAGAATATTCAACATGGCTCCTGTACATAGTTTTAGAATTTTGAGTTTAATTTAGGCTGGTAAAAGTTATTTATACCAACAAGGATTCTTGTGACCTGTCAGCAAAACAGACCAGATATTGATTATTTACTTATTTATTTTGTGTCTCTCCACTCTAAATATTCACAAAACCAAGTCTGAAGGCGTTTAACATGACTGTGACATCAGTCTTGGAAATAAATATGAGTGCATTTTTGGAAAGGTATCATTAATATTGGAACAGAACTGAACAGTTGTTGAAATATTCACATGTGCAGCAACAGGAAGTGATGACAAAGAGGAACGCCTGCATACACACAGAGTGTTGCTACGACGGCCAACAGACTGCAGAGAAGGATTTAATGGTTCTTTAAATTATTCTGAGTCATGATCAGCGACAAAGACGAGTAAGAACTCAATTAACACTGTTTCAATAAACCAAAACCAGAGAGTTACCCTTCTCAAAGAGTTCCCCGTTGATGTCACTTCCTGTTTCATTTTGGCTGCACCAAGTTCAAAAGAAAATATGCCAGTAGTGTGACAAAATGGGTAAAACCGTGCGTTTTATAACAAATTTCAAGTATGTATATGCATGTCACAGGTACTTCAAAGGCAAAATTGATGTTTGCCTAAGCCGGTGGTTCCCAACCCTGGTCCTTGAGGAACACCATCCAGCATGCTTTAGTTGTTTTGCTGCTTTGATGCACCTGATTTCAATGAATGGATGATTAACAGGCTTCTGCAGGACTTAAGGAATTAAACCACTGAATCAGGTGTGCTGGAGCAGGGTAACAACTAAAATTTGCAGGATGGTGTTCCTCAGGGACCAGGGTTGGGACCACTGGCCTAAGCAATGAAGGAGCAGAGGTCTACATTCATTCTTTTGTTTGTTTGTTTTTTTGTGTAAGACAGTTTTGTCAACGACACCAGCTGAACACCACCAATGGAATATCTGAAGCTGTTTCAGACCATTTAAACCCCACCACCCCCACCCACCAAAACTGCACTTGGCAACAAACTTTCCTGTTGGTTGCTAAATGCTACAAACAGAAAACAGCCTGAGACGTTGCATCAGCTGTAAAAAAATAAAAATGGTGCATCATTCAAATAAAAAGTGGTGAATTGCAATTCATAGCAAACCAACAGTATGTGGATAGTCTGTTTTTACAGAACCCTAAAGTTTAGACGTTAAGAGATCATAGAGTGAAGTTACTGTCTGTAACTCAATTTTTTTGGAGAAAAACAAATATTCATTCCCCATCTGAGCCAGGTCTACTCATCTCGCACCTTCACTAGTTCAAGGGATGTTGTGAGGTAATACTTGGTCAGAACTGTAGTCAAGTCCTGCTTGGGTTTCCTAATGAACAAGCCGTTTAAAAACAGTTAATAATAGACAGTGCTGTGATGTGTTTAGTTAGAAAAGTTGCTTTGAAACAAGAAAGTTGTGGGTTTGACTCCTGGCTGGGACATTTCAGCAAACATTTTGCCTGTGCAGATCTTCTCCAGGTATTCCAATTTCTGCTCTGAGTCCAAAAACATGCATTTCAAATTATTTGGGAAGTCAAATGGCCTGAGGTGTAACTGTGAAAATGAATGGTCTTTTGTCTCATTTTGTCTCCTGCGATGGACTGGCAGCCTGTCCAGAATGTCCCTGCCTCATGCCCAGTGACAGATAGGCTCCAGCCCCTAACTATGAACATGGAGAGAGGGAGGGATGGATGGATGGAATGAAGGGGAAGAGCCAGGATGGAATGGACATAAAAATGGAATTTGAGCTCAACACAAATTTAAACGCAACAAGGTCAAATGCATTTCCTGTGAAAATATTAGCAGCTTCGGATGCCATCAGTCCATTAAATGGACGTTTGTATTGCTGATAATATGCAGCGTCTCACGTGGGTCAAACACCAAGTGTTTTTGTTTTTGTCAACTTTATGTAACCCTTGTCCTAAACCTGATCTTACACCTGAGCCAGAGCACTGACCTTAAACTTAACCCCTTTACTCTTGTGCCTAAACCTGTAAGAATTATCACTAGAAATCATTACTGTCATCCATCAAGCACATTATTTTATCAACTGAAGTTATTGAAGTTCCATGATTT
>JAVCKU010000065.1:2730825-2740867 GCA_032273985.1 Hypsolebias coamazonicus | reverse complement strand
GACGCAGGTCAACATACACAAGCAGTAAGTTTCAGTTTCTGTTAGACGCATGCGCAGATTGGTTCTACATTGCTCGTTCGTGTGGAGTAATTTAGCTGCGTGGTCCGGGGCAGACAGGAGGAGGCGTGGGGCCGTGTCTGCACATTTGAAGGATTACTCTGCATATTTTTCAACCTGCCTGACAAAGAGTGACTGTAAAACTATTAACTAAATAAAACTATAATTTCAAACAAAGCTTCCTAATATCACATCAGAGCACGATTTGTCTTGAACTTTTTTGAATTCACATCAGAGCTGTTCCTTGGCATTTCTGCTTCCGCTCTAAAAAAAAAAAAAAATCTCTGCGCCCCTAAAAGTTCAACGTCATGGGCAATTTTGTTTGAAAACACAAATATAATTAAAGTTTTGCACTATGCATAAGTTCCTGTGATTTTATGTACTGATGTGCGAATCACTGCAGCAGGGAGGAGGATGAGGCACAGCTGACCCCGGAGTGGGATATAATAACAAAATGAGAAATTATCCTGCACTTAATACACTTATAAATCACACATAAAGTGATTAAAAGTAAATTTGAAATACAGGTGCTGGTTATAAAATTAGAATATTGTGAAAAAGTTGATTTATTTCAGTAATTCCATTCAAAAAGTGAAACTTGTAAACTCGTTATTGAAACAAATGAATGTACATCTTTTGTTTCATGTTAATCTACTGTAATAAACCTTTGTAAAATACACCAGAATGCAGGAAATGGCATTTATTTTATGCAAAATTCTCTGGGGTAGTTTAAATCCTGCTCCAACACCATGAGCCTTGCTGCCCTTACATTTGGTCTCTTGGACACATAAAACATCTACCTTCCTTCTCTGCATCATGTCAACAAGCTCTCTACCTTTGCCTGTCATTGTCCCATATTTAGAGTTTCCACCCTCTGTCCTACATTCTTGACTTTCCTCTTCTCCCTTTATCTCCTGACACGTTTCCCTCCTCGTGGTCTTCGACTAATAGTAGCACATTTTCAGCTAGAACCCCGTTTGTCAGCAGCACCAGTGGTGGTCGTTGTTAACACGGGCCTCGACCGATCTGGTGCTGCACTTAATATACAGTAAAATCAAGTGGAGCTGTTGGTGAAACAAAGAAGACCAAGTTTGCATCACTGCTCTTCGTGTTGACTGGCCTCTTGACACATCTGCAAACTGATATTGCCAGATGAAAGATCAAAAGTTTGAGATTTTCACTTCAAACAGGCCGACAAGGTTAACGGTTTCAAATAAAGAGGTACACGGTGTACAATGCAAATGTTCACAAAGGTACAAATTAAAAAATCTGAATCTGAGGACAAATCTATTACAGTATTACAGAAATACCCAGGTAGCAAAATAAAACTAGAGCACAGTCAAATGCAGGTAAACCTGAAACGTTCTCAGGGTTGATGCTAATTTTGTGAATGAAGAAAATATGTATTGTGTTAACTAAAAAAAAATAATAATAAAAACAAAGAAAGATTATATTTAGCAAGAGAAGCAGCAGAAGGAAAAATAAAGAGCTTCTTCCAGCACATTTCTCAAAGGAATAACGAGTCAATCATAAAGACATGAAAGATTCAAAATCTGCTTTTCTGTTTCTTCGTGCGAGTCATCTCAGCATCCTCATGTTTTAGATTTAAATGTGTAAAGCTTCTACACACGAGACTTTAATGATCTCCAAGATGCATTTGGTAGTTTTAGTTAAAAACATCACCATTTAAGTAAACACAGTTTCATGCCTTCATCCAGGAGGTTTTATTTAAGCATAAAGAAATGTGCAGCGTCCCTTAATGACTGTGTTTTGGGCTTGAATATCTTTAATTTCAACAGAATCTGTCACTGACCTCTCATTGCTACCACGATGAAACAAAGCGTATAATGCATCAGGACGTAATTAGTACAAAAAAAAAGGAAAATGTATTTGCAGTTTCTTCTGTCAAAATGTGTTGCCAAAACTTTTCTGTTCCTAATTTTCTGTTACTCCTCAGCAAAGCAAAGTTTCTTCAATTTAGCCGTTTAAAAATAAAGCTGCAAGCTCAGCTAAAATAACAGTTTTAAAGGTCTTCATGTGTCGTATAAAGAACAACCAGAGGGATGCTGAGAGCTAAAAGCTAAGTAGCCAAATGGTAGCAAACCAAATAATAATTTAAAAAGTAGGAGGACAAAAACAGTCTAATGGAGGTTTTAGAAAGATGTTTCTGGAGATTCTCCAGGAGATCACAATCTCAAGTGGTTAAATAAAAACTTCTGGACTTCTCGTCTTGTTTCATGAAGATGTTCCACCTCTAAACCAAAAGGTTTCTTTAGTTCTGAACAAAAACAAAAGCTCTTCAAGAAACAAACAAGATGAGTCAAGTCAAATGTATTTAAAAACGGCAGATGTTACCAAAGTGCTTAACAATAAAATCAATGGCAGTCATTTAAAGAAAAATAATAAAATGTATAACATCAAAAGAAAAAACATATAAACAAAATTAAATGCTAAATCAAATCACTATGTATTAATAGTCAGTGAAAACAGGTGTGTTCTTAGAAAAGATTTAAAAACATAAAGGGAAGGGGTCTGTCTAATGTTGGGGGCAGGTTGTTCCAGAGTTTAGGGCCCACGACTGAGAAGACCTGATCTCCTCTGAGCTTCAGCCTGGTTTTAGGTTCAACCTAAAGAGGCTGGTCAGATGATCTCAGCACCCGAGAAGGGACGGTTGCAGTATGAGGGTGCAAGGCCATTTACAAAGTAGGCACTTAAAGGTCAGCAGGAGAATTTTAAAATCAATTCTGATATGTACAGGGAGTCAGCGAAGGGAGGACAAAACTGGTCTCTCGCTATTTCGCGGTTCATTTATCGTGGATTCGCTATACAGTATTGTGCTTTTTCAAAATAAGACTGGAAATGACAATTGGCTGATTGATGATTGAGAACCATGGGCTGTTTATTTAAAATAAATTATTTTAAATGATTTTGCACCATGTGTGCAGCCCACAAAGTGCAAGGGAAATCTCCCTCCTGCAGCTGATCAGCTGATCTTCTCTGTCACACACACATTTCTCCTGCTGCATCTTTGTGAAGGGTTAACCCTTTGCTGTCCAGATGCCCTGATCGACTTTTGTCTTCCAACTCAAAATTCAAAGTATGTCACATCGTAAAATCATCATAATCACAAAATATGTGTCAAAAGGTTATTTTTCATTATTTTAGAACTTCTATGTTCAATTGTTTCAGTGTAACTGATCAAAAAGTAAATTTCTGCTCCGTGCTGCAGAGCTGAAGCTGCGTGACATCCCATTGACGTCCTGCTGCACTTCTCTACAATTTAAATTTAAATACTGCAACACGTTAAATAAACAATTGTTTATTTAAAATATTACATTATTTAAATTTAAATTGTTTATTTAAGGAGGGAGATTGAGAGTATCATGTCTGGCACACGTCATGACACAGTTTACTGAACTTCAACTACTGTATCTCTACTTTGCGCATGGTCCCACACACCAGTGATAAATGAGGGACTACTGTGTGATCGTACCTACAAAGAAGTCCAGTTGTGTTTTATTCAACCACTTGGCAAAGTTTTACAGGAAGTGAGGAGCTCTGAATGCATTTCTACGGTAAAAATAATTGTGAAGTGAAATATTATAGAAGGAAGAAAATTAGAAAAACCAAACGTCGTAGCACCAATCCCCTGAACGAGCTAAACGTTTTGATAGATGAACAGCTGAAAGTATGCAGTATAGATCAAGAATAACGTGAAAAAATTAAAAAGTACTGCGCTCTCTCTTTAGATATTTAAATAAAAGAAACCGTGTGAAAGTCATTCATTTTCTACGTTCCTCTTTAGGTACAAACATTTCTCCAAATGAACAGAGGCAGCTAAAAAAGTGGCCCAGAGGACGAGAACGGCAGGAAGTGAGCAACACTGGCGGCTGTTACAAAGATGACTGATGTGTGTAGCAGATGGAGTGTTTTATGACCTGCAGCAGCACTCCATTTAAGTGTGTGCAAAATTGATGGCCAACCATTATTGACCTATGTAGCCACTACAGGACTGAAAGCTGCTCTCCCACTTTGGGAGAAGAGGGGGGTTCTTCTTCTCTTTTTGACAAGGGGGGGAAGGAGGAGAGTTTGATTTATGTTACTCTTCAGCAGGTTGGTGTTCAAGCAATGCACGTACATGAATGATTTATCCATTGAATTAGAAACAGAGGAGATGATGGTGGAAAATGAGTAAGTGATAAAAGGCAGAGTGGATGATGGGTCAAAACAAGATGGGAGGGAAAAATACGATGGAAATGATTAAACTTTAATGGAAAGACGGAAGGGAAAACAACTTTTGAGCATGAAGATGTGATGCAAAAGTACAAGGAAAACTAAAACATTGAGGAACAAATCCACATATGAAGGGAAAAGCAAGGACCTGACAAGTTATTTATAGTCAGCTGCACCCAGCTGCTGACAACTGGGATGATGACATGAATATGTTTTTATAACCTTAGGATTCAATTCAGTTTATTTATAAAGCACCAAGTCCCAACAGAATCATCTCAGGGCACTGAACAGAAACATTCATATACATAAAAAGTTAGTTAATATTATTATTAGTAACATCTGATTCAGGCATCCAGACCTCAACACCCAATCTGCCAAACGCTGCAGTTATGTATCATTTTATTTCTAATCATAAAACAAGATGGTCCTGCAACTACGTTGCAACAAGTTTTCCGTGACATCCATGATCAGCAAACATATCTTAAATTAAAAAAAATAAAAGCCACACTTCACCCATAAAACTTGAAACTGGTTAGTTCCAGCTGTCTAATTACAAATTCCCCTTGTGGAGCATTGCTAGTCGTGTCCTCGATGTGTACTTCTGCCACTGCTGTGCCTGAAAAAGCTCCACAAGAAGCTTCGACTCAAACAGGAACGTTGTCGCTTTGCCACAGGTCTGCACTGTAGATGCAGCGGTGGAGGCTGGTGCTCTTGGTGCAATCGTTCAGAAAACTTATTATCACTCGAGCTGCACTGTTAAAAAACATTAAGATGCTGCCGTTAAACGTTCTTACTGTAAATGTATTATTATTTGTTTGTTCATTCGTACTCATCTGCTCACAGATTCATGTTC
The DNA here is from genome assembly GCA_032273985.1 of Hypsolebias coamazonicus. Classification (NCBI taxonomy): domain Eukaryota; kingdom Metazoa; phylum Chordata; class Actinopteri; order Cyprinodontiformes; family Rivulidae; genus Hypsolebias; species Hypsolebias coamazonicus. The sequence continues at coordinate 2,735,724 of JAVCKU010000065.1, read as the reverse complement.
GTGCTGTGGTTCGGAGCATGTTTTTATACTACAGTGCATAGTGTGTTGTTAGTTAACGTTTTTCTTGGTTCATTTCTTAGATCTTATTACTGTTTTTCTTTTACATTTTATACTTTTGTTGGATTTAACTGGGTCCCTGTGTATACAACTTTGCTCCACCACATGTACCACATGTGGTGCGTATGACAAATAAAGAGCCTTGAACCCTTTTTAGGGGTTATTAACTAGGTGTAGAACATTAGTCATTCATAACATGATGAAACTTCAATGTTTAACTTTTGTTTTGTTTTTAAAATGACGACAGGATCTTTCTTGCTCTTTCAATTTGTTTTGCTTCTCATCCAAAAGGATCTTTCTAAATTTAAATTGAAAAGCAAGGAGTTTCCAGGTTTAAAACCACAAAAGAGTTGTTCCGTTCTTGCGAGCTGAACTCCAGTCACTAACTCCCCTTCGTCTCGTGGGTCATCAGGGTCCTTGGTCCAAATGAGAGATGTTTGGGTTGCATGCATTAAGGTGAAAATTTGTGTGAGACAAAATAAAAAAGTAAAACAGCACTTTAAGTTCAGGAAAGTTGAAACCTGAGACGACTACAATGCAAATTAAAACTTTCTCATCCGACAGTCATCTTGGCTTTTCTCTCAAACCAACGATTCTATTTGTCTAAATTATGAACATCATAAAGGGAAGAAAGTTCATGGATAATTACCGATTATTGTCAAATTTCCAACAATATTATCGTTTACTGCAATAATTTGAGACAATTAATCGCCCAGCAACATTTGTTAGCCTGACAGGCCTGACAGTAACAAATATATTTCTCAGCTTAAGGCTGATTTAAAATAAGAACTAACAGATGGGACTGAACACAAGATGACAGCAACATAGAAGTGGATTACTTAAGTTTTAAAAATGCAAAAGGCCAACAGAGAATAGAAAACGTAGTACCGGATCCTGTTTTAGTGCACAGTTGTGCTCATTTAAAAGACAATGAATCACTGCTGCGTCAACATATGCACTCAAATTAAATCAAACCACAAGTTAAACTAATTGCATTACTCCGGTGTATTACAGTGAAATGTCAGTGATTCTTTAAAAGCCACGGCGTCGGGCATGGCGCTGCGCCAACAGACCCAGTCAGATGGAGTTTAAATACAGCTGGCAGGGTGGAGGAGGTGGTGTCCACACCTTTGTAGTTTTCTGCTTGATGGTTGAACAGATGGCAGAAGGGCTACTGCCTAATCATCCTGGACCGTGTGTTTGACTCTTCTCCTGAGCAGTTGTCCTGCTGAGCTGTACGGTAAAGGAAGTTCTGCTGAGAGCTGAAACTGTCTGTTCAGCCGTTTTGACTATTTTTACCTGACAGTTTGAGTCTTTGACGGGATTATACATTTGATTTCTGCCTCCTGATTCTGACATAGAGTTCAACCTGAAACCAACTGGGAAGGGCTTGTCCAGCAGAAAACTAACAGGCTGCTGACACCTTTGGTCACGGCAGAGAAGTAATGATGAACAACTGCTAGGACTCTGCAGCACTGCTTTTCACTGATATCCTAATTAAGCCAAGCGGACGCCCTCCACATGCTGTGGTGCACACTCCAGCATGAACATACTGTATCTGGAGATGAGCTAAAAACACCAGACAACATTTTACTGAGTTTATGGTTCCACTTCCTGTTGGTTTCTAGTTAATCTCAGAGTGAAAACACATGATTTATGGCACTTTTATTATACTGATAATAATCAGAACCTGCAGCTGCCCGGGCTTCTTAGCTGAACTACTTTTACTCACCACTTATGAGACGAAACTAAGGCTAAAGCCTGACTGCTTCTTTACTATGTAAAGTTTTTTAACCATCGCTTGATTTATAAAGCTTTAATGGGCAATACTGTAAAGTGTGTTCACCTTGAATTTGTTACAGATACCATAAAAAATATACTTTTTAGATATTAAATTATCCAAAGTTGTTTATGAGCAATCTATTTTAAAAACAACTTTGTCTGCGTGGCCCATTCAGTTTTCAGAAATTCTGGGAAGGTGCTCCTTTTAGTCCTTTAATAAAAAAACAACCTGTGGTGATGAGGGATCGTTATTTGAAAAATACTTTTTTCTTCTGAACACACACTGAACAGAACAGGTGGTGGATTACTTTTTCTGCCAAACTGATCCTTTTAATGAGCCAAAGCTTGCTGAGCAGGAAATTACCAAACCTGTAATAATAAAGAAAACACTGATTTTGTGCAAAAGCAGTTTTTTTCCCCATCCATATATCTGTTGTGTCCTTGTATAGGCAAGTAATTAAATTTACTTTATGAAGACAGTTTATGCTGCATACAAAAATAAAATGTCTAAGTAAATAAATCAGGAAATGTTCACCAACTTTGAAGAATAGCAATGACTAGACAGGCAAAGAGCTTGTTTGAACTTTGATCTTGATTTGTGGCCTTGACCTTTGAGCTGGGGTGATGAAAAATGTGCATGACAGTCTAGTGGTGATGCATATTATTTTTCATTAAATTATCTTGAGCAGATCAGAATTTATGGCCCAGACATTTTACCTGTTTATTGAGCTGACTGTCACACAATACACACAACATGGTGTTGTTCAATAATTTCTCATAGAGGTTATACATTTTAAAGTACATACTATAATGTTTTTAATTAAAAAAAAAAGGAATAACAGTTGCTAAAAAAAAATAGCTGTGTTTAATAATTTACAAACATATTTGACAAGTGAAAAAGTAGCGATAGAAAGGAGAAACGTTTAGGAGAAAGTCTGAATTTCTAATATCCGGTGTACTTGAACCACCACACACAGACATATGCAAGACAAAGGGTTTCAGCTGTCGTATTCCTTGTGTCAAGCCACTCCTGAACAAGAGACAGCGTCAAAAGCATCTCGCCTGGAACTGCTGCTGAGTGGTCCAAAGTTACAAAGTGATGTTCTCTGATTAAAGTACATTTTGCATTTCCTTTGGAAATCAAGGTCCCAGAGTCTGGAGGAAGAGGAGAGACAGAATCCATGTTGCTTGAGGTCCAGTGTCAAGTTTCCACAGTCAGTGGTAGTTTGGGGTGCCATGTCATCTGCTGGTCTTGGTCCACTGTGTTTTCTGAGGTCCAAGGTCAACACAGCATCCACCAGGAAGTTTTAGATCACTTCATGCTTCCTGCTGCTGACCAACTTTATTGAGATGCAGATTTTATTTTCCAACAGGACTTGGCACCGGCACACAGTGACAAAACTACCAGTACCTGGTTTAAGAACCATGGTATCCCTCTTCTTAATTGGCCAGCAAACTCACCTGACCTTAACCCCATAGAAAATCTATTGTATTGTGAAGATGAAGATGTGATACTCCAGACTCAACAACTCAAAAGAGCTGAAGGTTACTATCAGAGCAACCTGGGATCTCAGAACACCTGAGCAGTGACACAGACTGATCCACTCCATGCCACGCTGCATTGCTGCAGTGATCCAGACAAAAGGAGCCCCAAGTATTGATGCTGTACATGCTTATACTTTTCAGTTGGACAACATTTCTAAAAATCCTTTTAACTGGTCTTATTCTGATTTTCTGAGGTACTGAACTTGGGATTTTCATTAGTTGTCAGTTATAATCATCAACATTAAAGAAATAAACATTTGAAATATATTAGTCTGTGTGTAATGAATGGATATACAAGTTTCACTTTTTGAATGGAATTACTGAAATAAATCAACTTTTTCCATGATATTCTAATTTTATGACCATCACCTGTATATGTGTTTCATTTTCTGAAATTATTAATATATATTATTCACAAAGGTATGTTTGAGGTACACATGTATAAACTAATTGTCTTCCTCAACATAAAATTATTAGTATCTAATAATAAGGAAAAGTGTTCCAGGCTATTCAGTGGGTTGAAGAAAATAAAAGCCTGGGGTAATTTTTCTGTGTCATTTATGTTAAGAAAAAAATAGGACGGTTCAACAATAATAACAATTTCTCATAAACATTAGGAAATCTAGAGTATTGATTCCTAGTTGGAGTAATTTCTCAATTCAAAAATGAAACAAGACAGCAAATTAAAGGTCAAGGAATAACCTTAATTTAATTTCTCATCTTGTCCTGCATTTGATTTTTGTTGTCCATCGTCCATATAACTCAGCAGATTAATGTGCCTCTGCCAAAGTCTGAGAGTGGAAGAGTTTAATCAAGTTTTTAAAAAGAATGGGAAGCAGTTGTGCAGAGGACAAAAGAATGTGAGATGAGTGGAGTGGAGCAAATGTGAAAACAATGGTGAATTTGATGTGAAGATAACAGGATGAGCAGAGACTCCAGTGGTTGTTGCTGTCGCTGACTGGGAGAGCGAACACATTTAATGAGTAGAGGGAAGGAGTTTTATACTTGACTAAACTCAATTTTGTCAACACAATAGTTTTTTTTTTGTTTTACTTTATTTTTGCAAATACAGCATGGCTTTGAGGAAGGTGTCAGGCTACCCTTCACTCATTTCTTGAAGACAGGCAGCTCAACAGTGTTAACATACAGAAACCCAACAATGGCATGGAAAGAAAAAAAGGCATGGTCTCCACAAAAACTTGTCAAAATGTAATGCTGTAAAAGAACTATCTAAAGTAAGCTAGGACTTAATTATTATCAACAATTTACAGAAAACAGTAAGTTCATCCTCATCAACAAACTTTCTTCAGGCTTGAGGGGAACAAATCAAACTGCATGGGCTTCCTTTACATTTACTGCACAGTAGTCCCTCGCTACTTCACGGTTTGACTTTCACTGACTCGCTCTTTTGCGTTTTTTCAACAGTTGTCAACTTTAATGGCGTGGAGGCTGCACAGCTGCAGAAAGAAAAGCTCTGCAGAGAGTGGTGAAGGCTGCACAGAAGATGTTGGAGTC